>JAWNLU010001919.1:0-600000 GCA_035042165.1 Drosophila kuntzei | reverse complement strand
ATAAACAATATATGATTTTAAGCAAATGAGTGATAACGAAAAAACTTGAAAGCATTTAATAATTTACTTAAAGGCAAAATTTTGGGTTAAATTACCTTAATGTGTGTCATCCTATGGTAATAAAGATTACTGCTCGCTGTAAACCGTTTTCCACACACTTGACACTCGTGCGGTTTTTCCCCTGAATGAATTCTCCTGTGTTATAAAAAAGGAAGAATTTGAGTTATATATTCTTGAGAAACTTATTAAATATAATATCGTACCTATGAGTATTTAAAGAACTTGATGTACTGAATCCCTTACCACAAACCAAACAAATATGTGGCTTTTCACCTAAAATAAAGAAAAGAGAAGTCTTATTAATAAAAATTATATCTTAAAATAATTAAGAACAATTTGTTAAGAGCGACATAAATCGTATATTTGCTGTAATATTTACCCGTATGTGTTCTCATATGCCTTTTCAGGAGACTCGGTCTATCGAAGGCTTTTCTGCAGACTTCACACGGTAGCAGCGATCTTTCACTTCGCCCTATGCGTTTTTTTGACGGTGAGTATTGATAATTATTATGATTTGTGTTGCTTTTTTGGGAGATAACTGTAACATCCTCATAAATAGTTTTCTTAATTTCGTCCAGCGACGTTGACGATGTCGTTGAGTTGTCATTTGTGCTTTCATTAAGTGAACATAAGGAACCAGAAGAATCACTCAACATGGACTTCTGCTCGTCCTCACTTGAAGGTGGAGAAAGTGGTAGATTTGGTATTTTATACATCAAGCTTAATGACAAGTCAAGTGGTGTATCTGATAAATAGAATAGACAAATTAGTAAGATATACATTGTATTTAAAGAGTTGAATAAGTACCTTGTAGAATCGAGTCCATTGCCTGTCTATAAAGCGTTGAGCGTAGGTTCATAAATATACTCTCTTCCGGACGCTCGGGTAGATAATATGCAACTAGTTCTTGGTAGGTTTTTATTGGTTTAATAACTTCATACAGTGGATCTCCCTTGACCATCGTACAGATCAGATTCACATCAGAGGAGAACGAGCCAGCGGTTCTGAGGAATCTAATCCAATTACAATGGTGCACACGAGCTCCATATTTGTGGGAAACCTCATGATACAGACCATATCGATATCTTAACTGAAATAAAAATTAAAGTCAAATTAGAAACAATTTTCTTAGGATTAATTATAAAAAATAATGAACTTATTTATTATATCTTTTGATTTTTGATAGATTAAGTGTAGTCCCTAAGTTATTCAGGAAAGAAATTTAACGCAGAGTCGGGTCCAGAGAAGAAGAAGAGAACATGAACTATTCCATGTTTTTAGTACTGGGTTTCCTCCAGCAAGCTCTCTTTTTATTTTAACGTTCTTACATAAAAGAGGATTTTTGAACCTACAACTTTTTTACGCAAGCTAACCAACACTAAACAAAATTTATATCGAGTGTTCCATTTCCATGTTCCAATGCTTCACAATAACAATTAGCCGATTGTTATCGAAATTTCGATAACAACAATATTGTCCATTGCTAACCAAATTTCCATAACAAATACGCGCGTTTCCTTAAAATTATTTGGAAAGTCGCCGTGGAGCTTAACAACCAACATGGAAGTTGAATAATTTTGCTTGCAGCGATGACAACGTCGAGCAGTCTCCCCTCTTCAAACATCGAAAATAGTTCCAAGGACCTCATTGATGAACACTTTAAGGATAAATTTCAAGTCCTTTCTGAAAATGTATCCGCAAACGTAGTGTAAAAGAAGCTTCCTGTTAATCCGAGAAAAGAAATGCGCCAGCAAACCCATAATGGTTATAGGGAAATACAATTTAAAAGACATGCTGGGAAATCCTATGTGTCGCAATTAAAGAAGTACATTGGAGAAAGAAAATTGCGTGTAGCCTGCGAAGACAATTGTCGACTTAATTGCAAAGAAAAGATAAGTGAATCAAATAGACAAAATGGGTTTACAGCATTTGTTTATATGCAAGCAATATGAAACTTCTTAATCCAAAATACCGATATTCGAGTACTCAAAATTCTTGTAAAAATAACAGATCTTTTCATTTTACTGTTGCACATGAGAAATTTCGAGTTTGCAGTAGTATCCAAAATTCATTCATAAGGCTTTGTTGGGCCTGATCTGCGAAGCAAACGTAAACGTGTAACTGATGAAAGCCCTGATATCAAAGAACAAAGTTAACGTTCTTCTAACTGAAATGGACAGACCCAAATCTTTTTATTATTAAATTTCCTGCAAGGACGAAGGTTTCCAGAAAGTCAACCCGTAAGTTCAGAAGTATTGGAAATCCAACAGGTACATTTTGGAACTACTTTTATTTTATTCCCTTTACCCCCATTTTGTGAAACTAAATAGACTCTTAGTACTTTTTATGTACTGTAACTAATATTTTTTTTTTATTTTAAATTGTTGATGAATTTTCAATTTAGTGTGTGTCCCTGAAAAATATATATTTTATGTATGTAAATATGTACAAACGTATATGCGTTCAAAAATATTCACCGCAAGCAGTGTTGTCAAGCAGTGCACTTCCGGTGCCCTGCTTACTTTACTGATCTTCATTGGGAACAAATTCTTAGCGAAAAAATATTATTTTTGCTAAATAGATAATATACTTTGAGGATTTTAGTTAAATTAGAATTTTTCATTAAGTAAATGGCCGCTAACCTGTGCGTTTGTGTGCATACATATATGTATGTATTTCTCTAAAATTTCGTATACCGATAAACAAAGAAGTTATTCCAGTAGCAATTTTTCCGTAGCCCGAAGCAGGGGTAGCACTTTGTACTGGCGTCACCTGGCGTGCGTTGCAAGGTGTTTTCTTGTGTGAGTATGTGTTTTAATTCGATTAGTTATGCGCGTGTGTGTGTGTGTGTGTGAGAGTCTTTGGGTTTCTCAGTATTGGAAACAGGGTATCCATTCATCGAGCACGCTTGTTTTAATTGATGCTCCTGCTTTGGCTACTATCAATATTATTATTACTAGTTTAGTTGATTTTCATATTTTTATTGTATTTAAACTATTGCATACTCCAGTTGCTGGAGAGTGGAAATCATTGGTTCTCAATTAACTATTTTTGAAAAACCCTCCTACTGATGCCTTGCACTCGTATTTATACTCATACCCGTATGCTAAGAGCAGATGCAATTTGCCATTCATTATGCCGAGGTTGCAGAACTGGATGTGCCGGTTTTACAAGTTAAAATACTCTTTGCTTCCACATACGATATATATACATATATGTATATGTACATATGTGTGTGTGTTTGTTTGTTTGTGTGTGTGTGTGTAAGAACAACAAAATATAACAAGCCTTGGGGAGGGATGCATATATTTAAGGGTCCTCAAATATGCAATATGCGTAACTTGGTTGCCCGTCTAACGGCATATCATTTAAATACTACTCTTAAATGATCCATTTAAATGTTCTTAAAGTCGAATGAAATTTATTTCTGATTTGCATATTTATTTATTTTTCTTTTAATACAACTAACTCTCAAACTTCTATCAATACTAATAAAAATACTAATACTCATTGATCTGATTGGTTTTTTCTGGGTTTTCCCAATCCTTGCAACAAATGTTGGATCATCATTTTTGAATACCCCCAGATTAAACTTAAATTTATATTTTTCTTTTTCAGTTAAAAATTAAAATTTATTATATTATTTAATTTTACTTTTAGTTTTATAATTTGATTTAATATTTAATTAATCACTTCTGTCGACTGCTTTTAGTTGACGTTAAATGAAATAAAATAAAAAAATAAATAAAAAAATAATAAATTTGTAAACTTATAAATATTTGAAATATTTAAAATTTAAATATATTAATATTATTTAAAATCAATTTATTTTGATTAGCTAAAATATAATATTATTGTAAATAAAATGCGATTCATCTGAAATATTAATATCTAATATATTTATAATTATGTCATTTACAGATCAATAGAGAGTAATAGTCTCCTATTTCATAAATTTTATATATATTTCGCAAATATACATAGTTGTATCCTTGTATTCAAATATCTTATTATAATCTTTTTAAACTTTATCTTTTTATTTAAATGTCTTTAAATCGACTATATTGCCGATGCTGATCAGGAATATATATATTCTATAGGAACGGATTTTATGCCAATCCTAACTTATAATCCTTGTATTCAAATATCTTATTATAATCTTTTTAAACTTTATCTTTTTATTTAAATGTCTTTAAATCGTCTATATTGTCGATGCTGATCAGGAATACATATATTTATTTATATTTTATGCCAATCCTAACTTATAATTCTTGTATTCAAATATTTTATTATAATCTTTTTAAACTTTATCTTTTTATTTAAATGTCTTTAAATCGTCTATATTGTCGATGCTGATCAGGAATATATATATTCTATAGGAACGGATTTTATGCCAATCCTAACTTATAATCCTTGTATTCAAATATCTTATTATAATCTTTTTAAACTTTATCTTTTTATTTAAATGTCTTTAAATCGTCTATATTGTCGATGCTGATCAGGAATACATATATTTATTTATATTTTATGCCAATCCTAACTTATAATTCTTGTATTCAAATATTTTATTATAATCTTTTTAAACTTTATCTTTTTATTTAAATGTCTTTAAATCGTCTATATCGTCGATGCTGATCAGGAATATATATGTTCTATAGGAACGGATTTTATGCCAATCCTAACTTATAATACCAATTTACCCATGTTGTCTTATTTACAAAAATCTTTACTACACTTTTGCGCCTAACTATTGAACCTGGTTGTTCTGGGTTTTCCCAATCCTTGCAACAAATGTTGGATCATCATTTTTGAATACCCCAGCTTAAACTTAAATTTATATTTTTCTTTTTCAGTTAAAAATTAAAATTTATTATATTATTTAATTTTTAATTTTACTTTTAGTTTTATAATTTGACGTTAAATAAAATAAATAAATAAATAAAAATAATTAGAATCAATTTAATCATAATCAAGTTCTGATTATTTAAAAGAAATAGCATTATTTATTCATTGAATTTTCTTTTTATATTTTAATTACAAAGTTGATGTTCTTATATTTGTAAAAATAGCCAATTTCTTCATCTACTCGAATAATTGGTAGGGCAGCTTTTTAAATATATGTATGTATGTATATTGATTGGATAATTTATAATGGTACGCAGTGTATATGCTACTGTTCCAGGTACAAGAGAATTTATGGGCACACAAGTTTATATAAATATATGTTGCTCTATCTGTGCAGTAGCCGCTTCCGGTTGTACTCGTAAATACCTGTCGTACCTCGTCTGCAACTCGCAACTCGCAACTCGCAACTTGCAACTTGAGAGATACTCTTGCTCTCAGACACAACAGGTTAGCCTGAAGCGTTTGAATATGTTGCCAGCAAGGATTGTAATCTTCGAGGTGCCGAAGATTTAATACCATTGCAGACGGTTGCTCTAAAGCATCTACACATATGTACGTATGTACACATATATTTGATTACTCTCCAATATGATTTTATTTGCCTAAGGATGAATGCATCGGATGTTTTAATTAAACTGATCAGTTGATGTGATGCTCAAATATACATTAATGTACTTTAAATGACATACATACATATGTACTCTATGTATCTGAATTTATATGTATTGATACATACTTATATAGAAAATCATAACTTGATTTAGTCACAGGTTTCAAACATCACATTCATGTTCATTCAAAATAACTTGGCCATATCCGTCGGCAAGAACGCTAAGATCAAATAAAGCCAAATTTTGTATTGAGTTTCCATTTATACAATTTAATTTTTGATACTTTTTGCTCTCTGCATTTTAAAGAGATTTTTCTAGATTACTATTATTACTTGTGATCATAATTCAATTTCAAATAGACTATAAGAAATAGATAAAACAAATTAAATAAAATATATAATTATTGTAAAGTCTCCTGCATGGCAAAAACTATTAAAATTAAATTCAATTATTTATTAAAATTTATATATAATAAATAATTGATATATAATAAATATAAATATATACTTGTAAACAAATTAAAAATGTCAGGCTAATATTTGATCTGTTTGGCAAGGACTCTTATTTTATTTAAAGTTAATCCTACATTTTTTCGGTTATAAACCACTGATTATAACGAATATCAAATAAGATTTAAAATCTTATATAACTCTCAAAAAAACTTAAAGGATTTTAACTATCGTTAACTTATATTAATGAACTTCTTCTTGATCCAATTGGTTTTCAAAATTTAACTAGCATAAATTGCACAATTATAATACACTTGATCTTAATTTGTGGGAACAAAATAAAAATCATAGGTGTATGTGTGTATAAGGGGGTGGGTGTGAGTGTATGTGTAGGTGTATATGTAAACAGGAATGTGTTACGGAAATTATTTTTATATAAAGTCTATGGGGTGATCACTCTCCCATGACGTTGGGAACTCTTAAAGACGAACCTAAGACGTTTTAAAGAAGTTCTCACAGTTTTCTTTAATGCTTCAGCAATTATTCAACGCAAGTCTGGGAAAACTTAGGAGGGGCATACTTATAAGCATGTTTGTCCAAAATAATTCTGCACCAACGATGCATGAAAAACGCACACACACACACACACAATGTGAAGCAAGTTATGTTATGGCTCTGGAAGAATAGACGTTCATCTTCCGGGACAGTCTAGTCAAAGCTAAATTTTTATATCTTAAATATAGAGGAGCATGTGAAATTTCTCACGGTTATTGTAGAAGACAGAGACACCCCATCTTATAAACGTAATTTCGAACCCATCTATGACAATTTTCAGCTAACCTATTTGGGAGAATTCTTCTGAAGGATCTTTAGAAATGTTTTACCTATAATTTCAAATCCTTTACTGATTTTAAGACAATTAATATTAATAATAAATAATTTTAATGTTACAAATATGTAAAACTGATTATAATATTCCAAAATTCTTACTTCTGAATATCTAATTAATTTTGCAATGCTCCAGTTTTATGATTTGTGTTTTTTGAAACCTTGATACGATTTCAAAACATCAGAGAATAATATAAAATAAGTTTTACGAGCACAGATAATATCTCACTGAAATGTGATTTGCCATTTACTTTTCAATTCGCAAACTTTGTGAATTGCAAAACCGGAGCTAATTGACTTGAAATGCGGTTGTAATTCGCTTGAAAACTAAGATGTGCGGTAGGGGGAGCAATTAAAAATTGCAGGTGAAGTAATACCTGCTCTTAAAACGAATATTATACATCTACAGTTATGGGGTGTTTAACAGGATTTCTCTTGTTATCAATGTTGCAACAACAAGAAATATATATATAATGAAATATTAATGCGTGCAATTAAAATTAATTATTACTGCATTACTAATAATTTTTCTGATTGAATCTGACTCTACATAGGATATTAAATATAGCAGATGATGAATTAATGGGAAGATAAATTAATTTGATGTTAAATTTACATTTAAATTATAAAATTTAAATGTTTTTCACAGTTTTCTAATCCTTATAAAGCTTATTTAATTACCTTTGGAACGTATGATTTAGTATTTAAATTTATTTAAACCACAAATCAGTAGTTTAATAAAAGATTTAATTACAAATCCTCAAATTTTGCAAAATCTATGCAAAATATAGAACATATTTTAAAACTAATTGAAAATCTCTTTTTAAAATGCCTATTAATGTTTAATTGAAAAACTAAATGGAGTTAAAATCTCTAACATATGATTATATTATAGATTATAAATAATTATAGATTAATTATAATATTTAAATTCTCTTTTTAAAATGCCTATTAATGTTTAATTGAAAAACTAAATGTAGTTAATATCTCTAATATATGATTATATTATAGATTATAAATAATTATAGATTATTGAAGATAATATTCAAAATATACTTACATCATTTTCGTTGGGATATTTTAGGTTATCGATTTTGTCGGTACGAATTGTACCCTGGAAGGGATAAAAGAGTGATCCTTTTTTGATATTGGCCGTTGCACACACGGTTAAGAGACACTCGCTTTTTGCCGATAACAAAGTCTGCGCTAAACCGAACTCTTTTGGTATCAAAACGCATGATTCCATTTTCGAAAAGAGTTAATTTATTGATATTTTTTTTATAAATATTATTATTATTACTATGATTATTATTAAAATGTTCCGCAATGCGATGAAGGGAACAAGTGCATAAGGAAAATCCGTATGATTTAATTTAATTTAGTTAAGTTTAGTTTAGTTTAAGTTTAGTTTGGTTAACGAGTGAGTTAGCGCACCCATTTCTTTCAATGCTCAACAAATACTGCGTGATCAGGATCGCTTGAATCGGCCATGACCTTCTGAGAGGAAAACTGCAAACACTTGAAATACCAATACCATTCAGACGCGACTACTCACAATACTCACGATACTCACACTATCATACAATGCTACTAAATATACGAGTATGTATGTATGAGAAAAAAGTCGTCTTGCGGACAAGACCAGCAGGCAAGCAGCAAAATTAAGAGCCGGGCTCATTTAACTCAATGCTCCACTACGTTACCAAAACAAGATCAACATTACACAACGAACGCTACGGCTATCAATTGATCTCAAACAAACTCGTCTTGAACGCTCTGGCACGAGCAAGAGCACCTGTGCACGTTTGGCCACACGGCACACACACACACACACACACACATGCATAAAGTCACACGGTCAGTATGTGTGTACACTGCACACCATGGGAAATTTGTTCAGTTTTCTGGCATTAATCAATAACTTTTCAACTAGGCAAGTTTCTTTTATTGCAACTCTTTTTATTATTGTTCCTTTATTATTGCTCCTTATTATTATCGGATTATTATTATTATTTTTATTATTATTATATATTATTATTATTATTATTATTATTATTGTTATTATTATTATTATTATTATTATTGTAGTTATTATTATTATTATTATTATTATTATTATTATTATTATTATTATTATTATTATTATTATTATTATTATTATTATTATTATTATTATTATTATTATTATTATTATTATTATTATTATTATCATTATTATTACCATTATCATTATTATTATTATTATTATTTTTATCTTTGTTTTCCATGATATTCGAACTAAACTTACCAAATTCAGTTCAATTATTTCAAGATTTGGTTAAATTTAATAAAAACTAATTATTTCACTTTCCTTGATTCTTAAAGCTTATAAAATTATTAAATCAGAAATATTTTATCTTTTTAACTATGCTTATTTAAAATGATGATTTCGATTGATTTCGATTTTTAATATTTGCCAGTAGTGAGTGATAAAATATTATGCTCCTGACGTATTGGCCAACACTTTTTTATTTTTAATTATAACAATTTAGAATATAACAATTTAGAGTATTTAAACATCTCAAAGCGGCATTTTTTAAAAATAGTTCGCTCTGTCTCTGACACATTTTAATAATGCCACATTTTAATTCGATTTTAGTTTACTTATTTAACTTTGCTAAAAATTGATCAATTTCACAAAACTGTTCAGATTTCCCACAGTGCACTTACTGCTCACAGTCACTCAGTTGTGTATGTGTATGTGTGTACACTACTTGCTTACTGCTTGTAGGCTTCGTTTGATGTACACACATACATACATATATTTTAACAGGTAGCAACTTGACTTTTCTCCAAGACGCAGACCGCTTTTGCCGTCCATCACCTGTTGCATTGTTAGGTGAGCGAGCTGCTTGTTATCGTTGCCTCAGTTCGCCTCGACTTCGTCTTTGACTTCGGCAACGACGTCGGCTTCAGCTTCCTTGGTTTTTGCTGCCGTTTGTATCAATATACCCGGTAATCGTTGAGTACAAAAGTAAATGATCAGCTAAGTAACTGAAATTTGACATTTGAATTAATTGAAAATTTCATTACTTTGTATAATTCAAACAAAATTGAATAGTTTATTAATCCCATAAATTTAATTTGAAGGTCAATTTAGCCTGTGCGTATTTTTAAATTCACTTTTTACAGATCCCACGTCAAGTTTTATATTAAGGAAATTTTTAATTCTACTTTTGCAACTTGTTGCGTTTGAAATAAATATGCAAATAAGATAAAATGCACTTCAGGAGTGAAGATTTCTTGTTTATATCGCATTAAGATCGGATAAACATAAAGATAACTATAACTATTCTTTAAGATATTGCGCCTAAATGTATGCAGTAAATTTTAAACTGCTATCAATTAAGTTTTTTGATACAAATAATGTATGTACATATATTAAAATGAAGTAACAGGTATCTTATAGTCGGGAACTTGACTGTAGCGTTCTTGTTTTTACTCTTGTGGAGTTAACATGGCCATTATGTGTTTACCTGAATGAAATTTCGCAGTCGCGCATTGAGCTGCTTTTACTCAGGATCATTGACAGAGCCCGCTTTAAATTCTTGCTCTTCCCACATCTCATCTCTCTCCCCTGCTCTATCGTTCTCACTCAGCCATTCTCGCTCACTCTCTCACTCTCTGTCTCTCACTCTCGCACGCCAAGATTGGGCAAGATGTTTATTGAGATACACTCAACACACACTCGTACATACATATATTTCCACTTCTGGATGGAACAGGTGCAGGCACTTGGCCTACAACTACTACTCCCATTCATAACTAAAATTCGAGTCGATTATTTTCTCGTAACTCAAGTGTCTAGTCAAGATCCGGTTTCTTAAACTTGAGTGAAATTGTGCTAAGAATATTTGCTTTACTGTTCACTGCTATTGGCGTCTCTTTCTTTGCTTAAGGTGAATGGCTTGGACACGCCCCCTATTATACCCTGTAACAGTGGTTCAAAACTTGTGACAATGTTGCGCAAAGCATAATAAAGTTATTTTTTGAATATACTATATACAAGTTCCAATAAATTTGAAGAGATTAAACATAAAAAAACATTTGGAACAATTTGAAACAAATTTTGTTCAATTTAATTAAAATAGCTTTCATTTTTCTGAATTATCTTTTCAAATAGTAATTAAAATGTATATTTTTTTGAGCGAATTCAAATTTAATAGCAAATGTCGTAATTGTATGATGTATTTTTAAATGCAATACATGCCTGATTAATTCCTGATGATTCTAAATAAATGGTATAGCAAAGTGTTATGTTTTCTTTTCCGGTTCCTTTTTTATATTATTTCTAGAACTTAAACAATAATAGGAAAATTAGCCATGGCCGAAATCAAAATTTATTTTATTATAATTTTTAATAAAATAGTTTCCAGCTTGTTTCCCAAATTTCTAGTACCAGTATTTCTCATTTTTTTCAAGTTTCCCAATTTCGTGTTCCTAATATTTTCTTTTCCAAATTGCATCTTCAATACTGTGCATGCACATACCCTATGCCTATTGAGAGGGTATTTAAAATAATAATTGAGGTGCAAGACGGAAGTGAACAGCTCCGACATCTGTCTGTCCATCTGTGTAATCCCTGTCTTGAAAACTCCAGACACTTGATTTGAAATGTGAAATCGTTAGATTGGGAAAACAACCACGTACCTGTGGTATTTATACTTCACATATAATATTTCATAAAGATCGTATAAAAATAATATAGTTTAGTATAGAAATCCTATTAAAGAAACTTGAATTCATTTTAACATTTTATTGTAGTTAAATGGCGTATGTTATTAATGCATATAAAAGCGTTTATACTAAAATTATCCTTAAGTTAGGTGATGACACAAGAAATGCAGATTATTGTTGTGATAAATATGAGTTTTGATAGTTGGTTATACTTGTGGATAATTCAAATTGTCCCTCTCTTTTGATTGATTGATAATATGCTGAAATAATAAGAGCATTGAAAAATGCATTGTTTAAAAATTATAATTAAATATACTGTCTATATATTTATATACTTGCCTTCTGCTTCCCAAGAAGCAACTGCATGACCATCAAATATTTTAGAGCAATCAATAGGGATGTTTTCGTGCACAAAATCTGAAAATTATAGAAAATATTATTATATTACAATATTAGATAATTTGAAATAATTTAATTCTTACCTAAGTTAAGTTTATTGCCATAATTGTTGCCAGCTACCAAATTCGTTTGTGGTGAATACATCTGAAGAAAGGAAAGAGAAAGTATATTTAAATTAATAAATGAATTAAACAAATATTAATAATTATATAAAATCGAATCTCTTAATTTATAACAAAGTGAATTTAGGATTAATTCAAAGCAACAATAATATTAACAATTTTTGATTTTAAAATGAAAAAATTACCATGCAGTTTTTGGAGTTATTCATTCTAGAACTGCACGCATTAATATGAGATGTTTGTGTAGCCATCCATTGGGGGCTAAAAGTAACAACATTATAGTATAATTTATATCATTAAATAGAGATAGATTTACCTGGAATTGTACTGGTAAATGGCTTGACTCGGTATTTGATGCAATGTTGTTGTTTTCGACTTGAATGTATCGGTTAAAGAGTGTGAACCGGAAAATTGACTGATATTGCGATATGGTCGTTTCATTCGACGTCTTCTTCGGTAATTCCCGTTCTCAAACATATCCTCGTAGTGCACATCGAGAGTCCAATAATTACCCTTTCTATCGCCCGCCCCCTCTCTGGGCACTTTGATAAAGCATTCATTTAAGCTTAGATTATGACGAATTGAGTTCTGCCATCCTTTTTTATTTTGCTCAAAATATGGAAACTTTAAAGCAATAAAGTTATATATTTCATTTAATGTGGCTCTCTTCATTGGCGAGTTCTGAAAAATAAAAATATGAATAACAATTCATCATATTAATTTTTATCAAAATTTACAGTTTAATTACCTGTATGGCCATTGCTATCAAGGCAACGTAGCTGTAGGGTGGCTTAGCCTTCAGCGTATTTGAGACATCTTCGGTAACTCTGTAGAATAAGCGAAATATCATTATCAAAATCTACCAGCAAATAAAAATGAAAATAAATACACAGGCTAATTTCCTTATATAAATGGACGCACTGCTTGCAGTAATATGCACACGCACTACAAGCAGTGCACGCAATGCAGCGTATTGACAAAGCTCACATGTGTACCAAAACCGGTACATGTACCCAAACGAATGCATATTAAAACTGGTACATTTTAACCGTAAAGGGTACAGCTTTATCAAAACTGTCAAATTTATACAAACACTGGTAGAACTGTACCAATACACGTACACTTGTTATGGTACATTTTTTAAATATGGTACAAAATACCTTATTGGCTAATAGAAAGGATCTATTAACCATTATGTGAACGAATGGACATACGAACTTATTTAATTTATAAGCCTATTTCCTTTGACTATAGGTTTGTTTTCAGAAATCACTAAATAAATGTTATCTATTATTTACTTGTCTTTGTCCGTATATAATTTTTTCTCCATAGAACCATCATTCGTCGACGTTTTCGTTAATAAAGTAGAATGCATATTGTGGCCTGAAAATAGAAGAGAAATTTTAATAGATTTTTCACAAACTACGTCTAGCAACAGTTTTCCAATAAAATAATTTGTATAGCGAATTACTTACCTAAAATATATTATATAATTGCAATATAGAGCATTATTTAAAACCAGGTTCGATTCCCTGGTTAAAGGTATTTGGTTATACTTTGATTTTCCCAAATATCATAAATAAATTCACCAGTTGATAAAACTCTGACCAAAAGTTTTGAAAAGAATGATGTCATATTAATGGGAAAGCAATGCACATTATATTTATATATGTACATATTTATACATTTCAAATTCTGGAGTCCCAATTACAAATACAGACACACAGACAGACGTCTATATTTATTATTGCGTCAGAGATAAATACTTTATTTTCCCGATTTCGATGGGTTTAAGGAGTTAAAAAACATGATAGTAATATTTTGATATGTATTTTCCTTTTATCTTAAATCAGATGCTATGATATTTGGATTTTATTTGTAGCATATTAGTTGACACTCACTGTAAGCATGAACACATTTACATATATACATATATGAAGCCTTGTACCCAAGCCCCGATTAGAGGTAAATTCGTTTTCAGTTCAAAATTCACTTAACGGCCTTCAAAATTTTACAAAAAAAAACAATTTTTCAAAAAAATATCACAAAAAAAGTGTTATTCGTTTTAGGGCTAACTTTTTTAGTGGCCATTAACCGGGGTGTATATATGTATGTATGTATGCTTGGTAACACTAACTTGTTTATATGTATGTGTGTATGTAAATAAATTTGTATGTACATATGTATGTATGTGTGCAATGTCAACCTACTTACTAGAAAGAGAGCACTCTAACTGTAAATAAACTGCAAAAAGATCAAGTTCATATAAATTTTTCTAGTAAAATGTAAAATGATCACAGATACAGATTCAAATACATACATACATACGTAAGCAATTACATGCAAACATTTAGAAAAAGTCGCTTAATTTGTTTCGAAAAATAATAATAATCTTGATTAACCGACGGGACGCCCTGAATTGCTAATCGCAAATGAAATGCAAAATCGCAACAATTGAATATGCCAACATTAATCACATACATACATACATACATATATATGTACATACATTTTTATATGTATTTATGCACGTATTGAATATTTGGTTGTACTTGTAAGTATGTATACAAGTGTATGTTTGTACAAAGTGCATATGATACCCTATAGGCTAGTAAATGCATATGTATGTAGTATGCATGTATGTGTGTGTGTGTGTGTGTGTGTGTCTATATGTATATATGTATGCAATTTGTGAACTTGTGACACGAGCAATCAAAACTCAGCATTATTGCATGCTGTTGTACTGCTTTAAAGTAGCTCATTAAATTGAGTGCAGCGTACTAGACTACAGCATACCGTGTAATATGACAAGCAGTGCATTTCGGGTAATTGTTTTGAAAGGGAAACAAATTTACTTGGCTAATTAAAACAAAGGTGAGTTTTTGTATTTTATGAAAACAATTAACGATCATTCTGAAACGCAAGAACACACTTTGTAATGCTTATTTTTGTATTTCCACTAGTTTGTTATACCCTCATTCAATAATTTAATGGAACTTGGTATACCCTATGAGTTTGCGTCTTACACTCATACATAAGTGCTTACATTCACATTTACACACTTATGTCTGTATATATGTGTGAAAGTATGTGAAATTAGCTAAAGCGCAAAAGGGGCAATAAGAATTGAAAAGAAATAACTGCACATCAGTCACAGTAATTGGGCATTTTTCTTAACATAGAATGTAAATACATATGAAATAATAAGTAAATATTTACTACAGTGAAGTATTATTAAATCAAAAAATGTAAGAAAAGACAATTACTTAAAGAATTATGTACATAATAGAAATAATTAAAATGGCAATAGGATAAAAGTTTCCAAGTCTTTCCACAGTTATAAGTCAAATGTTTAATGAATTTTTTAAGCAAGTAAGAATCTCGGCTTAAAAATGGCCCTGCATATTAAAAAATAGTATATTTTCAGATCATCGAAGATTATATACCCTTGCAACAAAATGAAAAAATTGTAAGACTCTGCAACCATTAAATATACATAGAAGAATTGCGTAAAGACGAAGTATGTATTTGAAGCTAAATTATACACATAATTGTTTTATTATTGGATATAGATTTGTATTTTTTTTATGTTGAATGGTGCGTGAGGCATTTAAAATTAAAATGAAACTTGATCTGAGAGTGAAAAACAAAAGCCCCCATTGCAAATTTGGGCCTTTTGTAGACTTTATTACACTTTTATTAATAAAACTTGTAGGGATTTCTAAAGATCTAGGTGTTCCAAACTTGGAATTAACTCCCTCTATATTCTAAGCAAATTTGCCATGTCCCTTTTTCGCACCGCACATACCTTTTTTAACAAGATTGGGCAAATAGACCGGCAATAATAATAAGTTGTTAAAAAACTTAAGCGTCTAAAAGTATCTAACGGATATCCATAACCCCTACTATAGGCGTAGGCGCTTAGGCTTTTAGCCTTTCCCGTTTCTTTCTATAATGCTATTCAATGTTACTTTATTTTTTAAAATTATGTTATTCATTGTAAGTATATTTATTTTATTTAATATTTTATAATTATTTATATCAAAAACTTACTAAATCTTACACAAATTAATTTAACAATAAGATATATTACTCATTTCTAATTCTAAATATCTCTTAAAGTAAAACGTACATATTCCTTATTATACATTTTCACATATAGATAATTATGTGTCAATTCAGTGTTTAAGAAATAAAATTCAACGCTACCTTGACTAACATACAGTGAAGAGATCGTGCCCAGGAATGTATTTTTATTTGTTATCGTTTTGTTATCGACCCATGTGCGGCAGTAGATCATTTTGGCGCGCGTTTTGTGTAATTTGGCGAGCAGATTGCCATTTGTGAAAAGTTTATAGTTGCGTGTGCATAAAATAAAAATGAATAAATCCAGAACAATGAAGTCAACGAAACTATATGTTATAAAAAGAGGTAATTTCTTACTACATTCACACATGTATACGTATCAATTTATGTGTGCCGTGTTAATGCAAAAAAAAATTAAACTTGCAGATGGAAGGCAGGAGGAAATTCACTTTGATAAAATTACATCCAGAATACAGAAACTATGTTATAATTTGAATATGGACTTTGTGGATCCTGTAAGTAATTCATATTTATCTACAATTTTATATTATTGAGTGCATGTAGCGCCTGTATTGAATTATTGAAATTTTCCAATTTGCATATGTGAATGTGTGTTCAGTGTGTGCACAATGAGTCAAGCAATATAAAAGTATTTAATACTTTTACTATTAACTAATGTTTTGGTTATTAGTGTTAAATATGCAAATTAAAATAAAGTGTCTTGATATGCTATGTGTGTATGTATTGTTTTTTGGAGCCCTTCGCTAATCTAATAGTTTTTTTTCCTGAATTTCGTGAAATTGCGCAGTGTGCAATTTAATAAAGTTTGTGTTTGTGCTGATTGAAAAGAATGTGCAAAATATGCAATGCTTAGAAAACCGGCATTTAAATTAAAAAAAAAGCATTAGTAACCCTTATAGACTATAAAAGTCTTATGGTGAAATTAGCAGCAGAATTTACAGTTCATTGTGTGCCGGCATTTATTAAAACTACAAACAGTTAGTCCAATAATTGTTCCGACAGAAAATAAAAAACAAGCAAGAAGATTTCAGTCGAGTATGCTCGACTGTGAGAGACCCGGCAACAAACGCCTGAGATACCCATACATGCATTCGTACATACAGTGTGTCAAGTAACTGTTCTGACAAAATAATTCAACCCAATGGAAAAGCTTTAAAAAATCAAAATAAAATAATATATATATATTCAAAGTTCACATCATAAGTAATCCAATTATTTATATATAATTTTTTAACAACCGACTTAGGTATCCATCACTCTTAAAGTTATAAATGGCCTGTATTGTGGTGTAACAACACAAGAATTAGATAATTTGGCAGCGGAAATTGCAGCGAGTTTAACAACGCAACATGCGGATTACGCGCTTTTGGCGGCCAGAATTGCAGTTTCCAATCTTCACAAGGAGACCAAAAAAGTATTTTCAGGTAAATTTGTCAACTACAAAAGGTTGCCTATTAAATACACTTATAAATTCATTAAAATAACAATATACTTCTATCATTTATTTTGTAATTGCAGATGTCTTTGAAGATCTTTATAGAAACATCAATAAGGAAACCAGGCAAGAAGCCCCAATGGTATCCGAGTTCCATTACAACGTGGTTAAAAAGAATTCAGATCGTCTAAACTCTGCCATTATTTATGATCGTGATTTTGGCTATAACTACTTTGGATTCAAGACTCTTGAGCGTTCGTATTTGTTAAAAATCAATGGGAAAATCGCAGAGCGTCCACAGCATTTGTTGATGCGTGTGGCAATTGGAATACATGGTGAAGATATCGATTCCGCTGTTGAGACATATAATTTATTGTCGGAACGTTATTTTACTCATGCATCGCCAACACTTTTTGCTGCTGCCACGAGTCGTCCACAATTGTCATCGTGTTTTCTGTTAACAATGTGCTCGGATTCAATTGAAGGCATCTTTAAATCCGTTGAACAGTGCGCCATGATCTCCAAATCGGCAGGTGGCATTGGACTCAACGTGCATTGTATTCGTGCCAAGGGCACATCCATTTGTGGCACAAATGGAACATCAAATGGTCTGGTTCCCATGCTCAGAGTGTTTAACAATGTGGCGCGTTATGTTGATCAAGGTGGTGGCAAGAGACCAGGTGCTTTTGCCATTTATCTGGAGCCTTGGCATTCCGACGTCTTTGAGTTTTTGGATCTTAAGAAGAACACTGGAAAAGAAGAACATCGCGCTAGAGATCTATTTTATGCATTGTGGATACCTGATCTGTTCATGAAACGCGTTGAAGCCAATGGGGATTGGTCGTTGATGTGTCCGCACAAGTGTCCCGGCTTGGAAGATGTTTGGGGTGATGATTTCGAAACCCTTTATACCAAATATGAGAAAGAGGGACGCGCAAATCGTGTGATTAAAGCACAATCTCTATGGTTTGCCATTATTGAATCGCAAGTGGAAACTGGCACTCCATACATGCTCTTCAAGGACTCTTGCAACCGAAAGAGCAATCAACAAAATGTTGGAACCATTAAATGCAGTAATTTATGTACCGAAATTGTTGAATATTCGTCTCCCGATGAAATAGCCGTATGTAATTTGGCATCCATTGCACTGAATATGTTTGTGACACCCGAGAAGACATATGATTTCAAAAAACTAAAGGAAGTTACAAAGATCGTTACCAAAAACTTGAATAAGATAATCGATATCAATTTCTATCCATTGCCGGAGGCTAAAAAATCCAATTTAAGACATCGTCCAATTGGTATTGGAATTCAGGGATTTGCCGATGCACTAATTCTAATGCGTTATTCGTATGAAAGCGATGAAGCTGCTCTTTTGAATCAGCAAATCTTTGAAACAATCTATTATGGAGCTTTGGAAGCCAGTTGTGAACTGGCCCAGAAAGATGGCCCATATGAAACCTACCCGGGATGTCCAGTAAGCAAAGGTATTTTGCAGTATGACATGTGGGATAAAACACCAACAGATCTTTGGGATTGGAAGGTCCTTAAAGCGTCCATCAAGGAGCATGGAGTGAGGAATTCTTTGCTGGTTGCCCCGATGCCCACAGCATCCACTGCACAAATTATGGGCAATAACGAATCATTCGAGCCGTATACTTCGAATATTTATACAAGACGAGTATTGTCCGGGGAGTTCCAAGTGGTAAACCATCACCTATTGCGTGATTTAACCGAGCTGGACTTGTGGGATGATGATATGAAGAATCAAATCATATCCAGTCGCGGATCTATTCAAAATATTGAATCCATTCCACAAAATGTTCGCGATCTTTATAAAACCGTATGGGAAATATCAGTAAAGTCAACTATTAAAATGGCAGCAGATCGAGGAGCGTTTATCGATCAAAGTCAGTCATTTAATATACATGTTGCAGAACCCAACTATGGCAAATTGACATCCATTCATTTCTACTCCTGGAAAGCTGGTCTCAAAACCGGAATGTATTATCTACGTACGAAGCCAGCGGCGAATGCTATTCAATTTACTGTTGATAAAAATCGTCCCCTTTTGTTGGAAGTTAACGGACAGAACTCAACTGAACAACATTCTTCAATAGATCTTAATGTCAGCAACAGCACCGAGACGGACATTGAACGGGAACGTAAAATGGCTGATATGGTGTGTTCCCTTGAGAACAAGGATGCATGCTTGTCATGCGGATCTTAAATATTATTTATATACCTATTATTATTATACATAAGAAATAATGCGAATTGTAAAACAACGTTTCTTAAATATTATATTTAAAATAAAACATTGAATGTCACAAACGTAGAGTTGAGCGACTATTTTAATTACGAATCCACTTGAATGAAATGCCAACTTTGTCAAATAATATGTATGTATATTAAAAACACTGTATTTATGTCGATTTTTTATATTCGATTTTTCTATATGCATGTATTGTAATAAGTATTTAATAAGTAGTACAGGTAAACAAATCTATTATATTCAGACATTATTTAAACAAATTGACGGTTTTTTAAGAACTCCAGCATACCCTGTACATTGGCATTGACCTGTGTCTGAGATGACGACTGTCCATTAATCAAATTGTTAGGCATGTTCATACCAGGAAGCATTTGTTGAGATTGATTGCTGAACCCTGTCAAAATAATAATTAATTGTCATTTATTGAAAGAGAGATAGATAGAGGGGAGGGAGAGACTTACCTTGACCGTTTTGTTGCTGTTGATTTTGGGCTAAATGTTGTAGAAATAGGTCTTGTTGTTGTTGATGGAGTGGCATTTGAGCTTGATGCGGAAACGATGAATATTGTCGGAAAGACAGTATAGCCGGATCCATTGACGTCCAGTCACTACTACTATATCCTGTTTAATGAAAATATACATATTGTTAATACAATCAATAAGAATGGGAATCAAAAGTTGCATTTCTCCTGATGGGAGATCACTTAGAAAATTATCTGAAACTCTAAAGCTATTCAGATGTTTTCTATAATAAAATTAAATTCCACATGGAATTATATTTCCAATGTTCGTTGTGCAACTAAACAACAATTTTTAAATACAAGATAAGATATATTTATATTTGGGCCCAATTAACTAAATTTTTAATGCATTTGGTATTGGAGTTTCATTGGCATTAAGATATATATTTAAACCACTTCACAATTTTCAAAATAAACGCTTAATGCCAATACAAACCCTTTCATTAATTTGAATTTGGTAATTAAAAATCACTTCATTATAATTTTTGTTTAACAATAGAAAGAAATGATTTTATTACTATTATTATTTTTGTGACAATTCTACAATGCCGAAAAAGCTTCGTTTTGTCTAATAGACATTTTTATTATACCCTTTCATTTTAATACTAAATTTCAACAATTGTTGCCTGAATACTGAATATAATTAGAAATAACAAATATAATAGTGCTTGCCTTTGTTGTGTGTGCCAGCAGCAGCAGCAGCAGCTGCTGCTTGTGCCAGTTGATGCTGTAAATGGGAGTCAGCAATTGCCGGTCCTTGTTGTTGTTGTTGCTGCTGTTGTTGTTGGTGCAGTGTTGCCAAATGGGGATTCCAGTTAGTTGCCATTTGGATTTGATGCTGCTGTTCGACCGGCGTACTGTTATTTCCGAGTCCATTACCGGGCATATTTATATAGGGCAGAATTTTACTCGTATGTACGCGGGCGGCGCCATCAAATCCTAAGGCATTCATATGATTAAAGCCAGGAGGAGGCATCCGGGCACGCTGCATGTTATCAAGCAATTGCTGATGTGATGCTTGCGATTGTTGCTGTTGCTGCTGCTGCTGTTGTTGCTGCTGCTGTTGTTGTTGTTGTGGTAGTTTGGGTAAAACATTTCCAATGTTAACATTCTGTTGAACTACCTCATTCTCCATAAGTTCTGCAAGTCCCTTTTGGGTTTCAGTGAACGGATCGAAACCTAATGAGTGATTAAAATTATACATATTATTATAATGATTAAAAGATACTTCAACTTAAACTATCACAAATAATTTAAAGTTCCTAAATAAACGTGTTGCGATTATCAAATACATAATCTCTAAAAATAACCGTTTGATTATCACATTTTGCACAAACTTTTATCTTTATAGTTTATATTGTATTGTTAGTATATATTGCATAATAAATAACAAGTAAATTGATAGATTACCTAAGTCATCATCCACCAAAGAGCTTTGTGAAAAACGATTTTGTGGTGATTGAGTGCTTTGTTGTTGGTTTGGAGTCTAAAAATAAATAATATATGAATTTATATTATATATAGACATATTTATAACAATAATCTATTTAGTTAAATGTATTTTCTGATTAATAATATACATAGTACTTACGATTTTATCAAAGGCTCCCATTAATCTCTGCTTTTGTACTTGTGATTGTTGATTTATGATTCCTGCAATTAACCAAATTATTAACAATTAATTATTCGTTAAATCAAAGGAGAGGTAATTACCATTATCGAAAAGCGAAGGATTAACACGGCTATTTTCCAAAAATACAGCCAACCGATGAGAATCACCATTATTTAGCAGAGAATGCCCATTATTAATGTACTGCTGATGCAATTGCTGTTGACTTTTGTGAAAGTCAAAGAATTTGGACATATTTCCACCAAACACGTTATTTACATTCAACTGGTTTTCATCAGGTTGCTGTAGAAGATGCTGCTGAGGCAGAAGTCCATGTGCTTGGCTCCTATTGCCGTCAACTGTGTTGCTATGAAAATGGCTTGGAAAATCTGCAAATCAATTGTTCAATTTAATTAAATAGTTTACTTTATTTAATTGCAATTAAAACCGTACCAGCGTGTGGACCATTTGCATGAGGAATTCCCATATTATTAACCAAATTATTTCGCTTCTGCAAATCGTGCATACGCAGAAATTCTTCCTGCTGTTGCAGCACTTGTTGGTGATGATGCTGCTGTTGCAGTTGCAGATGTTGTTGATGCAGCACTTGCTCCTCCACTTGTCGTGTGTTCCGAATCATAACATTCTTAAAGGCTTCCTCCCATTCTGTAATAAAATGACACAATCAAGTATTAGTTTTGGATACAATCAAGATTAAATTATGTGTATTTTAAGAGGAAAAGAAATTTCATAATTACAACATTATGAATAAATTCTAAATTTATAATGTAAATAGATTCCATTTATTTATTAATTACACTACAATTTAACATATTTAGAATAAAGAATTTTTGAATTTTTTGCCTTTCTAAAATGGACTTGTAAGGTGCAGGATAAAAATAAATAAAACATGAGATGGAAACATACAAAATATTAAAAAGGAGTAGGAAAAATATAAAAGACGCAATCACAAAGCAACATTTTAAAAATCGAGCAATTTATGGTTCTATATTTTCGCCCTTATTTTGGTAGAATTATTTGTATAATATTATATATTTATGCTTATCATCAAACTAAGTTTAACAAATAAAAGAAGAATAAAATGAGGTATTTACCATTTGTGTTGGCTGGTTTCTGGTATCCATCAATGCCTGATATGTCCATTTAGTTGAATAGTTATTGAAATACATAATAATTTAATTGATGATGAAATTGAAGAAAATATTGTAAAGAAATTACCATTCAGCAGATCAGGCAAATGTGAGGATGTAACTTGAGGCTGTCGCATATCGCCTTCAACTTTATTCTTCAACAGCAGCGACTGCTGGAATGCGGGTGACGATGAGAAGAAGCTATTGCTATCATCGAATATGTTCAGCTTGGAGAGAGCATCTAAAAATAATAAATTTCAATTAGTTTTTGACATTTGCAATAACATTTATTGCTATAGTTGTGTGTAGAAGTTATTTTAGAACAATTCTTACCCGATACTTCCTTTTCACAGTCATTTTCAGCAGGATTCAGTAATTCAGAGTCTTGTTGAG
The DNA here is from genome assembly GCA_035042165.1 of Drosophila kuntzei. NCBI lineage: Eukaryota > Metazoa > Arthropoda > Insecta > Diptera > Drosophilidae > Drosophila > Drosophila kuntzei. The sequence goes on along the minus strand of JAWNLU010001919.1, from coordinate 576,360 downwards.
ATGTCCGATTTAGATCATCTTTAGTTCTACTCTCGGAATCGCAAGTTTTCTGAATGCTATCTGTATTTACATCATCCGTATTTACAAACACACCGTTCTCTAATGCGCTATTAGTATTATGATTTATGATCGGAATTTCAGTTTGACCCTCGACATTTGAGCTGGCATTAGATTGGGTCTCCTTAAAGTTACCAGGTGAACTCTTTCCACTCGCACTACTTTCAGATATGGGATCATCGCTGTTTTCACTGCTTGAGCTATGGGAGCGATGGACAATTGGCGAGGACCTTTTTGCTAATGAGAATATCTTGTTATTCTCACTGCCCTTGGATGTGTCAGTGTCCGTGTCCTTGTCCATGTCCATGTCCATGTCCTTGTCATTGTTTGTATTTAAACTATCTTCGGAATGATCCAACTGTTTATTACTTTGTGTTTGATTCGTCTCCTTTGTGTCGCTCTGATCCTTTGCAGCAGTCGCCCGATTGAACGAACTCCTTTCCTTGTTACGTTCCGTTTTTGGTCGATTGCCGGCAACATTTTCATCCGTTTTCGTTGACGCAGCGACCGTGTCGTCAATGGAAACTGTCGCTGTTGCCGCTGATGCACTTGTGTTGCCTCTAGACTCTGGAATAAAGTTCTCCTTGTTTGATGCATTTGAATTGGGATATGCATTTTGTTTGCTTTTCGATTTGTTCTTCTCATGACGCGTCTTCTCATTGCGAAACTTTTCCTTTTTGCTTTTCCCACTCCCATTGCAGGCACTTGCCAATGTTTCCTTACTGTTAACTGGTGATACTGATAAACTGGGCCACGCCTCCTTCTGTTGCGCGTTTCCTGAAGTTGAACTTGAAGTATTTGCAATTGAAACCGAAGATGTTGATGATGATGACGATGACGACATCGTTGTTGAAGCTGTTGACATTAATGACATTATAGTTTACAAAAATCATTTAATTAAATGTGTATGGGATTCACCATTTGCTTTTGAAGTTCCAGTAGCGATTGCAGTTGTACCATTGGCTGCTCCCCCGATTCCTGTTACATTATTCGCCCCAGAAGACGCGATCAAAGCATCGTGCAAACGTTTCTCATACTCTTGATGCTTTCCTTGATGCATTTCCTTTAACATTGGATTGTTAATTGAATTTGAAAAATGAAACATTTGCAATATTTAACTTGTACCTCCTTGGTAAAACTAGCTTCTGAATCGCCCAACTCGTGTAAGTACATACAGTCGCCTTTGGGACACTGTTGGTTCTTCATGAAATGACTACAGTATTTCGTTGTCCCCAAACTGGTTTTGATCAGTCGCCCATCGATCATGATATTGTTAACACTCTGTATTGCCCGCAGTGCATCCGTATTGTGCACATAAGTGACATATGCCGACGCCGATGGACCCTTGAAACGAATTCAATATTGTTAAAATAATATTATAAAGCAGAGATCGCAAATAACAGTCAACACATAATTTCGACACAAAATGGAATACGAAAGCGATTCGAGTTTCTTTTTAATTGAAAATAACCTATTAACATATTTATTTTTATAGTTGATTAGAATAAACTGAACATCTATTTTATTTTAAAGCTTAACAACAACTGCAACTATTAATATTTTCTGGACTAAGAGCTCTGTGCTAAAACACTTTGAATAAAATATAAAATTCCTTCCTGTTTATTGTCTATATTTAACAGACAACCTTCAAGTGTTGAGCGATATTTCCGACCTCTTATTATAATTATATTATATCATAGTTCTCACCTGCACTCCAGCGTAAGTTGTACTCGGGTTTATAACCACTTTATGAATTTTTCCATACTTGCCAAAGTATTCGTGCTTTTTTAGTATCTGTAATGGGAGAAATCAATATAAATTTGTTGGAAAATCGTCCCGCTTTCAATATTTCACAATTACTTACATCTGCATCTGCCAGTCGAGGTGGCAGACCTACAACAAATACCAAATTCTTTTGCACAACACGAACATTGGCTAAATGTTTCCGATTCTCCGTAATTTTCTGCTTCCGTTGTTGATCCCTTTGTCGCTTCTGAGACTTAAACGCGATCATCTATCAATGTTTTATTAAAGAATATGCTATTTTTAATATAAATTATAACAAATTGAAGTCGTACAGTAAGAAACAACATATAGAACTATATGACTGATCAAAATATTAAATATGCTTATAATATATTTCCACTACAAAGTTATTGTCAAAGTTTTTTTTGCGTTTGACACATGTTTTTCAATAGTTATTGGGAAATTAAATTATTTAATAATGAAAAACTACTTTCAAAAAATGCAACAAAAAGTAAATAAATTCTCCAAATTAAATTATGAAAATGCAATCAAAATGTAGACAAAACTAAATTACATTTCTGGTCATTTAGTTATTCACATATGTAGATATCTATCGCTAAGTAAATATAAAACTCTTTGTGATAACTGAGTACATGACTAATTGACTATAAAACTAAAAGTTCTTTGTCCCATCAATTCAATGATTCAACACATGTTTCCCTTTTACGGAAAATTCGCTCTTATGCTCGTAAAATTGGTAGTTTAAATAATATTCCATTTATATAAGCAACGTTAATCAATAGTTTTTAGACTTGTTTTATAAAATACACTTCTATTTTTGAGAAATTTAATTCAATCTGAATTTAGTAACTTTTATTTAATTTTTATTTTCAATTAATACTTGTTTTCAATCTAACGAAAGGTTTTTTTTAAATAAATTTTGCTTGTTTCAAAATTTAAAGTTTTGTTTTAATCAATATAAATTAATTTTTATACATTTTATTTCCTAATATTATTTTGAAATTTAAAAAATTCTTTAGTTGACGTTAAATAAACAAATAAATCTGTATAGATATAAAGTATAGTTTAACTATTAATGTGGGACTTTTATATTGAGTTTTAAGGTCAATCGCATGACAAAAATAAATATAAAATAAATATTATTCAATTAGCAATTTAAATAAATTGTATAAAATTATTCAGAAACTTACTTCTTCCTGCGTTAAAGGCTTAAAGTCAGCTGGATTTTCCGGATACTCTTTCCGACATGCTGGGCACAGTTTATTTTCATCCGTACGAATTCTGTGCCAGCAGAATCTACAAATCTGTAATGAATTTGCGATATTTAGAATACGAATCTATTGAATTTTATGTTAAACTCACTTGATATCCGCAAGTGCATGGGAAAAAAGTTAGATCATCCACCTCCAGAGGTTCCATACACAAAGGACACTCTACAGAGTCATCATTGTTGTTAGCCAGGCCGTTCATTATTTAGTTGATAAAGGTATAATACACTTTTAACTAGTAATCGGGTTTTAAACACTGAAGCTGTATTATCGCTGTTAAAAAGAAATCAATTCAAATACTTATTATTAAACATTAATTCTAAATAAATGTACGGTAATGAAATTTGAAAAATACTTATTTTAGTATAAACGCATTTTAAACAATAAGAGTAGATTTAATTATGCTATTCTTTCATAATTAATTGCAAGTGTTTATATTGAAATATTAATCAAATAACAAATATAAATATTTATAAAATCAAACTGTTATTATATATTTCTCATAGAAATTAACAGAAAAGGGAAATATTAAATTATGTTGGTTTAATTTATAAAGAAGTAACTGATCGGTCGAAAATATAATAAATTATAATAATTCTTAGATAAATTAAGTTTATGAATTTGCATTTGAATCAAAACAATTAGTAAATAAAACAATAATTTAATAATCCATTTATGACGTGAAAGATTTATACATGAAATTTAATTTAGTTTACTTAACAAACATACATTTCTAGTTTCTACTCTACTATACTATAGTGTGTTATTGTTTAAACTCAATAATCAAAGTGCCTTAATAGAAGACATTTATTTGACAATAATAATATTTGTTAGACATATCTCTCTCGTATGATTGCACTAAAAAAATATTTATAAAAAATATTTGAGCAATTTAATGGCATTTTTAAGAATACGCTTCAACGAATCTAATAAAAATAAACTCTTTATGGTCAAGTCGGCTTAAATAAATCAATTTCCACACCGGAAACATTGCTACCACTTGATTTGTATATAAAGAAAGGATTTGTGGAGTGTTGCCAATAAGAAAAGTGGCAAATGTTATGAAAATTACATTTCCCTATAATAGAGACTGACTGAATAGACGAAACCACCCCCAATAAACAAAGCACTCTATACAATTTCTATACAGTATCACACTTTATAATGTGCTTATTATAAAAAGGTTTTCACATTGTTGTTTACCAATTTTTGTATATAATATATATATAGTCATGACCTAGACTACTTGCTTTATAAATTTGAATATTAAGCTATAAGAAAGTTAGTTAAATAAGCTAATATATTATTTAAAGTTATGAATAATACATTTTCTGTTTTGTATTCAAAAGATCTATAAATTAAAATGAAACTTGAAATGTTTTTTTGAGATAAAATTTTAATTATTTTTAAATATCATTTTATATTTCCTAAATAATCCTAGCCTACTATAATAGATAAATATCGTTCCTATTCTAAAGTTCGTTTATTTACTTAATTGCCAAGCTAGACCATAAGACAATTTTTAACAGGGTATCCATGTAACTATATCTAATTTGACATTTAACTTATTTACGTATGTATGTATGTATGTATAAATATGTAAATATTTTCGAGTAACAAATATGTTGACATATTTACAATATTGTGAAAGTAAATACATATACTCATAATAAATACAGAAATGTGGTTGTCCGCTATTAGACAATAACAATACAATACTTTTATTTTGCACATAGCATAAATAAATTTCTTGTTGTTATTGTGGAACATATTGTATAAAATAAAAATAGAATGCAGTTTCGAGAGTATTTAACAAATACACTCACACATATATATATATATATTTATATTTATATATATTTAAATTTAATATTTTCAGTACACTGTGTGCATTTATGGATCGAAAATAAATAAACACTTTTACCATTAATCCTGTACATCATGTACATACGTACATATGTATGTATGTGGGCACATAAATTAACATCAATATGGTGATGTATGTAATACGTAATACATATAGTATAAATATTGCTATTTACCTTTGACAAAAAAGAAACAATAAATAGAACTGTCAGTGCAAATCTTTGAAAGTTGGCAAATTGTTATAACTCGCACGAATAATAAATGACAAGACACGAAGAAAAATTAAATTGGCGAAAAAACTGTTTATCACATACACACATGTATATAATGTACATATGTACATATGTTTCAATGAATCAAAAGAGAAAAACGAAGTTAGTTAGACACATACATATTTACACATACATATATGCGTATGCATATATATACATACATATTTAAGTATATAGTACACGTATGAATGTGTGCGTAAGTCTCAATCTTAAAATATATTTAAATAAATACACTATTTGTATACTTAATGTGCTTTAGCAATAACGTATTCCATCGCGAACGATATCTTACATAGGATAAAGGTTTTAGAGTTATTACTAATCCAAGTACCTAGTTTTCGACCAACAATTATTGCGAACGAAACGAATAACGAAGCAGACAGACTGATAATGCACAAAGAGGAAACGAGAAAATAGGTAGATGGCGAAAAATATCGAATATAAATATCGATAACTGCATTTACATAGTAATTATTTTTGTAGATGGTATTCTCGCAATTTATTTTTTCTTATCGATTTATCATATATTACATAGTAAATAATTCGATTGCTATTTCAATAATTAAAAAAATATTAATAACTTAAAATTTAGGATGAAATTAATTTCTACATGTGTGGAAGCATTGCATAAAACAAATGTTTGTTAATCGACTTGGTTTTTTCTGTGGATAAAGAATATGCAATCGAATTTTGTTTGACTTGTAATTCATTAAAATAAATTTATAAAAATCTGATATCGATAAAAATATCTAGTATTTTTTTTTATAAATTTTCTATAGGAAATTTAAAACATATTTTTTTGTGATATTCTGTGAAATTATATGTATTTTGCCCAGTGAAATTTATCTATAAATCTACTATCTAAATGAATTATTTAAAAAAAGTTCAAACCACTTGAAAGTAAACAAATCTGTTTATTATCTTTTTACAAACATGTATTTTTTTTTTTTGCACTATTAGGAATAACATAGACCCTTTCAATTTTGCTTTCCAGTTGCAACCAATAGTTGTCAGGACGATCATCTTGATCCCTCCGTCACAGCAACTGGTAATACTTTTTCCAGACCCCTTGGCGATGATGACGTAGGTAGGGCAGATATGAACGCTTTATCATTTTTCACATTTTCTTCATCAACAGCATCATTAAAGTACCAGTGTTTTTTGTTTGCCAAAAACAATAACATCAGTGCAGGTAGATGGATTAAGGAAAATCGAAACAGTTTGCGAGAACTTCCACTGTCCGATTTGTAATGAAATTTGTAAGCTGCGAAATAGCGAAAAACAATATGATTTTGAATGCAATTCTAGTTTCATAATATTCGCAAGACTATTATATAGTCCATGACTTGAATTGTACTTACCAAGATAACAAAAGTATGCATTCAAAGGCAATGTTTCCAACGCAAACCAATAGTTGGTAACATCAGCAACTGGTGCGAGCAAAGAAAGTCCGCCAATCACAAACGAATATCTCAATGCGGTGCGTCGGCAGAGACCCGGATTGGTAACAGCCATCATCCTATATCCGGCACGTGAATAATCCGGCCTGAGGTTCCATGACAGAGCATTGAAATGCGGGAACTGCCAGGCGTACAGAATTCCGGCAAGAATCATTGCACCCATGTCCAGAGAGCCGGCGCAACCAGCCCATCCCATTAGCGGTGGTATTGCACCAACAATGGAGCCTACCCATGTGTTGGCGATGCTCATCCGTTTCATTGGTGTGTATATTGAGGTATATAGAAATAGATTTCCAGCACCCAATGCTGCTGTTAATCCATTAACTCCGAAATATAACAAGCTCAATCCAGTTGTCGCTGATACCACAGCGAATCCTACAGCTTTCAGTGGAGTTATTTGTCCCGTGACCAAGACACGATTTTTCGTTCTCGACATTTGTGAATCGAAAGGTACCTCGTGATATTGATTAACTGAATTCGCCGCTGCTGAAACCAATCCTGTTCCCACTGAGCACAACACGAATGTGGTTAAATCAAATGCAGCCGGCGCCAAAGCGTAGCCTCCCATTGTTGTTATAACGACCAAAGCTATTGGAAGAGCACATTAATTGCTTTGTAATAAATTGTAGTACGATTTAACTTGCATGTCAGCCGAAACTTTGATAGCTTTTTGTATTGACTCAATGGTCCCCCCGCTTTTGTGTATGGACTGGGCATCCATGGAAGATACTCCACGGATATCTTTTGACTTCGTGTTGCTTCCTGTTCATTAAAAATATGCGCGGGCGAGGTCACTGGCACGGCCAGAGCTTCAAGTGGTGGTGTCACATTTTGTATTGTAGGCGATTTACAGTTGGGAGTTGACCTGGCGCTTGCAGAACACTAACAATAAATTTAAAGACAATATTATTATTGTTACTCATAACAAATGCCGTTGCATAACAACTTGTATCTTACTCTTATCAGATTGATTTGGGCAGGGATTATCTGAGATGTTAAGTAATCAATTGAAGTTACTTTAGATAGTGTGCGAAACATATTATTTGATTTGTCGTTGACTTGGAAGCTTCTTTAATATTTAAATCATTTTTGCAATGTATATTTTTATTTTCTTTAGAGATGATACTACAAATCATGTGTTTTATTCCGATTATCGAACATTTATTCTTTTTGCCGGGCTCAAGTTCAATTGCACTAGTTCATGTTCTGATAAGTTATCGATAGCTTTATAGCAAATTCAACCTATCAGAATTTTGAGTAAGTTTTGATAAAAAAAAACTAGGAATAAATTTAATTATTTTTGCGTGTTAACAAAAATGGAATGATTTATTGCCTCATAGAAGGGTTCTGATATAAATTGACTTTGCTGCTGGGACATCAGTTTCTGGAATTCCACTATTGGACTGTTTATTTAATTATTTACACTATTGGACTTTTTTTATACGTAGATTTAATTTAAGCTTTATGACAAAGTTTTTGTGTATCAATTGCAATACTTAATCTAATAATTATTTATGTGCATATATAATTTCTAAGGACGACTTAACGTGCTTATGTGGTTTATTTACAATTCTAATTGTTAATAACTTAAATATTTAATAATATTGTAGTCTCGCATTGATTGACACCTTTGTTCATAATTTAAAAGTGTCTCTTCTAGTTTGTAGAATTCAGCATTCAACAATTTGTTGTTCTGCTTCACTTGGGCCATAAACGTATCCACTGCAGACACGGGCTTTGCAACTGTTTCTACTAGATAAGAATATGTTGATTTCAGATGCGGTATACAGAATTCTTTTTAAATTTACCTTTTGCTGGTGCTGGTTTATCTTTTCGTTTCAACTTGCGCTCGTTAGATGGTGGTGGCGTGTGTGCGAATTTGCTACCACTTTCTACAAATTGGGCGATTACATTACGAAACTTCTCTGGTATTAGAAACAAGCGATCGACGTTTCCTTTTTTGTAGCAAAGATATGCGGACTTCATTTGAAACCATTTTCGACGAACTTGTGTGGGTGATTTGTTTGGAAATCCATGTTTTTTCATTTTGCTTGCAATTTGAGTGAACGTATGATGAGTTGTTGTGGTTGGCGAAACTCCTTGCTCAGTTTTAACCTCTTTTATTAAGTTAAGCATGCATTCTATTTCGGCAGTAAGCCAAAAATTTCTTTTTAATTTGGTAGATTTCATTTTTAATAAAAACACAAATGTTTTCTTCTTTGTTGACAATTAATGTTAGAGATGTGAAAAATACATCGATATATATATGTCAGCGTTGAATCGATACTTTGCAGTCGTTCTTAAACACAGAATCATTGTTGCCAACTTAGCTATACTGGCTATTTTAAAAGTTCGATTGCCAGAAAAATTAAAAATTGTTATTAGCCGGAAATCTGGCTATTTTTAATATACTTTGTTTTTAATATATATTGTTTGCTTTTAATTTTGTTCACAACTATGATGTGCCCGAATTCGCAAACTAGATAACTACAATGCCAATATCGATGAGAATATTGTATATTATACAAAAAGAAACGGGGTATTTTAAACCGTTCAGAAAGAATAATTATATAGATTATTATAGAAGAGTTAGCAAAGTTGGTGAACTACCTTCTTTAATGTTGTACACCATGGGACCGAATTTTTGACGGTACATTTCTTTATTCATGGTCCAATTTTACAAAATGGTACACTCTGAAGAAATAACTAAATGCTACCTTAAAATATTTTTTAAATGTGATAAAGTTTCATGATTTCATAAAAAACAACACAGCGATTTCTGTTTTTAAGAAAAAAGTAATATATTTATGTTACATTTTAAACATTAAAAATTTTTGATGAAGCAGACGATGAATCAGATTGGTCAAAATCAATTTTTGCATATGAATTTCGATTTTCAAAAGAAACTGCAACTGGCGGAGATTCACATGTGGCGCTCTTAAGACATTTTGAGGTGATTTGTCCGCTACACTGAGGAAGATCTAAACTAGCGTAATACAGTTCATGTTCGCACAATCCCGACGCTGATGATTCCTTGTCATCCTTACTTAAAGGACTATCTGATGTTGAGTCCTTAAGATTTGTCGATATCAATTTGGATTTGGGACTCGTATTTGATTCAAGTACCTTATTATCCGCACTATTAACACCTTCCAGTAATTGTCGACCATATTGTGGCTTATAAATTGGCCTTTGATTTTTCTTTTTTGAAATTAGGGAACTATCACTTTTGATTTGCAGAATTTGGTAGCCAACTTCTTTAGTATCAGCTGCATCGTATGGTCTATTAACATGTTTTGAATAGTCTTCGTTACTTATTGAATGTATCAACTTTCTACCGACTGTGGCAGCGCTGCTTATATCTAAGGCAAATTTTAATATTGTATTTTCTATTTTATTGTTTTCCAATTTGGTATCCTCATCAGTTTTATCCGACGTTTGCTGAGGGCTATTCAACTTCTCAGTGTTATTTAAGTGTGTAGTTTTTGATAAATCTGTACTCGTATCGGGAGTCGGATCGACCTTCTTATCCACAATGAATCTTCGAATGGGTTTGACAGGGCTTAAACTTTGAATTGAACTCTTTTCAGATACTAAAGTGCAGGAGTTACAATTGTCCATTGGCTCATCCTGCGGCGATTGTAATGTATTTTGCAGCCTTAACTTTTTTAACTGATCTTCAATGCTCGTTTGTTTGGAATTGAAAGGTGCTTTGCCCACGGGTTTCATTTCTAAATATCCATTGTCCGAGCTTTCCGCACATTTTGTCATTTGATGTTTATTCGGCGATTCATCTTTCCTTTGCCAATCATTTTTTAATGTATTGCAAATGATGTTTCCATTTGAAGATAAATGTGGATTAGATGGATTAGATACTTGGACACTTTGAAAGGATTTTTGCTCTTGCGATGAGGTGGAAGGTGTAGAGGCATTGGAGAAATCTATTTCCATTAAATCACTCATTCGATCAGTGTTTATATAATGTCTTAAATTCAAAAGCGGAGCGCTTGTTGATTTTATTGCCCGCGGCGTGTTTATCCCGACAACTTCGGAGCATGGATTAATATCGACCAATCCTTTTTTAGCTTTTGAGAAGAGAACGCCACGCTGAATATCGCAGCGAGGTATTTTTGACTTTGATCCAACTGAATATGCTCGTACTCGTGTTGAACTGTTATCCACTTCATTTAGATTTTTAAGAAGTTTACTCATTTTTGTATGCTCCACTTTATTGCCAATTGAATACGCCCGCGTTGGACGTTCGCACCTAAAAAGAGTAATTATATATTAATAATCAAATATAAAGATATTTAATTTATTACAGATGCCAATCATATCATATATTGTCTTGTAACTAGTTCAATACTTATTTGAAACTTACTGGTTATCGACATCGGCGTCTTTTCCAAGCTTTTCGGATGAATGCTCGGGAAAATCGTAATTCAAGTGCTCATCGGCAACACTCAATATGGTGTTTGATCCTATGCAATGATTCACATGATTGGCATTTATGTTTTCATACGTGGATTGGATTGGGGTCATAGAAATATAGTTTTCAATATTTTCTATGAATGAAAAAGAATTAATTAAAAAGCATTTCTTACAATATTACCTTGTAATGGAACACTACCATTGATTCCAGACAATTTGCTGCTATCGGAAACATTTAAATCATCAATATTTTCCTCAAATATAACGCCCTTTGAAGTCCTTGAGCTGAACGAAGGAATATTTGAATAAATCTCGTATCTCGTAAATATATTACATATGAAAAATGAGACTTACTTTATTCGATATGCATCAATCATGCCTTTATCGTCCGCTTCATCAATACTTATTGAAGATTCTTCACTTTCCGAGCATTTCATTGGTGTGTTTATTGGAGGGCTATCACTGTGTCTTGTATGTTGTGTTGTATATGGCCGGGAACCTGATATTGTGTTACATCGATGGCCATGCTTTAATGCAATGTATTGTTGAGTACTGCATTCGCTTAGTGTTCGATTTCGCGTTGGCAAGCTGTCGCACCGTTCACGTCCATAGCCTACAATAAATAAATGCATATCTTTTAATTAAAATTATTAAAACTCAATTCTGATAAAAAAAATCTACTCTTTGAATAGTAGTTAGATCTTCTTAAAATTTATATATGTAACTAATTTAAATTATTATTTGCCTGCTGCAATGAATGCAATGCTAATGAATGAATTTAACATCCAGCTTATCTAAAGATGTTGGAATCTTTATAATGACCTGAAAGAACCATCTCCGACATTTAATTTTTAAAGAAAATTTCATTGAAATGTTGACTGCATCTTCGCTGTCCAACTCAACTTTTAGAGAAATATGAATTAATGATTCTAAGAGCCTAAAAACAGCGATTTTCGTCGCGAAAATTGAAGGAAAAGTGACACAAAATTGAAGCATACAACTTTTCTAAAAATTGAACGATTTATTAATTCGAAAAATCAGTTAGTTGAGTCCAGATTTAATATCTGCTTGCTTGTTCTTAATATAAGGTTTTTACTCAAATAGAGTCATTATATTTCTGGATAATATTAAAGAACCTATCCTCAATAAGGAAACGTCATGTATTTAATTCTTGACTTCCATATCCAAATCGAATTAATACCAATTTCTGTTAATGTACAACTTTTATATATCAAAATAATATAATTTTATGTTGCTAACAATACAACATAATAGATAGTTTACTAAATGTTTTAAAGGTGTTGACATTGACATAATATTCTCCTTCCCTTTGCACTTTCAAATCAAAAACAAAATTTAGTTTGTACAAAATATTATTAATTATATTGTCATCAAAGGAATGCTTGTATTCGACTTACTGTTGTACTGTGGAGAAAAACTATTTCTAGTTTCAATAGTATTGTGTCGTTTTTGTAAAACATTTATTGGCTTCGAGGCCTCAGTTGCTGATGATGAACGTTTCCTCATTGGTTCATTACTTAATTCAGATTTCCCTTTATAAACGTTTAGCAAGTTCATGTTAGACTCCGATTTGGCTGACATTGCGCTGCAAATATATAAAAGGTTTTTATAAATTAGTAATAATAATTAGTAAACATTTCAATCAACTACTTTTTTACTTGTAGAGGCACACAGAGTAACTATTTTTTTGGTAATCATTTGGATTTCACAGTTTAATAATGGAAAATTCTATTTAAAAGCAAAGTAAAATTTACTCAAACTTCCAAGTGGAAAGGGTGTTAAAAAGACAACTTTACATTGAAATTAATAAAAATTTCAATATGAATTTGCCACACTGTGCCACCTCTGTTAAAGTTACATGCGTATATTCTTACTTTAATATCATATCGTGCATATTTTTTGCAATTGTAGCATCTTCTGTTTCCATCCACAGTTCACCAGATCCCAAAACACTTTGACGGCCTAGTTCCATATAAAAAATGCTTTGTGGGGAAGCGTGTCCGCATCTGCAATAAAACGAAAGAATTTAAATAGTTATATAAGAGCTATTAAAAATATATATATCTCACTTACCGTCTTATTGTTGTCAAAAGAACCTCAACTTTAAGAACTCGTTCCTCTCCATTGGGTAATTTTTCCGGTCCTATGCATATAAATGTTAGGGACTTTGATGTCAGGCAGCAATGATAGCTTCCAGAGATGCCAGCATTTTCCGACATTCCTTTCCTTTGGACAATAACTTGCCAAACATATTCTAAAATGAAAAAGAGCATATTAAAAGATTAAGATCCATTATCAGAGATTCTAGCATATTCCAGCATATTATTAGATGTCTTTATTAAATTTACCATATGGTGTATAGACCTGATCCGATCTATTTGCATTATCTCGTTGTATGGATAAGAGATTATCTAACCATTTGCGTAAATCATTTTCCGAATTCAAGACAATTCCAAAGCCACCTTCCCTGGATGACAGAGCTAATACAAATTTATGTTTCGTATCGATCCGTCGATTAATGTTAAAGCAACTCTTTAGATAAATAATCCGCTTTGGATCTGCTTTTTGCATAAACTTCTTTTCCGTATCATAGTATTCCAGACGTGCAGCTTTATCCGTTGTTTCCTTATACAATACGAAAAACTTCTTTTTCATAGTTTTCAATTTCTTTTGGTATCCACTTAGAACTAATCCGTTGTCTGAAGTGGAAGCCATCATGAATCCACTATTTTATGTTATCTGCAATTAAAAGAATGTAAATCATTTTAAGTACTTGAAATATAATTTATACTCTGCCTTAAAGGATCTAGCTTCATCATCAGCGGGGAAAAGGATAATCAAGGATATATTACTGACCTAGTGACACCGTTGAATACTGCGCACTTCTTATCTTTAGTAATTGTTTTGACAACTATATTTTAACTATATTAGAAATTTTAAAATATATTTTTTCTTTGTCAAAACAATTACTTGACACACTGTACACACCATATAAAAGTACATTTGTGGAGGACCAACAAAAATGTGTGTTTGATTAATTCAGATCTGGCAAAGAACTCTGGACTTGTTCACTTTAGTTTTGTTTTGTATTTGTAATAATTATTAACAATCTTTTTGAGCATAAAGAGATCATTACAAAAAAATTGAACAATTAAATTATTGACAGCGTTAGTTTTAAAATAAAATTAGCACAGCAAATTGATGACATAAATATTTAGCATATATTTGCACTTCTTGTATAAATTAAACATTATTACAAACTGATATTTGACCCATGTAATTTCATCCACAGGCTTTCAATTCTTTAAACACCATTTAATTGCATTTATGCATAAACAACGTCGTACACATGTTCATTCTAATTAATGCGACTCACAAACAATAATCGTAAACAATGAAAAAAAAGGTACGTGAGTTGTAAAAAAATTTGCTCATAAGGACTTACTACGTTGTTACTATAGTATGACTATATAGACAATGTGCGTACATATGTATTATAAACACACATTTAACGCATACATATGTATGAAATTCCGTTACATACATGTGCACATATAAAATATGTATAAGCATATGTACACACTACATACGGGTGTATATATTTGTGAATGTTCGATATAGTTCGTATTCTGTTGCGCACAAATATGCTTTCGGTACGCAAGGAGAGTTACTTTGTATATTCGCTATAAATAAATGCAGGATACATACTTCGAATTCAACTGGCATATATATATTTATGCATGTATTAATTTATAATCTAATGATTTTTTTAAATATAGTGGTGGCACTAGCAGGCAATCGAACTTATCGTAGAACGCCCAATAAAGAGTCGGGTTGCAACAATAATTATCGATTAATCACCCAATATCATTCTGGGATAGCGATTAATCGCTTTCTTCGGACACAATTGTGTACGAATACAACTTTTATTATTGACGCAGTTATCGAAAACATTTCCTATTAATGCGATTAACTTTATCTCAAATAGCAAAGAAAAACGGATTGCCAAGAGACTACAGCTGGTCCCCTTGAAAAAACTTGCATAATAAAAGGAATTTTCGTTAAATCAAGACTTTTAAACTATTTAGATAAAGTCTTAATATATCTTGTTTTTTAACAATTTTTTAAAACTACAAGCCATTTACAAAATGCATTCGACAGCGTTTTTCCTATATTGCAAATTGTAAATAGCTTCTATTCATATAATTTATAAATATGAATAGACATTTTCAAGAGGCATCCCAATAGCTTAGTCATACTATATATTATTATAATATGTCTGTGCTTATATATTAAATATATTGAAAACTGCAATATAATTAACTACTAGCAATGTTTTGTTGCCTTAAGTATGGCAAGTGGAAACAGGTTTGAATTTACAAAAAAATGACTGGTGTATCGATTTTTATTACAGGTGGAAATGGGCTATGAAATGGTATTTCGATTTTTATTGCAGATGTTTTTCATGTTTGTAATATGATTAGATCACAATGTTTTCACTAAAAATTAATTCACAACGATTTTAGTTAAGCATGATTTACTTATTCTACTTAAAATACAATATTCTACTCTAAATAACATGGCTGTGTTTATCGAAACGCATGTAGTCTCATCGTCCATTAATAGTACACGCAGCAATGTGGCGCTATCAATTGAGTTAGAGCGAACTAGTAGTTCCCGATGTTATCGCAGTCTAAACGAACTACTGAACTGAATTATTTTCAGTGAGCTGAATGTGGATTGTAAAACAATGAAAAAGTGACAAATAGTGTTTACATTTGTTTTCTAATTTGTTTTAAAGTTATAATTTTTAATATAACAAAGAATAAGAGTGTGTGTAAATTTCATTAAAAGTGTAAACAAATAAAAATACAACATAATTATGTATAATGTACCACATAAGTATCGCCAAGTTTGTCGATTGTGTCTCACTTTGGTTAATGAGTGCGATATCGGAGATCTACAAATTTATAATAGTGAGACAAGCGCAAATGAAACAGTTAGCAGCCAACATAAATTATACGTTAATCAGTGCAATATTAATGAGAATGCATCGAAATGTGTCTGCAATGCTTTGGACCCAAATACATGTTGCTGCCAATGTGATAACTCGTTATCAGCAGTGCAAAGCAATAATGAAGTGGCCCAATGCAATCGCAATCCTCAACATAAAAACAATTTCACACCGAGTGTGCCTTCTGCTATTGCCAACCCGCCATGCACAACTGAAAACAATATCTATGCACGCATGTTTTCCAATCAAACTAGGCTGCAAACTCAACCAACAGCATTACAATCGCAAAATGAAGTAATAATTAAAAGCGAAGCAACAAATCTAATTGGCCAGGAGGAGCATCAATTTATACACAAGAAGCAACATGATATTGATATTCACGATAATGCAAAATCGTCATCAACAAAACATGTATTTCATGATATCGCCGACGAAAATTACAATCAAGAGCATAAAGATGATTCATCACCGCACATTACAATTCAGATATTCAACTGTCTCTCTATTAAGGTAAGGCAAAGTTGTTTTTAATTCAACACACAAACCCACACTTGTACGTATGGACGTATGTATGGATATATCGATGTGTATATGTATGTACGAAGTATGTTTGTATGTTTGCGTGCATTTGTGTGCGTGTGTGTATGTGTGTGTGAGTGTGTGCTCACGATGTTTGTATGCACATTCATACATGTGATTGTGTGTGATTACGCTACCATCACTTCAAAAATAAAAGAAATGTCTGCTCTGAGTTGCCTTTCCATGCAACTTTGTACACTTTTATACTTCGATGCTTGCGTATAAACATATATGTGGAGTACTTTTTATTACCTATGAACATATATATGTAGATAACAAATAAATAAAATATTTATACATATGTTTCAATAAATTACTATAATATCCATTCTATTGTGGTACATACATACATACATTATTACATACATATGTACATATGTGTGAAAACATAAATACATACATACACATAAACTTAAATATTAATACATTATGCTGGAATTACGTTTATACACCTCACATTTACAACATTCAGCATCTTACGAATAACTGATAAGTGCGAGTGAGACAAAGTGTTTTATATTTTTTTTATTTTATAAACATTTGTCGCTATTGACAACATGGTTATCTAGAATGTAAACATATCGTTATTACTATTATATGCGAATTCGTTTGTGAAAGAAAAGATAAAAATAAACTAAAATTAGTATCTTTAGTGTGTCGAAGTTTAAATACCCTTGCCAATTCCTATTGGACCAATTGTACAATCTACATACATCTATTTATATTATGTAGGATTTTTTAGCTCAGATATGAATAAATATTCTCCTGGATAATATATGTAATTTCTCGGCTTACATTCTATAATCTATTCCTCAAGATATATCTTTGAATTTTATCATCATATTTGTTTACATTTATTTGGAGAAAGAGTGTAGAATTGTAGTATTGTTATCGTTATCGAACTAACTGACCGCTCTAATCAATTCATTCTGTAATTCCAATAATATATTTTTCAATAACATTTATTAATTTTTGAATTTGACTATTTCAGCCATTTCCGAATGATGGATTCCCTACAATTATCTGCCGGGAGTGTCGGATAAAGCTTGAATCGTTTTGGAAGTTTCGCAACATGGCGCTGAATTCACATTTGGCTTTAAGAGAATTTTTAACAATATCGGAGTCGTCGAAGCTTGTAAGTGACTTAACTAAATATCAAAGCGATTAACATCTAACTAAAATTATAATTAAAAACGTGAAATATATAAATATTTTATTATAAAAATATTTAAAAGCTTACATACTTGAAATATTTTTTTAATGATTTAAAATGTAACTGGCGCCACCTAGCGTGAATATCATGTAACTTGAATTAGTTTACAGTCAGTCAAGTAAATGTGTTCACATAAAAAGTATTCTAATAAGAAATTGCTACAACCAATTAGAAATGTATTTAAATGAATTTAATTTAATTGTAGGATTCAAATCATTTGGAAACGAAACTTGAGGAAATCTTAAAGTCAACATCCGAGGCAATCGCGGCAAAGGCACTGACTGAACTGAGCAAATCTTCAAAAACAAGATATAGCCAACGGCAACCGAAACTTGATGGTATTTTAAATTCAGCAAAGGATCTAGAGCGACTTATTGAAAATAACATCAGAGACATTCAAACTCCTTTATTGTATTCAAACTTATATGAAAGTCCATCCTTATCACAAACATCAAGTAATGCTATTGAAAGAGAGCCGATAATGATTCAAGATGCAAATATAATGACAGCGCGAACAGCAACAACAACAACAACAACAGCAGCAGCAGCAGGAACAGGAGCAACAAAGGCAACAATTAAAACAGATAAATATTTTGAATTAGACAACGGTACGGCGATGAATTCTAAAGATCCAGATGTTGAACAATATAAAAACTTGCAACAGCAATTAGAGACTGCCGCAGTGCTTATGGATATAAGTAAAAAGATTGTCATTTCACCACCATGCTCGAATCCCCAATCTCCTTGTCTTTCTGCAATTGTAGATACAAGTATTAAAAGTTCTGTGATAAAATCAAAACGTCCATCAATCGATAACGAGATGCAAGATAGTGTTGAAATCGACTTATCCGTGAAAAAGAAGAAAACTGAATATTCCACTGAACGGAATGTGGCCCCAACAACTACAACAACATCAACAGCAGCAGCAGCAGCAACAGCAGCAGCAACATCAACAGCAGCAACAACACGTAACACATTTGGCCAACCTCCAATACTTGATATCCATGCGAATCCTATAAGGATTGGCGATGGCGATCCCAAGAATTATAGTATTACTATCAATGAAGTTGGCTCCTCTAGTTACCAATTGAATACTAAAAAACTGAATACCGAAAGTATTGCAACTACTTGTCTAACGGACTCTGAGGACAGCTCTGATTCGAATAAATTAGAAATGGATATTGCATCTGCAATGAATGATCGAAAGACTCCCGAGAGCGTAAATTCTGATCATGCAACAGATGCAGCGACGACACAACTCTGGCAAGCATTGGCGCGTTCCGCTGGTAAGCATTAATTAATAACTAATAATTAATTATTGTTATTGTTATTCTTGAAAATTACAATTCCTGCTCTTTTTATTTTTAGCCAAAAATAAAGAGGAAAGTCGAGCATCGCAATTATTGCGTAACATGATGAATCAAACTTTTGTATTTCCTGTGCCGTCGACCATAGCATTGACAAAAGTACCTGAAGAACCATTACCACTATTAAAGGTAACCTGATATGATTTAAAGTATATACTCTTAAATACGTAAACACATCTATTTTTATGGATTAGGATATGTCTGAATCTCAGTCGAGTGTTGTCAAAATATGTAGAAGAAAGCAAAGTTTTCCTACAAAAACCGATTGCATCGAGTCTCCAGATATTAAGGTGACCGATACTTTCGTTCGTTCCGAAAGTGTATCAAATACATTGACAGAAGGAATCAAAGACAAAAAGGCATGTATTCATTCATTTATGGAAATACTAATTCTATTTAAAACCTCACAATTCCAGAGCTTAAAATGCAACAGCAGTAGTGCTTTGTCTACATCACAAAAGGATATGTCTTGCTCTAATTGTGGAACCTTAACAACAACTATTTGGCGACGTAGTGTCCGAGGAGAAATGGTTTGTAATGCATGCGGATTGTACTTTAAGCTACATGGCGTAAATAGGCCCCATTCTATGAGACGCGACACCATCCATACTCGGCGCAGGCGTCCAAAAGAATGCGAGAAATCGAAGAAAAGTAAGTTTTTTTTTTGCTATTGCCCGACAAGAAAACTTGATTATTTTTGCAAACAATTTTCAGGAAACCGACAATTACCCTGCAATTCGGCGGTAGACTATGAAACGCATAACATCAGCAGTCCCGTGGAATGCAAGAAGCTGGATTTATCGCTAAATCAGGAAACACTCAGTATTTCAGATCTAGTATTTAACGTAAGTAATGTTTTATGAACAAGTATCGCTCAACACTTTAAAGCAGCAATGAGCAAGCCTTTGATCCCGATGCTCAGTGTGCTCTTTCGAAAGTGGCGCCAATCAGACGCACAAGCACTGAAACGAACAGGTGCCGAACTCGAGCGAGCTTAAAACAATAAAATACATAAAGTAAATTCGCCTTTTTGCAGTGTTCAGACTGCCGATCTCGAGCCTCTTTACAATAACAAAATGCGTGTCTCTGCTTCTTCTAAATCCGGCGCAAAGAATCATAAAAATGTTCATTTTGCATTAATTTATGACTTCAGAAGCAGGGATTAAAACCGAAATGAATGTCGGTTTCAGTTACGGTTTCGGTTATGCTCGATTTAAGGTTTTCGGGTATCGGTTATGCAAAATCTGGCAGTATCGGTTTCGTAACGGTTATCGGTTTTTTGTAAGTTTCGGTTTAAAAATAACGGTATAGTTTCGGTTCACAAAAAAATAAAATTAAGATTTTCGGTTGACCAAAATAAGAAGCTTTATTCATTGTTTTACATGAAAAAAGACTTAATGCCCGAAGAAAAATTTTATCTTGTTACTGAATTGGAATGAAAATTTAGATTATTTTGATATTACTGATTTTTAATAACTTCGAACTGTCATAACTTTGTCAAAACTCAATCAATTTCCATGCGTAATGTAAATTTGTAAATGATTTTAACTCTTAATTCGTTCTGCATTTAAATTTTTAAAATTTTCATTTTTAAAATTCTATTTTTTTCGAAAAAATCAAAAAAGACAAAGGGGTAACACTGTAAATTTTCAAAAAAAATTCGATTTTTTAAAATTTTTTAAAATTAACAAAATTTAAATGCAGAACGAATTTGGATGTAAAATTATGCTCAAATTTACATTGCGCATGAAAATTGATTGAGTTTTGACAAAGTTATGGCAGTTCAAAGTTGCTCAGTAGCTGCGACGGCCAGAACCGAAATTAAATGAATCGGTTACTAAACGGTTATTTTGGCTTAAAGAGTTTCGGTTGATGGGTTTCGGTACAGCGGAAAAAATTCTTTTCGGTTACGATTTCAGTTACGGTTTCAAATTTTAATCGGTTTTTATCGGTCAAAGGTTGCGGTTTCGGTTAAGGTTTAGGTAGAATAAACACAACTTTCAATTTTGTTTTCTGTTTTCTGCTGTAATTGCTCGAGCGAGACACCTTTCCCTTCGATTTTTCCCAAATGAACATAACTTATTTTAAGAAACCAATAATGAAACATTCTTTGACTTGTTTTTTCTAGAAATACAAAACGGAATTATCTGAAACAGGAGGAGCGGCAGCAACACTAAAAGATGTTATTTTAAAACGAAAAAAATCACAATCTTTGCCTGAGTTTAATGATACCTGCGAAGGCGAGGAACTATCTGTACCTCTTAACCTTGTTTCCAGTGAAAATAATGCAAAGTTAACATACAACGCCAAATAAAAAAATCAAGTAATCAAGCCTTCAAGCGCACACAATTTTATTTATGAACTCAAAACCAACAAATTATAGAAAACAACAAAATAAAATTTAAAACTAATATAAATGTATACCTATATATAAATTTGAATTTATATATATGTATATATAATTATATATATATATATATATATACACGTAGAGTGTCACACACGATATATACTTACATATGTATATACATACATATATACTCATACTCATATTAATTTGTATTCTTAGAAACTAATACCAAAATACTAAAAAAAAAAAACTCGGTTCAAAGTTTTAATTTTATGGTGTGAAAATAAATTAACTTAAGCACGGACAGAATTACTTAATGCTTTTTATAAATAAAATAAAAATTTAAGCAATTAAAGAGATATTGATATTTATTGAAATACATGCTTCAGTATTTTTAACATTTAATGACACACTTAAGTAGCTTGGCATTATTAAACGACACCATCGACAAAACTATATTATCACAAACCAAATGCACTCATTTCAGCATTTTAATTAAACACAAATTATACAAAAATATAAACAATTAATTCACTTAACTACGGGATACCTCAAACTAAGCTTTACACTTCCCTTTTTATACGTTTTCACTCAGATATATCCATAACAATCAAGTTTAATAAAAATTACTTGATATTAAGTATAGATATTTTCAAAAATATTTAACACAATTTCTTAGTTTGGGTATCCCTTAGTTAGTTTAAATTAATTCGACATTTTGATTTACTAATCAATCTTTAATAAATTCTAATAAAATTAAATAGTCTAGGCATTCATCCATTGATTTTTATAAAAATGAATTTAACAAAACAATTTAATTATATATATAAATATTATTAAGTTCATTTTTATAAAAATCAATATCTCAATCAAAATGAATTAAAAAATGCTCGACAATAAGTGATAAAAAGTTTATAGTTTATATTGTCGTTGCCAGATTTAGCTGTAAAACAAGTATTTATAACCATTGTAGGCTTTGAAGCTAATATGTATATTTTTTTAAAATCAACTGCTTCAAAAGAATATTATTTGTAAACAAAACTTAAAATATTGTCAGTTTTTAAAGTTCGAAACTCATTTAAATGTAATTCTGCAAGACCTATGAAATTTGGTTGTCAAAAATAGAAATATCACAAAAAAAACAAAAAAAAAACAGTTATGTGCTATTAAGCTAAACGAATTTGTAATTTCAAATAACTTTGGAAAATTTCGAATTAAATTCCTGTCTTTCAAAATTTTATAATAATCAGAGTATTGTGTTGCTTAAATCATTATAAGCATTTTGATGAATGAAAATGATTGTTTAGTGTATTTAAATTATAATGCAGTATGTTTGGCAATATATTATATCTATGTTTTGGTCCAAACTATGTTAAAAACAAAGAAACAAACAAACATTTTATTGTTTAATCAGCAGATTTATATAGCTAGAAAACATTTGTAAAATCTCTTGCCTGTAAATGAAAATAATGTGATAATAAAATAATCTCCACAATTTTTAAATAGTTAAACTATGCAATTTAAAGCAATATTCATAATACCATGCTAAAGTTTCAAGCAAATATTGAACAAATATTTATATTTCTAATAAGAGATTCTTAATATCAAAAGCAAATGCAGTTTTCGATCTTAATAATGTAATATTAAATAAATCATTAAGCTAAGAAAAAGTTACACATTTATTTTTTCGAATTTAATAATCTCAAAATCTTCTAACGGTTATAATAAATTTATTAATTGAATTAAATATGGATATTTCAATTGGGTTTCTTAGCACTCCCAAAGCGTTCTTTTTAGCTGTCTTTTAATATTAAAAGCCTTTTTTTAGACGGAAATATAAGAGCTGTCTATAACTGATACATGTGGTATAAAGACTGCCATAGTCTTTGGATTTTCCAGTCGCTCAACTTCAATGACATCAACACAGAATTGCGAAAAAATGTATTTTCTGATTTCCAGTATAAATTCAATTTCCAATTTAAACGAAAATATCGATTACTATATTACCGATACCAATTATTAATTTCTTGCATTCATTCCGTCGATAGTAAAAGCATCGATGATAAAAACGACAATCGATGTGACCATCGATATGCACTAATGTTCCCATCGATGTTTCCCCACCTTTAGTAAATATTGGCTAGGTGGCAACCCGAAATATATAAATCATCGATGTTTCTCCACCTCTAGTAAGAAATATATAAAGCATCGATGTTACTCCACCTCTAATAAGAACAACTCATCAGATGTTTTTATTTTTATCAGTTGAATAAAAATTTCTTTGTTTACGTATTTAAAAGAAAAGAAGTCGGGAATAAACTTAAAAAGAATATCTCAACATGAAATCGGTAATATAACCTTACTTATATTTATACCTAATGATTAAAAACAAATTTTTATTTATCCAATTGCAGAGTCAAATGTCACCCGTATTAAAGTCAATATTGGAGAAGGATGTTAAGCTGACGGATCGCTTTGTTACTTTTCTGCTTCAATTTGCATCATTTAAATCTCTTAAGATACACTGCAAATTTCTGGAAGTGTCTTGTGATGGAATTGCTTGGCTTTGTACGTGGATTGCCTTCATTTGGCTGTTCAATTCCAGAGATCTGTATCAAATGCAAGTGAATATGCTGATCGGTCTACTCCTGGACATTCTTATTGTGGCCGTGTTAAAGGCATTTGTGCGCAGACGACGACCGGTGCCTGCTACCGATATGTTAACAATTGGTCCCGATAAATTTAGTTTTCCATCAGGCCACGCATCCAGAGCTTTTTATGTTCTAGTCTTTTTCACCCAATTGCACTCACTGCCGATTATATTCTGGATGCCAATTACTGCATGGGCTGTAAGCGTTGTCCTTTCCAGACTCATCTTAAAACGTCATTACATTTTGGATGTTTGCGCTGGCGCATTAATTGGAGTTATTGAAGCTCTATTTCTCGGACTCATCTGGCTAAGCGAAGATTCAGCCGCGTCCATTGTTGGTTTTTTAGGTGAAGATAAAGCGTTTAGCGAACCGAATTAAATTAAATAATGTCAAAATCGAAACATCGCTTCAAATTGTACATAAATCGCATTTTATGGATATGCCTAAAATCAAACTTTTGAAGAGATTAGATAATAAGTATTTGTTTGGTTCTTTCAAGACAAAAAGACCGTCGACATGTTTATTTATATTCTCTTTGTAGTCCCTTTAACTTTATACATAAAGATTGTCAATTGGCCCAAAGAGTAAATTTAAGTAAATTGTTTTTTAAAAATTGTATCTGTTTAATAAATAGCTTGAAGATTCTATAACAAAATTATAACAAGAAAAAAATTTGACTACAATCGACCTTAATATACCCTGGGTTAGTATAGTAGTGAATAAAGGGTAAAATTTGATAGAGGCGCTGAAGTTTGCCACGCCCACACAGTCCGCCCCATTTTACGCGAGGCGAGCTGTGCCCGAAAAATCGAAAAATCAGCGAAATCTACCAGGCGAACAGAAATGAACAGTAGGTGGCCGCAGAAAAAGTTCAAGGCATACATCTACACACACACATGTGACCACAGGCGCTCACGCATACATGCAAGCTCTTTCCAATCCGCGCTCTGAGCGGATCACCGCTTCCAGACTTGCTCTCTTGTGCTCACACATACATGCAAGCTCTTTCCAATCTGCGCTCTGAGCGGATCACAGCTTCCAGACTTGCTCTCTTGTGCTCACACATACATGCAAGCTCTTTCCAGAGCTGCTCTCTTGTGCGCACACACACGCACACGTGTGCAGAAAGATTTCATTGTTTTTTGCTTGCTGCTGATTCTGTTCGCCTGGTATTTCTGCTAGTTCAGTTGATATTTTGCTGCGTTATTCAATTCAGTCGCTGGTCGACTTTTTCAGAGAGCACAACTGTGTTTGCCCTGGACGCCATACCAAATCTATATTAGGTTACAAGTCTTAGTTGTAACCTAATTATATGTAATAATTATAACAATAAATAATTTTAAAAAGACTGAATTGTATTTTTTATTAAATCGTCGATTACAGTTAACCACCGATCGCTGCATGGCGTTTAGGAAAGACAAAGTAAATTAAATGATAACTTAAACAATTTGCTAGATGTGTACAGTATGGAAGAAACTTAAATATATTATTTCAAATCTAATTTATTATTTATTTTAAATGTGTAAGTACTTTGTATTTATATATTTACAAGATAATCAAATTTATTATTATATAATAATAATAATCTTATATATGTGCAAAAACCATTATAAAAACTAGCACATTTAAACTTAATCCTACAAATTTGTTTGCTCCTTGAACAGCCGCCGGATGATCTCCTAAATAGATAGAGAAAATAATTTGTTAATCCTTGGCAGAATAATTTATATTTATTTAAGATTTGCATACCATTTAAAATGTGAACATTAACGGACTTGGAGTTCGCATTTGACGGTAAACAGGAATACCGTCCGGAGTCGGATATTTGAGCACGTTGTATTAACAGATATGATGTAGTTATATCCCCCTTTTCGGTAATAACTGATACTCCTCCCCTTGGTGAATCGTAGTTTATTTCCTGAAAAATTAAATTTTTATTAAATCATTATAGTTTTTTTGATACTTGTAGTTTATTTTTGATTGAAAATCTCACCTGATTATTGTGAGTCCAGTGCACCATTAGAGGAGGATCCGGAAGATGTTTTACAATGCATGTTAAGTTAACCGTTGAGCCCAAGTCGATGTATAATTCGGGACCTCCAGGAATACTTGTTATTGGCTCTGAAATAATATTTATCGATTAATTATATTCATATTGAAATAGGTATATATTTTATTTTTTAATATTACAGACTCCTATATATTATCAGAGTCTAATTATATTCCTTTAAGTATAACAAATAACTCCCAACAATAAACCTTCCGTATCTATTGACTTTTTTCTATTAAATTCTTCACATCCATTCATTTCTTTTAATATTTTTTCAAATAAATTATTTAAGGGAGTTAATAAATATCTGGAACACTTACCAACAACAGAGAAGATCATTGTATAACCAACTGGAGGAGTTGTTGATACTTGGCACTCGTAAACTCCGGAATCTCTAATTTGCGGATATTTGATCTAAATAAAATTGTAAAGGATATTTAAAAAGGTGTAATTCAAAGTAATTGTGTAATTACCTGTAAGGACCAATCCCCAGTTTGCTTATTATAGATGGAAGAAAATCTTTGGTCCGATGTGTATGTGCTTTCAGCTACCGTCAAAAGATGTAGGTCCCTATGTCGTATCCAAGATACCTAATTATGGTAAATAGATTATATTAAGTATAGTGGTATAATGATTTCATGTTTTGGGTTTACTAACCGTTTTATTGCCAAGATTCTTGATCCGGCAATTGAGATGGCCCGTTTTACCAACTAATGAAGTCACATTTTTTGTGGCAGATGTATCAAAATAGGGTCCCCTGTCGAGTGGCTTTATGAACTTAACAATTTGGTCCTCATTCATATAGAAGCCATTGACATCGTCTCCTAGCATTAACGTATCCGAATTATTCGTTTTCGGATCGAAATAACTGCGTTGACATAATGTTGCTCTAGAAAATACTGTTGAGACATATAATATTTTATGTACACGTATGTTATCACTCAGGTAAAAACAAATCTTGTTAACAACGCGGTTGAGCTGAAACACCTACGAAAGATTTCAATATTATTTGCAGAAATGTGCAACTTACATAAATAAATAATAATCCGACAAATTCTCGACCCATTCATCATTTGATTTGTGGTCTCAATTTGTTTCTAAGCCGACATTAAACACTTAAATTATTTAAGCAAAGCTCGACACTATGTAATTTTTCAACAATCTCTTATCCTTTCGCATTCTCTTCCCTTCCTTGCCCTTCTTTCCGCTGCATTTGATTTCGCCATGCGCATTGGGGGCTAGAAAAATGATAAGAAAGTGTTTACACAACCACTTTTTAGTAATTATTAATAAATACCTAAAAATATATATTATAAATATGTTTTATTTAGTCAAGTTCAACATTCCTAGTCGAAATGAACCACTTCCAAAATGTACTTCTCGCACCGTTCTAATTCCTATATCGCGTTAATGCAAGGACTAAACAATAAAATAATGGTGCTATTAGAACCTATTCTGGCATGTAATCGGTTCTTGTCGTGACACGACTGATATTCATTCGAACTCCCATTTCTAGCATTCAAGACCTCTACAGTCAAGTTCCCGACTATACAATATCCTTTGCCTAATTTTTTAACATATTAATTATATCTATACATTTTATAAACTAAAGTTATAAAAATTAGGCCCATGTTATTAAAATAAATTAAATATTTACAAAAGAATTTCGCTTTTATGGGTCTAAAACTACTTAATTTTTGCATTGATTTAAATGTCATCGGTATAGAAATATCTTAAAGTAATCAAATGGAAATCCCATCTGAAGTTTAACCCCTCATTATAATCAGTTCTACGAGTCACACAAATTAATGAATTAACGAAAATAAAGTAGAATTAACAATATTAATAAATATGTGTTCAACACAACAATAACTTTCGGAAGGAGTAAAATCATTGCTTAAATTCCGATGCAAAAAAGGAATGAAAAGTAATACATCCAATTAAAATGAGGAATAAATTCTTTAAGATATTATATATTCGAATCGAATATCGTATATAATATATTATAGTATATTTATTATAGTTTCTAAGACTTGATTCTATTGCAGCTATATATATAGTATAGTAAATCGATTCAGTCGGTCAGAAAGACAGAGAAGTAGGCAACAATTCTTCAAGAACCTTTAGATCAAATAGATGGGAAATTATAGATTGCTAATATATAAAAAATACCTTATTTATAAGAATTGAGATTTATAAAATTGTATATATAAGAAATATTTAGAAAATGTCCCCGCATAAATAGGGGTAACAAAATAAAAAGTCAAGTATTTACTGAGCATGCTCCGTGGTGGCGAATGAAATTCCAACCCTTGAGTATAATTTTCGCATGGAAGAAATCGATTTAAGTAATATTTCGGAAGTTCTTTAGTTAAATGTGTTTCAAAAATATGTTGAATATTAATAATAACTGATAAATGAATAAACTGAAAAATGTGTAAATTACAAAACTGTCAACTGAACTATAGATAAATAAGATTAACATAGGTTTTATTCGAATTGAAAGTAAACAAATTAAGAAATAACGAAAGGTTCTTTTAAGAGTGTAAAAAAGAAAAAAAAATCTACAATCAATTGAGTTGATTTTAAATCACGAATTTAGGTAATACAACAACGTGATTTATATGAAATTCCTTGGCTAATGAATAAGTTGTATTTAAATGTGAAAACGTTAGTGAAAATATGTATACAAACTTGTGAAAGAGTCTGGGACGTGTGTCTTAAATAATCAATAACTTGGAATACATTAAATGCATGATGTCTATTGAGATTTAAAGATTTCTGATGCTTATATAATTCTAATTCGATTGTATGTTTGTTTTTTTGTTCTTCTTCTTGTTGTAGCCAAAATGGGCACGGTTTTAAGTTTTAATCCACGGGATAGACATCCGATATATTCGTCACAGCCCAATTTTCCATACAATCAATCCGCAGACAATCAGGCGGATAAAATTAACGATACTGCGGGATCAATTGATTCGCATTTGAATAACTTCTCCTATGAGCAGCTGAATAATGCGAAAAACCGTGAAAACAAAAAGTCGGCGATTTCGCATCAGATCTCACGAAATGGCTCCGGACATCAGAATACTTGTGGTAGCATGCAATTTAATATGCATACGCAAATTAATTCGCACAACTTTAATAATCTAAACGTTTCGTCGAAGGATACGATTAATAATGATTTGGACTCGCATAACGAGAATTCGAATTCGATTGTGATCTCCGAGAAGAGTTCGATTGAGAAGAGCTTAAAGAAGCATTCGCTATTTATTAATGCACTTTCGTGGAAGAAACTCTCCACATCGCATAATAAGAAGAAGGTTGAGAATAAAAATAAATGCGCCAATATTCCGTCGGCCTGCTTTAAGGCCCAATTACTGGAGGCATCGTATCCCTCCTCGGCAGCTGATAAAAATAAGAATATCCAACTCCATTGCAATCACATCGAGGAGCATCATCAGCACCAACATCAGCATCAAAATCAGCATCAAAATCAGCATCAAAATCAACATCAAAATCAACAACAACATCACTGCAATCAAAATCAGGTCATTAGGGAACTGCCATTCTTCCCATCGGCCAAAACACAAAAGCCGTCAACAGCTAAGGAATTGGGACGCGTTAACAACACCAATTCCATTACCAACCACAACAAACTGATCCAAAAGCAGCCTTTAACATTGACACTGCCCCAGCAGTTACAGGCTTCTTCGATACAAATTAAGAACACCAATCAAAATCACATTCCACGCAAAACCGTTATTCAGGTAACACGCACTTGAGAAAATAATCATTGTACATATGTATGTACATATATAAACATCACTGTATGTACTCCATGCTCCGGTCATCGCAAAACAAGTCTGCGTTTTCAAATTGAATAGTAAATTGTGTAATTTAAATCCACACTTTTATTACTTCTTTAGTTACGCTCTTCTTAATATTAAAAACAATTGTGCGATTAAATTATCTCTTCAGTTCGATAAAAACTATCGTTCAAGTGCGATATTTCTCAGGAGCAGTGTTGCCAACTACTTGTCGCAAAAACAGGACAAAGCAAATAGAAAAGAAGATGAAGAAATCAAAAGTGAAAATATGACAGTTTATTTTTTAAATTTTTCTTTTATTTTAATAAAAGGAAAAAGGGTGAACTGGCAACACTGCTCAGGAGAAAGGAGATATGCAAAAATAAAGCAATTGACAGAATTTGCGATAATCCGAGCATGGCTAATAGTTTTTAGTATTTTATCTCGACTAATTTATTCACTTACGTTTTTAAAAGGCTTCAACTTCGGAGCTATTGAAATGCTTAGGCATGTTCTTGCATTATCGATGCCATCGGCTAAACAACTTCGATCCTGGGGACGCTGTCATGTGGCTGAGAGCCGTCGATCGAAGCCTCCTCTTGCAAGGCTGGCAGGTATGAATCTAAGTTTTAAATACCCTTCAAATTGTCAAACAAGCACATAACTAAGCTGAATAAGCTTCACTCCTTGTAGCACACACAGTTGGTCAAGTAATTGCTTTGACAAAATAAAACATTCACATTTAATTTTGAAAGATTACTTTTTCTTAGTTTTAATATTATTATAGTTGCTCATGGAAATATGGAAATTTTGTGTGTTGACTAACAATGTATGCAGTTACACCTTTTCATTTAAGTTTTTCATTCCAGAACATTTTCTTACAAAAAGAAAAAATACTCGACTGAAACATACCCTAACTTATTATTTGCATTTCCCCAAACATCCGTAAAACAAAAACACGAACACCATTGAACCATTTGCTGGCTACACACCACTAGGTGGCGCCAATACTAGTTTACCTACTGTCCGCTACGGCAATTTATTTGTATTTTTGCGGGAAGATTTCAAAGTTTGAAAATGAACTTGATCTTGTCTTGCCACACTGAAAGTTTCAGATAATAAATATTGTGAATATTGGGAGAGATGAATATGATTTTTGCAAACAATTAAAAGAATATTTTCGCTTTCAGGATGTGGCATTCATAAATCCAGCAAACGTTGTATTCGTCTACATGTTAGTTCGTGAACTTGTTAACGGAGAGGAAACAAAGGAATCTGATCTTCAGGCATCTGTTCTTACTTGTTTGTATTTGTCATATTCATACATGGGTAACGAGATTAGCTATCCCCTCAAGCCATTTCTAGTTGAAGACTCCAAAGAGAACTTTTGGGACAGGTAAGAATTCAGTTGAAGCTTAAATTATATTAACAATGGTTATTCAACTTTTATTTTGTTACCTTTGATCGTGTGATTGTAGATGCCTGGTGATCGTGAACCGATTAAGTAATAAAATGCTGAAAATAAATGCAGAGCCAGCTTTCTTCACAGAAGTATTCACTGAATTAAAATCATGCGGTCAATTTCAAACCAACTCGAACAGAAGATCATCGTGCGGAGGCGCCTGACGGAAAGATAACCGACAGGTTGTAGTCAGACTCTCATTGTCTACACATCAGCAGACTTTTCCAGATAAAATAAAACAAAAATAGTGCTAAAATGAAAAAAACAAAAACAAAAACAAACAAATAACAAAATTAAACACTTCGTAAATCATTAGAAAATTTCTTTATGTCACCATCACACTTGTTCAAATAAAAATGTAAAGATATTAAAGACATTGTGCAAATTGGAAAAACAAAAAAATAACAAAAACAAAAACAAATAATAAGTATAAAGTGTAATGGTGTTGTGTTCTCTATTTAAATGGAATGCAACATACTCGTAATGTTCAATAAATTGAATAAACTCTCAATCAGGAACGTTTTCCATTTCCAGTTTTAGTTACAATTCGGTATCCTTGGGAATATATCATTTTTTGATGATAATACTACTTATATTATAACAGTGTGATTTACAATTCAATTTGGTTTTTATTACAACTAAAAATCGCTTTTGCTGAATTGTTTCACATATCCCCAAACTAGGAACAAGAAAATATGTGCACAGCTTACAATGGAAATAATTAAAGGCCAAATGTCTGGATACTTAGAAGTTGGTTCTATCGTTAGAAAGCCAACTAAAATGGAAATCATTAAAATTTCGGACACTACAATTACTGGATGGAGCAGATTGTTTTCATACAACATTTGCTTGCTAGATTTTAGATAATCGCATTTAAATATCAAATGAAAAATAAGAGTTGCTGCCACAGTAGGAACTAATAACTGATCCCGTTTTAAGAGTGGAATCATACTAAAAACAGAGACTTCGAGAAACCAAAGCATTTCCTTTGGCCACCAGTTTAATAAGCAAATAGCAGGCAAGGCAATCAGCAAAATCGATTTCTCATGAACCTGTGAAATGAATTTGTCAAATTTGATAATTTAAAGTTAAAGTTAAGGATCTTACTTGAAACGAGAAAAGGAAAAACGCAGCTGAGGTGTTAAATAAAGTTAACAGGAACATATATTTGCTGCGTCGCCAAAACAGTATTATATTGGTAGGGAGGACAGTTAATAAAGTTGTTCCCAGACAGATGAATGCCATCTGATGATTCAAAAAGAGTTTCCTATAATAGAAAATGTTTGATTGATTGATTGATTATGGATAGTTATTATTTTACTCACTTCAATTTGAATATCACATTAATGCTGCACCAAACATTGGCGACTTTGTCTTCAAAAACGCCACGTCCAAGTGGAAACAGGCGATGTAAAACCTGCGAAGCTGCGTCTATTGAATGCAACCAGGGTAACCATAATATCCCAAATACTGTTAACACAATGCTAGCTATTGTTGCTAACTGAATTGCAAATGCTTTAAAGCTGCAAATAAAGTTTATGTTAAAGTTTAGTTTGACACGTCTGATTAATAATTAAGAACTTATTTTATGTATTACCTCTTTTGTGATAAAGTTTCGCCTAGAAGATATGAAAAGAATGGCAAAGCGTGATACAATTCCATTTGTTTATAGTTCAGAGCCAATGTGAAAGCAAAAGCGGCAACATAATGTTTATTCCAGAGGACGGCAGCAATCGCAGCAGCTGCTAATCCAAGGGATATGTTGTTATACTGGAAATGTCCGTTGTCGATAAGCACTTGTCCTGGATAAAAAGCGAGTAATAGCAAGAACAATAGTTGCTTGATATTGCTCTGAAAAGCGCGATCCAAGCCAACACATAGGGCCCACATTGCCGGCAAATAAACAAATGCATCGGCTGCTAAAACCGTGAGGCGCATGAAACTCTTGTGTTCCTTCGTTTCAATACCTCGACTGGTGTGTAATTCAACAAAGCTGGAGTTATGTGATTTAGCTACATGACCCATAAGATAGCTGTGATATGCTGTCAAAGGCGGATAGTCTAAGCCCCAATATTGCAGGTCGTTATCTGTGCCATTCGTGTACCATTGCTTTGCATCCAAATTTACAGTCAGTTCTTGCCAGTGGCGCTGTGCTTCATAATCACCGAACATCGGCGGCTTGTTGTTTCCGGAATAGGAGTTCAGTGATATTATCGATCTTAGTGATAAGGCCACAAATGCTGTGGCTGCCAACTCAGACATCATCTTGCTTATTTGTTATTATTATCATTAGATTCCACTTAGTGATGTAACTTCTGATGTGATACATATCGATGTATGATGGGTAATATCGATTAAGACCAATATGACTGCTTGCGATATATCGCATCGAATGCTTAAAATATCGATACCAAATAAGTTGTTCAATACAAACTCAAACATAAATAATTTTAAAATTTAAATATTGTTCCCATGACATTATTATTTATATTTTATCAGTCTATTTGGTACTAATGAATAGTTCAAATTACGAATGACTGCAGTATATAAAATTTTATTATTTAACAGGACAATGTGTATAATTTACATAGTGATTGTGCAAGTTACTTTTTAAGCTTTTGCAGCAATGTCCAAAGCACGGCTAACATCATTTATCAAATCCTCGGCGTCTTCAAGACCAACAGACAAACGGATGAGGCCATCAGTAATACCCAACCTTTTTCTGTCTTCAGCAGGCACAGAGGCATGAGTCATGACAGATCTAAAGTTAAAACAAAATACAATTACAAAATATGACAATAGACAAAAAATAAACTTAAGATTACTTACGGTAATTCTGCCAAACTTTCGTATCCTCCAAGACTTTCAGCAAGTGTAAACAACTGCAGAGCCTTCAAGAACGCAGATGACTGTTTCAAAGTTCCGCCCTTGATATAAAACGAAAATACTCCGCTGTAGCCATAAGTCTGCTTTAATGCTAGTTCATGCTGAGGATGAGAAGGCAAGCCTGGATGCAAAACCTTTTCAACAAAGTCATGGGACTCCAGGAACTTTGCAACTTGAATGGCATTTTTCTGATGTTGTTCCATACGTAGGGCCAAAGTTTTAAGACTGCGATTAACTTGGTAACAATCAAATGGAGAAGGAACAATGCCAACAGCTACAAAAAAGAGAAAAACAAAATTATACATAAATAAAAACGATATATGTATAAGCTTACTTACCATTCTGCAAGAACTTCAATCTATTGTAAAGATCTTCACAGTTCATTGTTATGCCGCCCATAACAACATCGGTGTGTCCATTCATGTATTTTGTCAAGGAATAACAAACTAAATCAGCTCCCAGCTCCAAAGGCCTTTGGAAGTAAGATGTAAGGAAAGTATTGTCTACAGCCACTATAATTTTTCCAGCTTCATGGCAAAGTTTGCTAATGGCTGCAATGTCAGAAACTTTCAGTAAAGGATTCGTTGGCGATTCAATCCATACAAGCTAAAATAGATATATGATAACAATTAACTTTTCAAATATAATAGATATATGGTATACCTTTGTTTCTGGTTTGAAAGCAGCTTTGATATCTGCCAATTTCGTAGGATCAACAAAAGTTGCAGATATTCCCAATCGAGTAGCGACTTGTCTAATAATTTAAGAAACAATTTAAGTATATTTTAATGGGCAACTTTAAGTCAAAACTTACCTGATGAGTCTGTTGGTTCCACCATAGACATCATCTGCCATTATTATATGATCTCCACTGCTGAGCATGGTTAACACAGCAGTTGTTGCTCCCAGACCAGATGAAAAGGTCAATCCATATTTGGCATTATCAAGTGAGGCCATGCATTGTTCCAAGACATTACGGGTGGGATTGCCACTCCTCGAGTATTCAAAGCCCTATAAGTATAATAACAAAATTAAATATCAATTGCATCATATTAAAATTGAAAGCCTGAGATTATATATGTATATGCATATTTTCTTAGCACGTAATCTTCGAGTGGGGTTTATATAAATATATGTGGTGTATAAATTTATATTAATAAAACGTTTATTCAATTAATTATATATAATGAGATTGCATATTTTTCAGTGATAGTCTATACATATTTAAATAAAGATCATGATTCGGCAATTTAGAAAACAATTTCATATTTCTTGGACTGTAGGGATCACTGTTGCCTATAGCACTTATCTGGGCAAAAGCTGAACTCAGTGGACCTATGACTTTACATATTTACATGTATTTTCTAAATATAAAACACTTTCCACGAGCTGACTGAATATGTGATTGTCAATTAACACACAAACAAAAACAGCTGATCAAGTCGAAAATATAGTAAAATTCTACACATTATTTGATCCTATGTTCAATTGTACAATTTTTACAATTAATTCTATTTATTTAAATGAATAGTTGCAATTAAATATACACTTTTAATTTTATAAAATTAATTTTGTTTGTTGAAACCTCAATTTTTTTATCTTTTAAGCAACATCATTTAATAACTAATTCAATAACAAATTTCCCTTTTCCTTTTTATCTTTTAGTATAAAAGTTTACAATATTATAAAATTGCTTTTTATTGTTAATTTTTCTTACTTTATTTTTAAATTTAATTTCAAATTCGAAATAGTTTTTTGTCGATTGCTTTGAGTTGACGTGAAATTAAAATTTTTACACAGCCTGGATGAAATATGTTATGACCCACTGTAAATATGCGCACGCTTATATATTATATATGTTTGCTACATATGTATTTATGAACATATGCTGTATATATTACTTTACGTTTTTGCAGAGTCTTCTAGCTAAGTTGTTCGTTAATTCGAGACAAATATACGTGACAGAAATATTCGTCAATTATATGCCGGCTTTGATTATCTCACAACAACAATAATAAGATAACAATCAAGTTGCATGTGTGTACCAACATGTGTACATATATATGTATGTTCCTATGTATGTATGTATGTACATATGCCTGTGGTTATTTTCCACAGGTGCCAACCAAGCGTTTAGTACTTATTAATATTTACAGCTTTAATGAAAGCATTCATATGTACATATGTATATGTTTGATGAAATTTAAAGATATGTATGTCTATGTACATAGTCTTACACGATGTTCTCCAGGTGCATCCTGTTTAAAGGTTGTGCTCAGTGAAATTAGTGGAATAACAGCGGCACTTTTCCATTGCTCTGGGTCCTGGCCAGCATGGATTGATTTGGTAGCAAAACCTTTTGGTTGACTCTTGAAACTCATCTTCCAGCTGATACGAACTAAACGCGACAAACACTTGTTAATCACTGTCTAAAATTTGGTCTTCCTGTACCCTTATGTATGTAATCGTGATCGATAGTCCATTCACACTTGATTACAATTCTGATTAGAACTGTAAAAATATCGATACGCAATTATTTAATCGATTTCCTATAGTATATTAAAAATCGATAAGACAATCCATAGTTAGAATTACATTGTAACATGAAAGTTAAAACCATTTTAAAAACTTATTTCATTTATTTTATTATTTTTTTATCAAAAAAAGTTTTATCATGAAAGTATAACATTTTTTGTACTTTATTTGTGTATTTCTTTCTTATTTTTTGTTTATTTTTAAAGGTTTTTGGTCAACGAATCATTTGCTTTGGTTACTTTTGAACAACGAAATACAAATTTCAACATTTGTTGACTTCACATAAATTGAAGTCGAGTCATATAAAAAAAAATTATAAATTAATTCAAATTTTAATTCAAATGATAGCCTGCTTTCTGCTTCTTATTCCTTTGCTTACTATGTAAAGTGTTTTATTTTTTTTTTTATGATAAACGTGCCCATTTTTACTGAGCACATTTTCAGTCAAAAAAATGTATTAAAACTAGTATTTGGAAAATTATATCGTGGAATAGGCGCTGTAGAAATGAAAAATTAGTTTGATTCGCTCTTCTTTCTCTTCGAAAAGTTCATTTGAATTTAAACTTACCGCGGTGTGGCGCCACGAACAACACAAAATGCAATATAACGTTCAATCTGCAGAATATCGAGCAATATTAGTTACCAACTAAAAAAGGGAAATGGACGTGGGAGTGGGAAATTACTCACCATCATGGCAAAGAAATTGTAATTTCTGGAGAAGCGCACAGTGCGTAATACCGTCATGAAGAACTTGTGTATATCGCTGCCCAGTTCCTGATGCCAATTCACATGCGCACTGCGATTTTCTTTTGTGTTTATGATAAGCGAAAAGCTGCGAACAAGCACAAACATGTCTGCCTCGCGACCCGACTCCACAAGTTGCATCCAGTCAACTAGTTTAACCATTTCAAAAGCTTTCTTAATCTGCAAATAGATTGATTTTAAAAATGAATTTCACATTGATTTAACTCTACTTACAACATCAATTTCATGTTCTGGGAAATTCACGCCAGAGACCTTTGCGAATGTGGCCAAAAGCGTTGTCATGGCGATTTTACAATTAACATCGCTATTTTTGATCAACAGCACGAGGGAACTGTGCATATCGACGACTTTCTCCATGCGTTTCATGCCCGTGCCAATTACAAATCGATCACATAAACTAATGCCTATATATTCTATATCATTTGGCTGCAGTTCCACTGATAATTCGCACACAGCATCCAATAACCCGTGACGATGGCCCATGTGTGTCTCCAACTGTTGATAAGTTTGCATCATTAAAGCCAGATGATAAAGATCGAGCAGTTGCTCCAACTTCACCGTCTCCAGTTCGTATATGGCACTGTTGAGTCGCTGAAAGATCTGTAATATAAATACATAAGATACAAAATAATTTGAATTTAAATTATTGTGCTGTTATCATAACATATCGATAAGTACAGATAGGCTACCTTGCCAAATGTTCTTTATATATCGATACCATATCGATATATCAATAAGAAATATTTCTTTGCGCGAATGTCATACCGTGTGGTCATTTTTACAAATGTAAAACAAACGAATATTCATTTTTTATAGATAGTTAAACCTAATCAATTGCTTACCTGAGTGGTGCTCTTTATCTCCAAGACAACTGGAAACATCTCCATTAAAGTCGAGTTCAGCACGAACTGCTTCAGATCCTCGTGTGTAAAGCCGGTTTCAGGCTCCTTCTCTGGAGGTTCCGCAAGTGCATCGCACAGTGCTTCCAACAGTTCCCCTTGGCGCTTCAAATCCTTATTTAATTCTTCTTTCTCCATATTAATATAATTATTGTTATTGTTACATGATACACTTGATTGGTCTTTTTTCGACGTTTTCTTCGCTTCAGTTTCTTGTGAATCGTTCAGATCAGATAAAGGCACAGCCCTCACTTTCTTTTTCGTTTGGTTCTTATTTGATTGGATTGAATTGTTGCTTTCAGCTGGCAAGTTCAAAGTATGTTTGCTCTTTGACAAACTTTTCTCTGCATTCTCATTACAGTTCTGTGGAGTTTTTCTTTGACGTTTGTTCGGTATGCAGTCCAGGGACTTGGGCTTCTCCCCCTTTCGAGATCTGACTTTCACCTTACCCATATCGAGAAAATAACATGCTATTTCGTATTCAGTTAAGTCTTATTTAATTTTAAAGACGTAATTGTTTGCAAATGCGCGGTTTGCTTTGGTAAACTGTCTGCAATTAGTGATGTGATAAATAATTGGAGCATCGATACGTCGATTTATGCAATGGCGATGTTTTTCGATTGTAAACTTGATGTCAAATTATTCGATGTGCTGACGTATCGATTTTTGAAACGTAGTCAAAATTTAAATTTCATTTTTAAAATAAGAGTAATTTTCGATTTTAAAATAAAAATAAATAACATTTTTAAGCTAACAACTAAATATTAAAATCGTATAACATTTTTAAAACTGAATAGTTAAAAAGTTTAGTCGAAGACTATTCAAAAAGTTTAATGCTGCCACTCAAAAATAGTTTTCGAAAACAAGACAATCAAAGAATGTATTCAGTTTTAAATTACAAATTTATTTTGTACACAACATTTTGATAAGAAAACAATTAAAGAAATAATATTGTATAGATTAAAACTAATAGTTATTTCTGTTCATCTTCCCAAATACTATGGCAACTGTCGACAACAAGTTGTGGTGCCGACAATTTGTGCTTCATGAAGAAACCTTGTATTTGCGCTGGACTCACTGTACGGCCTGTATCAATAATTCGTTGAGCGAATTCTACAGATGCTGATTTTTCCTGATCTCCAAAAAATTGTCTAAACATTTGTTCAAGCTGATATTGACTGCAATATCCGATGTATTCCTTTAAATCAATTCGGCCGGGTCTAATTAAAGCGGGATCCAAGCGATCTAAGTAATTAGTAGTCATAAAAACGATACGAGCTTCGGTGGAAGCAACGCCATCAAGGCAATTTAACAATCCGCTAAATGTTATTCTGTTCAAGCCATCATAAGCGGATTTTTGCTGTAATGTTGACTCCCGAGAAACAAATGCAGCATCAATATCTTCGAGTAAGATTATAGTTTGCTCTGGGGCAACATTCAAAAGGTGATTAAGTCTGTCGTCCGTAAGTCCCCTTTCCGATAAGTTTAACAAGCAGATTCCATACTCTAATTCTCCGGCCAGGGCAGTTATGAAGCTTGATTTACCGCATCCTGGTGGTCCATATAATAAATAGCCTCTTCGATAAGGAATTCCTCGCTGTGTATACCACAAAGAATTGCCAATGAAATCGTTGCAATCGGATATGATTCGTTTGGAAATTCCACGATCTAATACTACTGAAGTCGTCGGTCTACGTCGCCGGGGATGACCAAATGGCCTCCATTCCGATCCCATTGCGGTATACATAAGTGTTTTTCCTTCTGTTGCTTGTAACGCCAATTGACGGGCTTCTTCCAGAATTTCAAAATACATTTGCTTGTTGCTTCCCAACGCTGTCAATGTAACGGATTCCCATGGAACTCCCATGTGTAAATCCAATGTTTGTTGTTCCCTTGTCCGCTCAACTTGAATCCAATTTCGTTTATACCGAAATAAATGTTTTCCAATACTCGGAATAAAGTCATAACTCGTTTTAACCTGTCCATTATCGTTCTGTAAGAACGTCGTTTCTACACTCAAGTGCTGCGTCTTTTAGCTCCTCGAATGGTTATCCATTTCAAAAGCCATTGGTATGATTTGTCTCTACAGGGTACTTCTAATGTAATCAAATAATGCCGACGAAATAAAACCACAGCGCCTTGTAGACCCTTTCTTAGTATCGCTGCACTGGCGCCAACTCCGAACAAACCGAATCCTGCACCAAAATATGGATTTGTTGAGAGACTTGCGATAAGTTCACCCCAGGCCATCCTATCCTGAAAGACCATATACATATTAATTATAATGAAAACATATATTCAACATTTATGTACATTTAAAACTAGCATGGATCTCAAAAGGGAATCAAATTAAAAATAAACTAAGAAATATGCTGGAATTATTCTACATTAACATTGATTACACAAAAGTTAATTTTTTTAGATGTAATTATACCTTACACAATATAAATAGTTTTCAATTCTTTTATTTTATTTCTGTATCAAAATTGCAGAATAATAATTATATTTAAAATTGTATTTAATATACAGTATAACAATTAATTTTTATTATAAATATATATTTAATATACAATAGTATGTATGTATGTATGTACCTTTAGAGAAACCGGCTAACTTTAAAGACTCTTAAATCTTTGATGAATGATTTTTACGGCCTTGAATGCGAATCACAATCGAATCTTATGGTGTATATATACACAATCATTGGAGTAATACATTTCATATCATACATTATATGTAAATAAACACATATGTTATGCATGCATTTATTTCATGTGTTTACATACATACATATGTACATATTTTCACGCACATACATTGCGCTCTTTTCTGAGCTGAGAACATTGAATGAATTAATCACAATATATGTACATGTCAGTTACCTTTCTATAAACAACACTAAGCAATGATAGGATAATGTTATTCAACAATTAAAACATACTTACGCAAAAATTAGACCCTACATAAACACGTTCATGTAATTAAACTAGAGTAGTGAAAACAGCTGATTTATTATCGATATCGCTGTTATTCGATACTTTCATGATATTGATTTGTTTATCAAATTATTTTCGTATAATTAACTTAACGCATTTAATATTGTTTAATTATTATTAGAAAATATAATTAAAACATTTAAGATATGGTATTAATGTTTGTTGTTATATTTTTCATTCGATAGCATATCAATGCTC
Source organism: Drosophila kuntzei (assembly GCA_035042165.1). Lineage (NCBI taxonomy): Eukaryota > Metazoa > Arthropoda > Insecta > Diptera > Drosophilidae > Drosophila > Drosophila kuntzei. The sequence continues at coordinate 534,444 of JAWNLU010001919.1, read as the reverse complement.
AATCTATCGGAGATGTTTTGGTGAAAATCTATCGAATTTAGTAGGGAAATTCAACAAGTTTCCATGAAACAGTAAATATAATATATTTATTTTACAATCTTTTTCTAATAATGATCATTGGTATACAATTTTAAAAAATGTTTGTATTATTTAAGAAATAGGTAAACAATGTTATATTTAGTAGGATTTTCTATTTCTACCCCTAAAAATTTAGAATGTTCACCTCAGCTAACAGTATCTACAGCCTTATGTTAATAGTTTTAAAGGTCTCAAAGGTATCAAACTAATTAACAACATATCGTAACCTATTTACAAACAATAGTTTGTATCCTTTGTTTATTTAGATTTGGGAATGTTCATTGTTTTTCCGTTTTCCTTGGGAAACATCTTTGTTTCCTCGTCTATCGAATCATTGATGGGTCGCAAGGCATTCCAAGATTGTATTTCTGCGGCACCAAACCACTGATAAAAGAAATACGTGACAATAGCAATAATTCCTGAGATTTCGAAAAATATTCGCCATTGATCGATGGAGTCCTATAAAAAATAAAATAAACATATCCTTAAGCTTAAATTAATATAATTATTAAAAAAAAAAGATCTTACCTTAACAGTAACTACGAATCCAGCGGTCAATGGTGAAATGAATGATGCTGACATATGGATCGTTTGACAGAATGCTAAAACTGCTCCAGAGTGTCCATAATTCGGTGCCAGGTCTATAATATTAGCCATGGCTCCAGCATAGGATGCCGTTATAAAAATAACTGCTATAAACCAGATTATCAATAGAACTACAATATTATCTATGTACCCTATAAATAAAATAAGTATTCCTGGAACAATTTGCGAGAGAGCTGTAAATAGTTTTCTTACGTTAGTCAGATTTAAAATCTTATGCAATAAGATCTTATCAGCAATATAACAAAACAATACTGAAGAAACATATGAGCAAAGGAAAGGCATTCCCGACAAAATTCCATTTGTTGAGAACTTAAACTTAAGTATGTCATTCATAAACGTCGGTCCACTCGTAATAAATACATAATGTACAAATATTCGACCGAATGTTGTAATTGCAATTGCCCAAACGGGCAGAGATGTAAATATTTGTATCCATGGTACTTTAACTGTCACTGAAGTTAAGACATCTTCACCGACATTCAGCTCAATATAGTTTAATTCCTCTTTAGTTATTCGAGGATGTTCCCTTGGCGTATTATAAGCTAATGTGTACCATAAAATGCACCATCCAACTCCCAATAAACCAGTTGTATAAAAAACAAATGGCCATCCCACCGTGGTTATAATAAAACCACACAACGGATATGTTAAGCCGATGCCGATACTAAATCCTTGAAAACTTGACATAAATCGCGAACGCTCCGACAGCGGTATCCAGTATCCGACCATTGCGTACATCGCAGGCCAGGTTAATCCTGAAGCAAATCCCTGAATTGAGCGCAAAACTATCACTACCGCATAATGGACCTCTGCTGCCAATGGCATAAGTAGACTACATAACGCAGTTGCCAGCTGTGACCATCCAAATACACACTTTGTTCCAAGAGCTTGGGTGGCGATTCCTCCAACGACTTGGGATAGCACATAGCACCAATAGAATGAGCTTATTATCACAGATTTAACTATAGAAGTCTGGTCCTCGGTTGCACCGCCCTTAAAAACATATAAATACATTATGAATTTGATAAAAAAATAAGCATTAAGTTGAGTATTACCATATTTAAAGAGTAGGAATGGTTATTGTTCTGATATTGGGTCTCGTTTCCATTTGTTATCATTGCAACCAATGCAATATTCATGTCATTACGCATCATAAAAGATACTAGGAACCCAGACCAGGATAGGAAATATAAAACCACTCGAGCAGGAATTTTATCTGCAATTGCAAATCAAAAAGGAAAAAAAAACAGTATTAGCAAAGGAACGGTTCAGAACAAAATGAAACTAGTTTTGATAGAAAGACGGAAATACAATTATATATGTATGTAGAATCTTACCTCTCAGACTTGACCGATTTGAAATCGGGTGAGCTTTTTGAATTGCACTGGAATACATTATGTTGGTGCAATATTCATCCGTTTCATATGTAAGGAGCTCTGCGAATAGAAAATATTTAATATTTAAAAAACACAATCAGGTGAACGATGCTATTACAGAAATTCGCTTTGAAGCAGATCACAAGTATAACAAAAAAAAAAACAATCATATGTTGGCTTTTCACAGCTTTCCAGATTTTCGCGCAAAAGATTCGATAAATTTAATTTGAATAATATTGCCAATACTTATCGTTTTAAAATACAAAAAAAAAGTGGAACGTACGAAATGCGGAATTGTGAACTGTTTCGATTCAGTCTCTTAAACATTTTCATAATTTATCTAAACATGATCAGATAAATTAATTGTGTATTTTAATAGTGTGTACAAATATTAATATTCTGTTATTTTGAGTTTATAAACACGATTTAGTACCCTTTCGAGCATATTTTGCAGGAATTAAATTTAAATTAACGAGGTTAAACATTATATAATATTGTTTATAAAGAGTTTTCGTCAGCCAACTGAAAGCATAACTTTTATCGATTCGTGAATAGCATTAAATTCATTTCCACGTATCTCGAACTGTTTCGGAATTGGAACAGTTCCGCATCGTATTTTACTGTCATGATAATTATCAACTAAACTACATACTTATGCATGTACATATGTATGTACAGAAGTACATACATACATGAGTGCGTCGCTATAAATTTAGTGCGTGTAATTGTTCGTACATATTTATACATGCAGATAAGCATATATGTAGCGTGTATGTATGTAAATATGGCAATTTCATAATTTAATATTAAAATATAAAGATACAAATGTACATTATACACATTTAATACAAGAAAAACAATGCCTTAAGTGCGTGCCGCTGTTTACAGATTTATGCAAATGTGGATCAAATATTTTGGTTCACATGCGTGTACATATGTATATGTATACGTGTACTCACATTTACAGTGTTGTAATGATTTGTTCAGTGATAAATCAAACAGTTTTGCAACTCCATTAAACGCTACCTTTTTAAAGTTGCCTATATACAATCATACAAATGTATATAATGTAATTCTAAGTTATTTTCTATTCTCGTTCGGTTTAGTAGTTTCACCACTTGTTTCGGCCGTTTCTAAAACCTAAGTAAGAACATACATACATTTATGTGTATGAATGTACATACATATATACATTATAAGCTTTCCTTGCCATTTCGATTAATGAAGCAATCAATCAATAGTAGAAACATGGAGTATATAAACGTATGAATGTATGAATCCCAATGTAATTGTCAAGATGAACTACAGTGTGTTAAATAATTCTTTTGACAAAAAAACGCTATTATTAAAAAAAATATACTTTTTTTTTAGTTTTCTTATTTTATTTAACTTGCTTATGCTTTTTAAAAAAAAAAATAATTTTAGTATTTATTTCTTTGTCAAAAGAATTACTCGATATGCTGTATTTGTGCCGAGTGATTAAATGGCAAGCAAAACACAGTCCAAACCGCAAAAGCTTGAAAGTTGCACTTTTTACACAAGGTTTTTTTTTTTTATTCTATACGAGATTTTCGATGGGATCTTGAGAAACTGATTATTTTGGGAAAACTCTTTAAGGAAACTTTCATATTCAAATTCATTTTCAAAGATGCCAAAATTGTATTGTCACCGATTTCAGAACATTCACCCTTCTGGATATAAAATGAACAGCTCAAAGTTGTTATGATGAATGTTTAATTTTTATCTGATCCGACTCACACTCAAACTGCATTGAATGTTAATCGATAATTGCATTTTGCAAAACCTACCCCTCAGCTAAAGAATCGATGAATATTGTGATAATGCACCGTTCCGTATTAAAGTCCGTGTGGCTGCAACTTCTTTTTTTATTGTGAGGAAAAAAGTTTTATAACTTTAAATTAACAGTGAATCGATAATGGCTTTTAACACGATGTTATAAAAGCACGCCAAGGCGGAGGGGCAATTAATGAGTGTTCCCATGCGATTTAGCAACAGCATAAAGGAAGTGCCGAAAAGTCAATAGTGGAGAGCCAGCCGAAATGCTCATCATATATCGCGAGAATTAAATAAACAAACAAGAACAATGTAATCGAGCGAGCTCGACAGTGAGATACTTGTTGCAGTATTTCACAGCCGTTTAATTTTTCGCAATGAATAAAAGAATAAAGTATAAAAATATTAAAAAAAAAAAAGAAAATATTTAAACTTGTGCTGAGCGGTTTCCAGAAGAATAGTAGCAATGATGTAAATGTATAAAACAGAAAATTTGAAAAATCATGCATCGGTACATCGAATGAAAGACTGACTTATAATCGGACAACATCGTCTTTAAAAAATATCGATGAACCGATGATTTTCACATCACTAATTATTTTGTTTTTTACACCACTAATTATTTTGTAAGTATATAATGCACATATGTAAATTCAATTGATGAAGTTGCAAGTTTTTATGTGATAGAAGGTATATCTTTAATAAATTTGATTCGCAAAATGTTGCCGAAAGCGTTATTGCACATGCACTGTTATTATATTACAATCTGGCAATTTAATATCGGTCACAACACAATTCGCGCAACAGAGTCTGTTGAACAGACTGTGCAAGCGAATTCCCCTGTGTTCAGCTGTGTTCAAAGAAATAGTACCGCCATTGCTCATACATAAATCGAATCTACACTTGCGGTCAAGAAAGTAGTGTCTATGAAGTAAAACGTAGAAAATGACTTACGTTATCAGAAAACATTCTTCTTTTCCTTTAATTGCCTTTAAACTATTTAAATTAAACACAACACATATGTATGTGCTGTGGGATTTTTTGTTGACTTTGTTATTAATACTTTTGTGCAGCTGCGGTAAAAATAGTAGTATTAGAATTCATCCAATTTTAAATAGTTTATAACAAATGTTTTCTAGATAATCAGCTGTGATATTTTTTAATGGTTTTATTAATTATATTTTTATATATTTTCTCCCAATTTTTGCAATAAGCAGGCCAAAACAAGAATAAGTTATTAAATATTTATTAAAATGGCTGGTTCAAGGCATATGCGAAGTTTAATAAGGAGAGAAAGGGACGATTTGCGTGAAAAAATAAGAGCTGCAAAACGAAGCCGAAGAGAAGCAGAAAGCTTAGAAGAAAATCGAGAAAATAATTATTTGGATCAATTAGAAAACAAGGAACTGCGTGAGATAATTCAATTTTATAAGACGGCAATGGATGACATGAGAACGGAGCTGTTCGTTCTTACTGAGGCCGTGCAATCCCAAACGGCTTTTATAAAGCAACTCCTCCGTGATCACGTTAAATTCGAGACGATGAAATCCCCCTTCCCTCTTAGATCTGCAAATAATTTGATGCAGAGTGACGACGAAACTACAACGGAAAATAATCAACTCTCCGAGGAGGATCATGTTATATCTGAAGTACCGGAAACAACCTCTCTTCTCAGATCTGATGATGATCTGACGCAGAGTGACGTCGAAATTGCATCGGAAAATATACAATTCTCCGAGGAGGATCACGTTAAATCTGAAACGCTGGAAACAACCTCTCCTCTCAGATCGGATGATGAACTAATGCAGATTGATGTCGAAACTAGGCCGAAAAAGAAACAACTCCACAAGCAGGATCAAGTAAATTCCGGCGCGCAGAATCCATTATTCCCTCTCAGAACAGATGATGATCTGAAGCAGCTTGACCTCGAAATTACGCCTGCAAATAGATTATTATATGTAAGTACGACATAGTACTACGTAAGTACTTTCTATCCTATGGCAGCAATTGTATAATATCCAAATATTTTACTTATTAACTAATTTCGCTCTATTTGCAGATAAATAATATGGCAGGCTTGCTCAGCATAGAGACATTCTCAAAATCATTAAAAAGGCTTATGACAGAGGAGTTCATTTTTAATTACAACATTAATGGAGTCAACAACAAAAAGAGTCTAAAATCGTATGAGTCGTTTTATCCGGCTTTCTTAGGTAATTATTTTATATATAAACTATTTATATTATATTTGTATTATACCTTTTTTTAATTTTAGAAGCGATTGAATTAATGGACGCATCAGAGCCAGCGGAAACTCTCCTTCGTGCCGCAATAACTCGCGCTAAAAATAATTATACTAAAAAGAAAAGTAAAATTCTGAAGACTCAATTAAGAAATGCAAAATAACGTAGTATTAATAAAGATACAAATGATTAGGATAAAATACTAACTGAAATTTCAGCAAGCAACATTTTTCGACGTATCTCTATGGATTCCCAATGAATTCTGTGAAGTCCCTTACGTACGAGAAACTCCACACTTCATTTCACTCCATAGGATTCTAGGAAAGATTCCCAGACGGTTGCCCGGCAATTCTTTGATAATAAACATTTTGTGTCTTATCTAGATTCAGATTAATAAGACAGTCGTACTTTGTATAATATTTCAGCCACCTTTATTAGATGCTTACAAATACTAAACATTAAATATATTAAGGATTTTCCATTGTGGCAACTGCAACTTGTGGATCACGAGAAGCTGAAGGCTCCTGGCTATCTCCAGGAGAGGGTTTGTCATCATCATCGTCGGACTTGGGTACCACAATTGCTGCACCTCGTTGCTTAGCCATTTCCAAATATTTCAGATTTTCTTCATCAGAAAGTATCTTAAATGGTTGATCTTTTCCAACAATTGCAACAGTAATATTCTGTAAAATAAAATATGGTTTCTAAGCATGTGAAAGGCATTATAAAATATTAAAAGCGCAATACCAATTGAGATCCACCATCATCTTTAGATACAAGCTCATCGTTTGGCAGTGTGCTGCGGATAGCATGAATGCCATGGCAAATAATATCATCCATAGAGCATGTATTAAATGTTGACAAGTGACGCTCCAAATAAGTGCGAGCACTTTGGGAACGTGATCCAATGGTCATTGCTTTGCAATTGAAGAAATTTGCCGAGGGTTCAACTTTATAAATATGAGGTCCCTTTTCATCGTATCCAGCAAGAAGCAATCCCACTCCATATGGACGACGATCATATCTTTGAGTTGTGGACTGCATTTTGTTTCCCAAGTTGGTGATCAATCGAGATACGGGATATGTTGATCCATAAGAATGCTTATAGCTCAAACACTCTGATCGCAAGTACTTGCTTAACACTCGTGCGTCAGCAGTAATACCAGCAATTGATATACCCAGATGATCATCAATTGGAATAATTTTCCTCTGGGAAGCGGAAAGTTCTGAAGCCGGCTTGCACAGTGCAACCAAAACCGCATAGTCACGCGTCTTTAGACCAACAGTTGCGGTTCCAAGCTTTACAGCCGCCATGGCGTACTCAACCTGATGGAGGCGGCCCTGAGGGCTCCACACTGTGACATCACTATCATATTGATTTCGAAACTGCAGATAGATAAAAAGTAAAGTTCAATATTGTCGCAATAATTAATTTTGTACTTTATACCATTTTTTAGAAAAATCGTCGGCTATTTTGTTGGTTGTTGAATGATGACAATCCAAATATGTTAGTGATGAGCCAATCTGATACCTATACAATTTATCGAAAAGGCCACTGCAAATACTTTAATAATCGATATACCACGTGTAAAACGATAAAAGTTTAACATGATCAAAGAAAACTAGAGGAATTCCTGAAATGACTGATTGGCAATTTAAATGTAAAATAAAAGTTAAGAAAGTACCAAATTCCGAAAGAAACTAGGAAACTAATTTTCTACGCCTCTTTAAATAATAGTTTGCTTACAAAATATGTAGTTTTAGAATGTTGCCTTTATTTAGAATGCATTTTTTTTATTGTTTTAAGTAAATAGCAAGGAAAAAATTTAGTTTTTGCTTACAAAATGAGCTGCATACCGTACTTCGAGTTTGAAAGTTTTCCCATACCTAAATAAAGTTTTAATTGTTGCGGTCTATGAAATTGTTTTGAATATGTAAGAACTGGTTTAAATGTGGATCGATTGATTGTAAAACTAGTTATAATAGATTCTTTATTTATACAGATGTAGACAGATATTGTTCGTCAAAATGGGTATTTTTGTATCCCATAAGAATTTGAGTTTGTTTTGGATTTGCGAGTTATACTGCACAGCAGGATTTATGTGTAGTCCGGCACTTGAGGATTATTGTGCAGAACTATCTCCAAAGTCGCTTAGCCTGATCTTGGGTCAAGCGTACAATCCACGCTATATGAGTATTGAACCCCCTGGAGGTGGAGGAAGTGGACCCAAAGATGATCAATCTAAATTTGGATCCAAAAGATCTTCAGTTGATATACCATTCTATGCCGACGATGATGTACTTTCATTGGGAAGCTTTCCAGCCTGGGAGACTAATCATTTCACATATTTTGAGAAGACGGAGGAGGAATCACTGAGGAAGAAAACAATTCACGTAAGGAGTATATTTGAAGGAGGTGGACCTGGACACGGACCCGGACCTGGACCTGGCAAACATGATGTGTTCAAAACTCGTCCTTGGGAATGCTCTTCAATAATCAACTGGATCGATTTGGGATTGAATTACTTTCCACGCTACATCCGATCTATTGAATGTATTGCGAAAAAGTGTTGGTATGGCCATTTCAATTGCAAACCCAAATCATTCACCATTAAAGTGCTTAGAAGAAAGCCGGGATCATGTATTCATGTAAGCGACAAACTAATTCTTATCACGTCTGATCAATTCATCAATGATTATACGCAATTATGGATTTGGGAAGAAATCGCTGTCAATTTTTGCTGTGAATGTGTAATGCTATACTAATAATTTAATTATTTGTTGATAATCCATCCATCCAATAAAATAAACTGCAGTATTATAAGATCTCAACAAAACACTTTAATTGCATTAGGTACAATTGATACTTTAATGGGACGCGGTTCGTATTCTTCTCCATCGATGGAATAGAATATATTGGGATTACTTGTCGATGGGTAAAGCTTGATGGTTCTACTTTTAAGTACTAAATTTGGTTCAATCGTCTTATTAGTTATATTTGGAATATTCTTTATGAAATCCCATCCAGGCTGTAAGGAATCGATGAATTTGCTTTCCAGTTCGTCAAAGTTTTGACTATTTTGATTAAGCGTAATGTTTATTTGGTTCGATTTAATTGATCCGTGCAGATTTGTGGCGCACTCATCGTTCACAATGTGTATCTCCTTGGAATCCCCGTTTCCTTTTCCGTTTTGAGTCGCGACGAGTTTAGTCAGAAAGAAACCCGTATTGGGCGTTTTTTCCTTTTGGACCCGACAATTACTACATCCACTACAAGGAGGTGTATACACATAATCCGTGTCCATATTCCAATCAACGCTCCCGGAAAATGATCTTAGAAATGCGGCTATATGATGCTTGAGTGGGCCAAGATACCAATATTTATCCTTTCTTGTGTCAATGTCTTTCAGAAGACCCCACGAGAAACCATTCAATCCAAAGATGGGTTTCAATTGATTCGGGCTCTCATCAGCCGGATTATTGAGCACATCGTATTGGATCACACTTTCGTACTTGGCTTCATTCTTTAACAGGGGCACCAATGATTTACTCAATGTCTTCACATAATCCAATTCGTGCTGTTTGCTGAAACTAAAGAAATTCGATTGCGGTTGCTTGTCGCGTCCGAGGGGAATGAACGAAATGGGACACAGATTCCCCTGTCGACGCAGCAGGCCAGTTATAACCTCAGATTTTGTGCCATCTCCACCGGCCACAACAATCACATCGGGTAACTTATTCATTTCCTCGACATATGCTTTGGCATGTCCAATGTAATTAGTTCGTAGTATTTCAACCGAGTATCCAGCTAAATGCAGTACAGGCTCACAATACTTTTTAAACTGAAACGAAAAGGTTAAATTAATAAACAAAGATGTATGTATGATATTTGGATATATGAAAGCTTACCAAGTTTTCGGCCTTTTTATTGTTAGCGATTGGATTCATAACCACAAGAACATTTTGAGGCGCACCATTCTGATGCCCAGCATGAAGAACATCATTTGAGAAGTCATTCATATATTGCTTAATTCTGCAACAATATATTTTAAAACTACCGCATGGAATAAATATCACACTACTTGCTCTATGTTTGTTTTTAAGGTGGATAAGCCATATCCCATCAATCCAGATATAAACACACTCTTCTTCCAATTATTCCTAAGAACCCGCAGCGCATTCATCCTGCTAGGCTGTTTATATAAACTATAACTACGAAACCTTTGACAAAAACAGACTTTATTTTAATTGTTGACATCGAAAATTTAAATCGGTGAGATAGCGTAGATTTGAAAACAGATGAAATGAAACGTAAAAATTGTTTAATACTTGAAACAGTTTTGAATATTCTACAGCTGTGTAAAAGTAGTCAATCCTTTGCTTAAAATATAATTAAATTGATGTAGGCGATACTTAGCGTATATTGTGATATTTTCTTAAATAACGCACAGGAACATTTTTAATAATAAGTTTACTCTTAAATCTTAGCGTTAATGCCAAGAGTAATTGAATTGAAATTCTTAAAAATGTAAAAGCTTAATACTATCTCAAAACGACTGGTCGGGGAAAGGCAGGAAGAGGATTTAAAAAGGAGGTGTCAAGCGCCTTTCATGTATGTATGATGTATTTGCACGTCTGCTGCGGCCGCCGAACACCAAATGCCCCATTACTGTGCGGAGGCCACCTTTTATACGCTTCGCTGGTGGTCAATTAGCAGAACTCTGTTATCCTAGCAGTGCCAATGTGAGTTTAACATTATAACAGTGCCAATGTGAGTTTAACATTATAACAGTGCCAATATGAGTCTAACTTATCAGTGCCAATTTGAGTTTAACATTTAACAGTGCCAATATGAGTTTAAATTAACAGTGTCAATTTGAGTTTTACATTATAACAGTGCCAATGTGAGTTTAACATGATAACAGTGCCAATATGAGTTTAACTTAACAGTGCCAATGTGAGTTTAACATTATAACAGTGCCAATGAGAGTTTAACATTATAACAGTGCCAATGTGAGTTTAACATTATAACAGTGCCAATGTGAGTTTAACATTATAACAGTGCCAATGTGAGTTTAACTTAACAGTGTCAATGTGAGTATAACATTATAACAGTGACAATGAGAGTTTTACAGTGCCTATCGTAGCAGTGCCATTCCGAGTTGATTGCCATATCAATAATAATAACCCATCTCTTATTTTGGGACTTTTATTAAATCTTATTGTTTTACGTACGCATTGCGTCACACATCTAAAAACATTTTTGAGGCAATCTTCCATTTGAAAAAAATTTTATATTAGCCTCTTGTAGTTGTCTATCAAGAATAAGTCTGGATCAGAATTCTGCTTCATAGTTATCAACACACTGGACCACCTATTAACAAAATATTAAAAGAAAAAAGAATGTGCGTAATAACAGATGTTTTTTTTTTGGCAGGCTTGCGATAACAGCAGCAGAACAGGCAGTCCGTCATCGAAATGTATTCTGTTCTATTTTCATCGTTCCGATTGTTGAGCGATAACAGATTATAAAAAAATATTAAAAAGAAACCCATTGACGGTGTAAAACATGTAATTATTTTGTAATTTTTAGACTTTAATGCACTATAAAGCTTGAGTTTTTTAATTATTTACAAAGATTTGAAAATAATATTTTAAATATTTTAACGTTGAATGCGTTCGTTAACGAAAAACTAAATAATGAGTGAATACATGCATATGTATGTATGCATCCACAAATGTGTCTGGATAAACTAAGCACGATTTTATAAAAACCACGTATAAATAACAACCTACGCTGTAAATTACTTTAAAAAAGCTTGCGGAAAGATTTATAGAGGTGTTTACAAGTATATATGTGTACGTATATAATTAATGCAGCATTATGTATATAAATATATATATATATAGAGATACATTTTTGTGTGTATAAGTATGTACATATTCACATACAAGAGTGTCCAATGTAAAACATTTGTGAATCAAAAAATGAACAAAAATCACGTTTATACTTTTGTACATAAATATATAGTGACAATATACGCAGAAGAATACGCACCACATACATACAGACATTTATTTTTGACACAACATACATAACATATTTACACATGTATGTATGTATGTATGTATCAACATTCCTAAACGCAAAACTATCGACCCTATTAACATCTTGAAATAACAGGCAACCTTTGGTATGTTAAAATTACGGCGAATAGTGTTGAACCTAATATTTGATATGGAATTAATATTCATATTACTGGCAAATCGATCGTTTGATTTAACGAATACTTTCTAAACCACCCCATTTAAGAAGCTAAAATCATTTTCCAGCTGCGGCCTGTCCACATCAAGGGATCACTTGGAATACATACATACATATAGAGGGGTGTTCCAGAAATACAAAGCAACAAAAAACCCATAAATTGTTGCTTGTATGTATTTCGCTTGATTTACATTTCTGGAACAACACCGATAGTATTTATCATATTCATAGATGTATGTGTGCTCTTTGTCGATTTCTCTACACAATTTCGCTAAACGCTCAAGTTGGTTAGGTAAACGCAACCCCGGGAGAGAGATAGACCCTTGTTACCTAGAGGACAACGAAATTTGACACATGTCAATAGGACGTCGACATTAGATACCCTACGCCTATGTACTTAGATATCCTAACACGTATTTGCACACACATACATAGGAAAAGAAACCCCGCAAACCATGAACGTTATGTGTTCTCTTCTTCCTCTGGGGTGATCCAATGCGAAATTATTCTCTTAAAAACTTCCGAGTTTATTATCCGATTGTTACAGTTTTGTTAAAGTTTTCGGAAAAATAATCTGATTTTAGAGGACAAATATTTAATTGCCTGTTCTATCAAAGTAATACGTAATGATATAACAATTATGGAAGTAATCCGATTAGTTCGTCAAAGCAGGAAGGAATCATTTATCGGCAAAACACATGTTTAGGCGTATAAAGTTTGCACATCAAAGCTTGAGCTAAAGAAATTGTTGAAATAGTTTTCTCTTCGTGAAAAATGATCTCATGCCTCTTTTACGCGACCACCGAATGTGAATTGCCATCCAAAATTCAACTGCAAAACCACAAAACACGGTGCTTCACGTATACTTCGTTTCTTACAACAGAAAGGTTCAATAAACTATCTAAAATCTGTCTCTAAATGCTTATGTAAACCTTTACCGTCTTCGCACAAAGCGACATTTTTCAGTAAAGTATGTCGAATTTTATGCAGAAATAAGCAGAGAATGTTTCGCAAGTGGAAGCTTACCACCTGTGTCCATGGAGACTTGACACCTACCTATAGATTTTATCACCACATCCTTTCAAGGCCCCTAAGTTATTAGAAGACAGAAAAAAATGATGCATTCTACTATATATCTATCTAATTTCCAGCTAAGATTATTTCAATAATGGAGATGTTCTTTAATTGTTTTCTTTTTAACATTTAATTTTAGTGGCAATGGACGAAACGGACAAATCGCAACAAAACATGATATCGAACCTGCCGCTTCTGTTTGCGAATGGATATCCGACTTCACTGGAAAAGATTACCGAGTCTCAACTGGAAAATTTTATACCATTTATGGTGCAATGTTCTTTGGGACACATCAATTTGCCAAAGAAAATAGACTGCAGCGAGCCTGAATGGTGGCCAGAAAATGCTCCTTTTGGGATTCCGCTGAAAAAGCCAAAGCACTTTTTTGGCGTAAGTTTGAATCGCAAGTCTACGTGGATTTACATAACTACATATTTATTCGTTTACAGAATTGGATGGAAAAAATGAAGGAAATTGTAGTTATTTGTTATCAGTTTCATAAAAGCCTATTTTTATTACGATTCTGTAATGATTTGGCGGCGTACGAACACGCTAGCTTAAGGTTTATTAACAACTATAACTCAACTACATCTCTGTACGATAGAAGAAATAATAAATTACTGGTGACGTTTCGAAATGAAAACATGGTAAGAGATTTAAATTCTTGCCTGGTACTCAGATGAGATAATTGAGTAGCCAGCGAAAACTGTCTCTGGGGAAACTTCGAATAGTTCGATGTTTTTAAACTGGCAGCTCAATATTATCTCATCTAAGTACTGACTTTTTAATATTAAGTTTCGCTGAGTACTTATATATACATACATATATCAGAGTCCATACAATTGAAATTACAGTAAAAATAACCATTTATTTCTTTCTAGTCCTATGATCGACAGCAAAAAAATAGAAAATGCTTGTTACTTCATAACAGTAAAACCGATACTCATGGTGATGATTCACAATATATGATGGTCGAACCACCTCCGTTCGATATTTATCTATGCGACAACTGTGATGCTGAACTATACTCCAAGGAAGCAATTCTGGTAAGTCTGACTTAAATGTTTCAAATCAGTTTCTTAAGATGCTGGATACGATCGTCTAAATTCCGCTGCTGCGATATCCACGAAAGTCATCGAACAGCGTTGCTCAGCACTTTTGGCACAACAGCTGGTATTTCGGTACCCGGTGTAGAAATATATGAATTGTTCATTCTTTTGACAAGGGGTTGTTGAATGAGAACACGGGAATATTTCGAAAAATGGACCTGTTTACTACATAGGACATAATTGATCTAATTCAAGAAGTGGAAAAGTAACCAATCATTTATGATTTGACTGATAAAAAGCATCTCGATGCAGTTTTGAATGAAGTTAGCACGGGAGAGTGCAGCTGGGGACAATATCGCAATATATGCAAACAATCCCACATTGAGGACTTTCATCACTGCATCTGATCTCATCTTCATTTCAAAGAATTTTGCCATTTAGTATCCTTTAAATTATTTACTCTGATTTGCAAATTTAAAAATGTAAACAACGCACAGCTGACGCACCAGTGGGACCAATCGACATTTGGTTACTTTTTGGTGTTGCGTTGGTCACACTAAATTCCGATGGTCGGCGTCGAAATATATGACATTTTTATTTCGATACCCCCTAGCTTTGGTGGAAACTAAGCTTTATGTTTAAATAAGTGTGACCAGCACAGCAGGGATTACAAAATACCTAAATGCATATTCCAATACTTAACATAAACTATCGATACTAAATACATTACGTTACTAATCGAAACTAATTCGTTCCGCGACAAGAGTATTTCCATTAATTAGACTTTTAGCTTATGCCCTCGCAAGTAACAGTTGACCGTTTGTCCCTTAACATAACCGAAAAAATCATTAAAGTTTACTTTCGCTCTGAGCAAAACACTTCGCAAAGACTTATATTTGATTCGCTCGCTACAAAGCAAAGCGAAGCTAGCAAAAGTGATCGATCGCAAAAGCACTGATCGATTAATTCAAGAGACGATGTCAACAGTTCATTTTTGACCCTTTGCTCAAATAAGTGTTATCGAAAAAGAGTTAACTGTTATTATCGAAATTTAATTTTAATAAGTTATATTTTTGATTTTATAACTAAGAACCTTACATATTTATACCCAGTTCTACCATCGAATTATTAAAGCGATTCATTATTCATGTGTTGGAATACTTAATAAATAAGTAGTTTCATTTATGATATTTTAAAAGTGTAATCATTTTTTGTATGTTTTTGCAGGAGCATGAAAAAATATGTAATATAGAGGATGATGTTATATTATGCGACTCTCCGGAACCAGAAAGTAAACTTGAAAGTAAAAATGAGAATACGGAATTACGGAATGCATTCCTGCTAAATTTTTGTCTTCAATCAAATGAACCCGGCTATAGTTGTACAAAGAAAACGCAAGGAACACATTCGCACAATGAAGACCCAGTAATTGTGACATCAAATCGAAATAGACGCATATCAGCGCGAAGGAATCGAGCTGTGCCTTCCCTCAATAGATGCTCATTTATCCCAATATCGTCTCCAGCTGGACAGAAATTACTGAAGACAGTGAAACAGACAATATCATCGGAGTATGTGTCTGAAAGGCAAGAGCGTTTGGATCGCTTTTGTTACACACCATTAATAGTTAAACCTAGTTACAAGTATAGTAAACTATTTGAAAAAAAACCAAACCCAAGTAATGTGCATATTACTTTCAAAAAATTGCAAGAGAATAGTTCGCACATCTATGCATTTCCGCGTCGTCAATTTCTGCAACGAAGAGATACAACACAGAACTTTTTGTTTCTCAATTCTCCGTTGATTAAACAGTGCCGTCCAATTTCGGTCAGGTTAAAAAAACTGTCTGATAACATTGGAGAGCAATTACCTGTAAATGTAACTAATAGTAAACTTAATATTAGATTAACTCGCGATACTTCACTCAATTCCCAATGGAGAATTTCACCGTCAAGCGAAGTTCTTGTCGATACAATTGATTTGTGTTCCTCAGAAGAAGATGATGACGATCAGGCGATAGACGCCACACCTAAAATTCTCAATTCGGAGACATATGCAATAATTTCATTATCGCATAAGAATGATATCGCCGTTGCCAGACAACAGAATCATTTAATGGAAAGCTCGGAATGCACAACACTGTCCAGTTATTCGCAAACAACAGACGATAACTCGCTGAAGCCACTGCAACAATCCGTATATATATTTTCCAATTATAAGACTAACTCAGTATTGAACCGATTTAGTCTTGAATCAAATAGTTCGGCTAAAACACTGAATCACACAACACCAAACACATTTTCACAGTCACATAATCAGGAGAATTGTAATTTACCCAAAAAGTTAGTGACTGTTTCGGACTGGTGTGCCGCCCATCCGACGAGTTCAGAGAGAAAAGACATTAATCAAACTGAGGATGCAATTACTTTAGAGAATCATTCAGCTGTTCAGCCCTCATATTCGTCTGGGAGGATAATTTCCATTGATTTAACTACATAGAAATAACCATAACCACTAACATTAACATTGATTAAGTAATCGAAATAATATATTGTTATTTTTTACAATAAAATTTTTAATTTATATTGTCTACAACTCTTTTTCTAAATGATATTGATTATCAGCTAACTGACTGCCGAACATAATAGGTTTATGAGTTTCTCCAAATGATCTTGAGTTCAATTTGTTTATTGGATCGCCTGGATTCCTCTTTCGACTTTATTAAAGTTGATTAAATTCTTCCCAATAACATTAACAGAACTCATAATTAAAAGCAGTGTTGTGATTTGCTTAATGTCGTTTTTATTATAAGCAAAAATTCGATCATTACATAGTATTAAGATACAAATTTCTGTTTTTCTTTCATTAAATGCAAATCGAATGTATAATAATCAGAGCCAAAAAAATATTGTTAATTTGCCTTTTTATTTGCTTTTCGGTAAATTGAAAAGATCATTTTCACAGATTATTTATTTTAGATAGCACTAATCTTTGTGGGAATGAGATGTAATAGACAGATCTAGTCGCAGAAAGACAATAGTGAATAAAAATATAATATAAATGAATGCAATAACCAACAGTGGTTCTTGCAACAAGGACATCCTTGAGAATGAGTACTTAAGAGTAAAATCGGAAATGTGATTCTCCACCAAATTCTGTTTCGAAAACGAGATAACAGGACGTCCGACAGTATCCAGATAAGTATACATCAAGTCATTTTGATGACGTTTAACGCTATATGGGGTTACTAGTTCAATATTTGTAGTGCCCTCTGGTAAAATGATGTTGATGACGGCTTCATCGATCGACATATTATCATGTATGTGATCAATCAGATGCATCTTCAACACGTATCTGTTGCCAGAGCTGAATAGATACTCGTAAGAGGGAACATTGTAGCCAAGAGTGTATTGAGTTTTCCAGCCACCAAATAATGGGAATCTCGGACGTAAATCAAGATCCACAAAGTCTCGCATTAAATTCATATTGGATGTAGAAATGTTACCATTTGTGTCACGATAGTAGACACCATTTGCGGATGCTGGTAAATAGGTTTTGTAAGACTTTACAGCAGACTGTCCGGAGCGGCCATCCTTTTGGAAGTCGTAACGAGAAAAGGATCCCTTCAGCTTAGCACCAGAGTGCGTCATTTGAATTGCCTCTTTAACGGCAATATTTCCCCAATGCGACACTTCAATGGTTCGTTCCAAGGTATTTACGGTCAAGAAGGGCGATTGATTTTCATAGTGAAGAATTAGCTCATCTTCGGATTGTGCTAAAGAAATATTATTGGAAATTAGTTTACCGAATGAGAAAGAGTTTAAGAAATAAGTGTACCCACCTGGAATATTTTCATATGGTCCAAAAGATAGCTTATTGGATGATACCGAAAACGGCTTTGCCTGAGTGTGCGACAATATATTGGATGAACTGAGAATAACGTTGGTTTTTTGTGTACTTGTTGGGTATTTGGAATATAGATAAATCTTTCCAACAAATTTCACCAATTGTTTATCGTTTTGTTTTATTTCTGATGGATGTGGCAGTATATTTTTCGTGGAGACTGTTTCTATGACGATACTTTGCTTGGATGAAGCTGCGCTGAAAGTTAGTTTATAAGAATGCTGATTGCTTGCACTTTCTTTTATCTGTTGAATTTCAACTTTTTTATTCAATCCATCCTTAGCAGAAATGTATGAAAGGTTTGGCTCGGTTACAATAAACTCATATTCCTTTATGGGTTTGCCGGTTGTCTCCTCAGCGGTTATTTTATATGTTGTCTTCACGAGTTGTGAAGACAAATCCAAAACGCGTTCCACATTCTTATTAATAATTTCAGCATTCGTCGCAGTATAACATAAATATGTTATAGCCACACAATAAAATAACCAACTTAATTCCATTTTCTTCATTCTTTTCGACACGTATTGCTAAAATGTGTTAGATTATTTAGTTCATTTCTAGCAAGAGGGTTGTATCTTTCACAATTAATCGATAAATTGTTGATTCATTGGTGACCGCACTTTAATCACTACTTTTTGGAAGTCGGAAATAATTCTACTGGTCTTTGACTTTATTATAGTTCTTAATATTGTTAATATTTATTTTTAGCATAGAAATGAATTTTAAATTACAATGCTATATAAAGTAAAGTGAGCAATAAATAAATTTTATTATTTTAAAACAACATATTTTAAATTATTTGATTTAGAACGAAATATTTGATTGATATACTGAACAAAAAAAATTCTGCATTCATGCAAAGTAACTTAAGCAATCGTATAAACATGCTTAAAAACACGATAACACATTCGATAATAAGTGTAATCTTTAACTTCCCACAAGTTTTAATACGATTGTTTCGTCCATAAAGTGGCAGGAAATATCGATAAATTCCCTACTCTGGCAAATCAGCGTATGCAACAAGCATTTTTACACTTAGTGCCGAAAATCTGTGAAGCGGTGTTTCCATATCCCTTTTTATATCTTTTAAATATGAGAGTTGAAGCTTTGGAAAAGATTTGGGTTGATAAAACTCGCTACGACAATGCGGAAAAGCAGTACTACGAAGGCTTGTCTAATGTAAGTATTATCAGAAAGTAGCTTTAATAAATGTTGTCAAAATCTATCAGCGTACGTATATACATACATATTATATAAATGTATGTACATATGTATTTATGTACATATAACGCTTATCTGTACGAGCACGTTTTTTGTATAACCGAAAGGTATAATTTGCATTAGATTGTATGTATTAACCCGGCAACAATGAGGTGGCAATAAAGTTGTAAAGAAACGGTATAAAGCTCTTAAAATGGAGTTTCACAGTGATTAAACAAAGTATTGGCTTATCAATTATACTGGACGAAAGTAATTGATAGTTTCAAGAATTTTAATCTTTTTATCAATTTATTTTGTAAAGAGCAAGACAAACGGACGTGACAAAATAATCTCAGATCGTCAACCTGGCCATACATAAAATATTCTCTGCAAGTGTATAAAAATAGTTTAGACGATAGAAAGTCTTACACATACATACAAAGATAAATACATTCTAGCTAATATGTATTTAAATGCAAATAATTTATTTATAAATATTTGATGTAATTTAAAGGCAACGAAGACAAATAACTGCAGCCCATTGGTAACCGAAATTGCTAAAGCAAGAGAGCACTTACAAAATTCTTTGGAACAGGTAAGATACTCAAGCTTATTAACAATTATCGAGACCCAAAAGATTTGCTCTACTTTGATTATGTTTTTTTTTATAATCCTTGCTTACGTTTTAATTATATAAACAATTTATTTGACTCTATTAATATAAAATAATAATAGGAGTTTCTTCAATTTCAGCTTGACGGCCTTAAATTAGAACCATGCGCAAATACTGAAGTTTTAAGTAGAATTGCATCTCTTGAAGCTGAAGCCAAGGAGTTTAAACAATCATTCCAGGTCGTTTTGAATCGCCTTACACAGCTAGAGAATCAATTTAAATCTTCAAATAACACAGAAGATAATGCCAATGTCAATGCCGATGCCAATGCCAAAGTCAATGACGATGATAATGATAGCGTTGACTTATTTGGCTCAGAGAGCGAGGAGGAAGATGCTGAACATATTCGGATAAGAGAAGAACGTGTGGCAAAATATGCTGCGAAAAAAGCAACTAAAAGTGTCCTTATTGCCAAGTCGAGTATTCTTCTGGATGTGAAGCCATGGGATGATGAAACCGACTTAAAAGCAATGGAAGCAGAGATTCGTAAAATCACTTTAGATGGCTTGCTTTGGGGTGCATCCAAATTTGTTCCCGTAGCTTTTGGAATTCAAAAGTTGACCATATCGTGTGTTGTGGAGGATGAGAAAGTTTCGTTGGATTGGCTTACTGAAGAGATTGAGAAAATTGAAGAGATGGTACAGAGTGTTGATATTGCTGCATTCAACAAAATTTAAGTTCTAATAAATGATTTAAAAGAACACTCAAGAATTAAATGTGTATACAATATTCATACAGGAAATTAAAATAAATGATTGTTTTTATATAAGCATACATTGGTTCGCATAGAGAAAAGTTCGCTTTCTAGTTTATCTTTTTAAAATTAATTTGGGCAATATCAGCACTTATTTTGGGACTTAATTTAAATTTAATTCAATTTAATTTAATCGAATTTTGAGGCATCGATACATATATGGTGTCAATTAATAATACATTAATTTTGGTATAATAATGAACTTTATCTAGAATTTAAATAGTTCTATATTTTATATAATTTATTTTTTAATGATTATTATAAGTCGATAACACATTTACGCTGGTTTTAAAGGATTACAAATGCTGAAATCGATAATCCAAACGAAATCAACTCTACTACTAAAATTGTTAAATATTTGTTTATCGATAGCACTTTCTATACTTTATCATCTCAAGTATTTAGTATTCAGTAGAAATTTGGTATTTTGAGCATAGAAAGTGGTCCCACTTGTGTATAAACTAAATCAAATTAAATCATTTAACAAATAAAAATATTGTTAAGCATGCAATTGTATGTTACAAGAGCAGTTTAAAAATATTTCATATCCGTTTATTCGCGTTTTAAGTCGTCACGTTACGCGTCAATTTAGTGTAAATATCGATTTTTTTACTCCAATCTCAGAGGTAATTTTGCAACGAACTGTGAATACTGCATTTATTATTATACTAGCATATGTACATACATATGTAAGATTGTGTTTTCGTCTGTTATTTTTTCACTGATAATATGAGTTATTCACTGAAAATCAAATCAAGCGCTTTAAATTAAATTATATGAGTATACATGTGTGTATGTATTTTGCATGTGTCTTATGAGTGTTAGTATACATTTTATCTGCAACCGTACGTACATAAATAATGTTCGATTTTATTAGCAAAATGTAAAAGTGAGAAATGTATCTACATATGCGCATACAAAGTATGTTGTAGATTCAAAATTAAATTGTTTTACTGGATTAAGATACACGTACATACAGAAATACTTACAGAAGTAACCCCTCATTGTAATCATTTTATCTGCATTTGGATACACACATATTTGTACATACATACAAAAGTGAGTACATTATATATGTATGTATCTATGGATGTTACTTAAATTGTTTACTTATTTAAACAATTTCATTTGCTTTACATTTATCTACGTATGCATATACATAAACGATACACTACTTTGTAAGCTGTAAGGTGGATCGATATAACAGAAATTTATGTATGCCTTTACAATATCGATCCACCTTCAGATACATGTAGTATGTATGTATGTAAATTCGTGCAGACACATTCACATATGTGTATGTGTGTGTTCTCATACAGTGAAACATCTCTAATTCGAATCATATTCAATTCAATTCATATTGGAACTGCTGAGAGTAAATATATTAGAGAAAATATATTTAACTATTTAATAGGAATTTAAGCATAGACTTGGAGTAAATTAGACTAAAGCAACTAAATCACATAAAAATGACATTACGGTTTCCAGTGAAAATTTACCTAAAATATTTTTAAAGCGAAATTGTTTTGTAATGCTTATTTTTTTCTTAATCATATTTAAATAATTTAAATGAGGATTTTGCCTCATGGGATTTTTTTCATTTTATCACTCTGTGGGAAATAATTTTTTCGCCGGGCAAAACTCGATAAGTTATGTGTCGACAACGAGGGCAGTTTTGACAGTTTTCAGAATACATAACTCGTAGATGCAGTGTTCTTTTTAATTTTTTAAAATCATTTTTTATTGCTAAATACTAATTGAGTACTTGTATTTGAATATTTCAGAACGAAATGGTCATAAATTGTCATTAACGGAAATAATAATAATAAAACACAGTGATTATGGCCGCCCATCATTATACTGTTGAAGTAGGTGATACTAATTTCACAATTCTAAGTCGATACATTAAGTTAAGGCCTATTGGATCTGGCGCCCAAGGAATAGTTTGGTAAGTGTCCAAATATGATATGTCCATAATTTTTTGCTTTAAGAAATGTAAATAAAAGTTTTTCATCAGTTTATAAGGTAAAATGCTTTATTATAATCAGGGAATAAAACCGAAACGAATATCGGTTTCAGTTACGGTTTCGGTTATGCTCGAATTAAGGTTTTCGGTTATCGGTTATGAAAATTCTTGGAGTATCGGTTTCGTAACGGTTATCGGTTTTTAATATGTTTCGGTTTAAAAATACCGGTACGGTTTCGGTTCACAAAAACAATAAAAATTATGGTTTTTGGGTGACCAAAATAAGAAGCGTTATTCATTGCTTTACATGAAAAAAGAGTTAATGTTCTTATTAGCCTGCAAAATATTGTCATCTGGTTACTGAAATAGTCCAGTGTAATTTCGATTTTATTCTTATTTGATCTCACATAAATTTGGTTTGAAAATTTCGATTATTTTTATTTTACTGATTTTTAATAACTTTGAAATCCCATAACTTTGTCAAAAGTCAATCAATTTCCATGCGCAATGTAAATTTGAGCATGATTTTACGTCTAAATATATTCTGCATTTTAATTTTTTTCATTTTCAAACTTTTGAAAATTTCGAATTTTTTCGAAAATTTACAGTGTTACCCCTTTATCTTTTTTGATTTTTTCGAAAAATTTCGAATTTTCAAAATGAACAAAATTTAAATGCAGAACGAATTAAGAGGTAAAATCATGCTCAAATTTACATTGCGCATGAAAATCGATTGAGTTTTGACGAAGTTATGGCAGTTCAAAGTTATCAAAGTTGCTCAGTACCTGCGATGGCCAGAACCGTAATTAACTCTTATAAATGAATCGGTTACTAAACGGTTATTTCGGTTTAAGGAGTTTCGGTTTATGGGTAAATCGAGAAAAACATTTTTCGATTACGTTTTCAGTTACGGTTACAAATTTCAATCGGTTGTGATCGGTTAAAGGTTTCGGTTTAGGTTTTAATCCCTGATTACAATTAAATTGTATTTAATTTAATAAAGAAATAAAATTAATATAATAATTAATAGTTAAATTAAAAAAATATTTGTACTCAATAAAAGTATTTCAGAGTTTTTCAAGCAACATTTTGGAAAGAAAAGTGTATTGTAATAATAAAATATAATAATATTCAAAACTATTTTCTATTTGATAAATTATGATTACAGAAAACTTATGCTTTGATTACTTTGCTAAATAATGTTTCAAAACCTTCACTAAACTAGTTTTAACTTTGTTTATTTTTAAACGGTGATGACTTCCGTTATTATCTTATCAGTTGAATTCTTATCTAAATTGTAAGTTGACTTGCAATTGTGTTTTACTTTATTTGTATGTATATAAAAATTGCATTTAGAATTAATTATTAACAATTAGTGAAAATAAACAATGAAGATCGATTAACTGAAGACGAAGATGAAACCAGCTGTAGATGTCTTTAAGATCAACATACACAATACAAATAATATTGATTAAATAATCTTTTAAACCGGTTTTATTACAGTGCTGCTTATGACACGATCACTGAACAACACGTCGCTATTAAAAAACTATCTCGACCATTCCAAAATGTGACGCATGCTAAACGCGCTTACAGAGAGTTTAAGCTAATGAAGCTTGTGAATCATAAGAATGTTAGTATATTATTATTGATTTTGTGATGCAAATTAAATACAATTTAATAAAATGTTTATCTTTAGATTATTGGTTTGCTTAACGCTTTTACGCCTCAGCGTAATTTAGACGAATTCCAGGATGTTTACCTTGTAATGGAGTTGATGGATGCCAATCTATGCCAAGTTATTCAAATGGATCTTGATCATGATCGCATGTCGTATTTGCTCTATCAGATGCTGTGCGGAATAAAGCATTTGCATTCCGCCGGGATTATACATAGAGTTAAGTATCAGCTCTTTATATTTTATCTCATTTGATATCTTCAAAAGTTTCATTTCGCTTTAATTATTCAGTTTAATATTGGACTTTTTTTTGATTTTACAACTATTACAATAAAGTTTTTTGTCTATTTCTCACAGGATTTAAAACCTTCCAATATAGTTGTTAAGGCCGACTGTACTTTAAAGATATTGGATTTTGGACTCGCACGCACAGCGGGTACTACATTTATGATGACTCCCTATGTGGTTACCAGATATTACAGAGCTCCAGAAGTCATTTTGGGTATGGGTTATACCGAAAATGTGGACATCTGGTCCGTCGGTTGCATTATGGGCGAGATGATAAGAGGCGGTGTACTATTCCCCGGTACTGATCACATTGATCAGTGGAATAAAATTATTGGTAAATTCAAATAAATTAAACTATGATTGTTATGATATATATATGAAATAATTAATTGCAGAGCAACTCGGTACACCGTCGCCAAATTTTATGCAGAGATTGCAGCCAACTGTGCGCAATTATGTTGAAAATCGTCCAAGATATACTGGATATTCATTTGATAGACTATTTCCTGATGGCCTATTTCCTACTGATAATAATCAAAATAGTCGAAGGAAGGCAGCTGAGGCCAGGGATCTACTCAGTAAGATGCTAGTCATTGACCCAGAGCTGCGAATATCGGTTGACAAAGCTTTAAAGCATGAGTACATTAATGTATGGTACGATGCTGAAGAGGTTGATGCTGTAAGTATCATATCATATATCGTAACAAATATCAAATTAATATTATATTTCTTACAAATTCATAACATATGCATTACACTTAGCTTATAATAATTGATGATCTCTTTATTGAATATTTACATTCATTTTAGTTAATCTTATTCTTCATCCAGCATATATTTCATATAATGTCCGTTTTTTAATTACTTCCGAATTTATATCTTAAAAAATGATATACTGACAACTCATTGGCCTAAATAGGAAATTGCAACTTGTTTTGAATGTTAATTTATTTTATTTTTAATCTGTCAGTCTTTTAATTTCTTTTTGCTTTCCAAATAATACAAAAATATTTCCTTATGAAAATTAAAAGTTTATAAAGTTGCTCACTATAAAATGTGGATAAAATTAAACAGTGTGACCGTACTTTGTGAATCTTAAACTCCATAAGTTAATGAATTAAAGTGTTCAACGAATTTATAATTTATCAGCCCACCCTCGTGGACTATCGTTTGACTTTCAAGTAAAATGTGATTTATCTAGTTTTTGTGCTTTATTTTCCGAGTGTATAATCGTTGGTAAATATGTTTATTCTAATTAATTTTGCATTTATTTAACAGCCTGCTCCAGAGCCATATGATCACAGCGTTGATGAAAGGGAGCATACAGTTGAGCAATGGAAAGAGTTAATTTATGAAGAAGTTATGGACTACGAAGCACACAATACAACTAATATTGCCCGGTAGAACAAGAAGTATTCCTTAATAAGTCAATAGTTTATCAACAATACAACAATTTTATTAAAACTATATAGTAATCACAACTGCAAATAAAACGCATACAGTTTAATGTACCAAATGTTTTATTACTGCAAAAAACAAAAAGAAACATATAAGTAATAAATTACTCAAAGAAAGAAAGTCTTCTGTATGGGATAAGAGGTCTTTAAAGTATTCATTTATTTAACCTTTCGATTACTTGGCGTTAGAATGTATTTATATTTTATTAATCAAAAGCAACAATACATTTACATTAAAGGTTTGTTATATTTATGAGTTACACATTTTTCAGGTATTGGGTATCAGCTTTTAACATAACAACTCCCGATGGATTGACCTTAACCTTGATTTTAGTATGCGGGTACAGTATGCCATAGTCAACATTTTCATAAAGATCCTGTAATTGTGAAAAAGTAAGAATGTTATTTTATACTATATATATTTAAGATATTATAACTATTAAAACCTTACCTCTACTCTGTATCCAGATGAATTGATCAGACCCAATTCCTTTAAGGTCACGGATATATCAGAGGGTGTACCGTCGGTTCTTCGATTTATAAATGCGATTGCATATGAGTAATAGATTTGATAAACAGGGCTAATTGGTTTCGACCAAATCTCGATGCCTTTATGCTTGTAAATCCTTCGTCCTTGTATTCCCAACGGATCTTGATCAACGGCAATTATCTTTCGATTTAGTAATATATCCTTGAACTCCGGTCGTATAGTTCTCAAATCCACAGACATTAAAAGAGGAGCTGCCAAAATTGCCCACACTGCAAATTGAGTTTTTGCCTGTTCATAGCTGAGACCGAAATTTCCAATTATTAACTGGAATAAGAAAAGGTTACAATAGTATAATTTTTTAATATTCATAAGACTGTTTTAAATATATCTGTAATAGCTTCATAAATACCATATCAGGATCATTCCAGTGTCCAGGACCAGCATTGGGCGCAATTATATCCTGATTATTTCCATAATAGTCAATGATATTCTCAACAGATGCCCAAGAATCCTGAATATCGTCGTAGTTCCTCCATAGATTGCAATGACTTTGAATCGCCGAAAAGTTGGGCTGAATTCCCGCATATATCTGATAAACAGGCCAACTGCAGGAATAAACCATAGCTTTCCCTGTGCTATTCAGATATCTACCGAATTCCGAGTAACCCCGATCCATATCATAAGGTTGAGCATAGCAACCATCGAGTTTTACATAGTCAACATTCCAGGCCGCAAACTGAAGTGCATCCGATTCCTCATACCCAATAATTCCTGGATAACCAGCACAGGTATAGTTTCCATAGTCCTCATAGATTCCGAATTTCAGTCCTCGAGCATGTATCTTAAAGGAAAGATATATTTTAAATATGTGAAATCGGAAAAATATTGTAGGTTATGTAAGTTCTAGAAATAATTCAGGAAATTCTTTGTTAAATATAAAACATATTGAAATTTGTCTAATTATAAGTTTATTTTAAAAGTTACGGATTCAAAAATATTAAGTCCTCTAGTGATCCTGCTGAAAATACTTACATAATCAGATAATGCTTTAATTCCGTTTGGGAATCGTTTATGATCAGATAAAAGTTGTCCGGCGGGTCCACGATGTTTTTCCAACCAACAATCATCGATATTCACATATTCATATCCTGCTGATGCGTAACCCTCCGAGACAAGCAGATCCGACATTACTTGAAAGAGTCGTTCACTAAAATACAGATATATTTTAATCAGGGATTAAAGCCTTAACCGAAACCGTAACCTTTAACCGATGAAAACCGATTGAAATTTGTAACCGTAACAGAAACCGTTACCGAAAATATTTTTTTCCACTGTTTCGAAACCCATAAACTGTAACTCTTTAAACCGAAATAACCGTTTAGTAACCGATTCGGTTCTGGTCTACTGAGCAATTTTAATAACTTTGAACTGCCATAACTTTGTCAAAACTCAATCAATTATCATGCGCAATGTAAATTTGAGCGTGATTTTACCTCTAAATTCGTTTTGCATTTAAATTTTGTTCATTTTGAAAGTTCGAATTTTTTCGAAAAAATCAAAAAAGGCAAAGGGGTAACACTGTAAATTTTCCAAAAAATTTCAAAATTTTCAAAATTGAACAAAATTTAAATGCAAAACTAATTTAGAGGTAAAATACGGCATAAATGCGCATGGAAATTGATTGAGTTTTGACAAAGTTATGGCAGTTCAAAGTTATTAAAAATCATTACATTACCCTGGATCATTCCAGTAACCAGATAACATTATATTCCAGGCTAAAAAGAGCATTAAGGCTTTTTTCATGTAAAACAATGAATTCTTATTTTGGTCAACCGAAAATCTTAATTTTTATATTGTTTTGTGAACCGAAACCAACCGGTTTTTTTAAACCGAAACATTTTAAATACCGATAACCGTTACGTAACCAATACTCCAAGATTTTGCACAACCGATAACCGAAAACCTTAATTCGTTTCGGTTTTAATCCCTGACTTAAATATATTATATATATTTAATTGGAAATACCTTATGCAATTGTAGGGATCATTCGTACAATCCGTATTACATCGAAAACGTTCCCAGGATAACCATCCCATCGGAGGGGTTCTTGCCAATCCATTGTCTAAGCAGTAACAAACCGCACTTATCAGATAGATATATAAGATATGTCTCAACATCTGCAAAAGAGATTTTTAAGGCATTCAATCAATATTATTTTGATATCCTCAGCCCACAGATGGAGATTTTTCTTGATTCCTTAAATTCTTCCCTGTCCGTCTGTAAGAATTTTGATATAGCTGTATTTTTGCCAGTTCATATTTCCATCTCATATCGAGTTCTGTTTAAACTTTACGTATTCCATACTTACCTCACTTATTGCTTCATGCAATATCTTTGAAATATCCTCTGAGATTTGTTAATAAGCTTAATTAACAACATGGTTACAGCATGCAAAAGTATCTATCATAAACTGAATATCTAAATATACTCACTGAAATAGATAAAGTATGTTTTTGAAAACTTTAATATATTTATTTTCACCTTAAGCTCAAAAATAATTAGAAGAAGTTATGATATATTGATATATTATTATTATTCACTGCCTAGAATACTAATAGAGGGTTAACTTTAGATAATTTGTGAGCTTTCCGATTCTTTTGAAACTTATTGTTCTTTTTCTGATTATTAACAGCTTATCAGATTTATGCTTAAATAAGTAATATTTATTAACGTTTTTAGAAATTAAATCTCCCTGATTGGAAATAAGTATTTCATTTATGTCTTAACTCTTTTCAAGCCCTATAAATCTCAAGCTTCAAGCTTCTAGATAAAAACTTGACGGATAGATCTTTTCAAAATGTCCAGAAGCTTTGCACTTACAGGTGAGAAATATAGATCTTTGATGCATTATAAAACTCCGATAATATATAATATATATTTTTATTTTTGGTTCGATCAATTTTCCACACATTTTACAAGCTTTTGATCAAAACTTCATATTATCATTATTATTATCTTGTGATATTATTATCTTATCGATCTTGTGATCTCCGATCTTATCGATCTACCCCCAACTGTGGCAAAACTTGACAAAACTGTCACCAAGAGCAGGAAGTAATTATCTAATGTATGAGATGAATTTATATGGATGTATATAACATATGTACATGTGTATATCCATTCATTCAAATACTCATAAATTATTCCCCATTTATTCTGTCAATTTCATATTCGTTCTATCATATTTCCCTTCGAGGTGCGAGAGACCCTTTAAATTCTTACCTGAAATATCATGTATTTATGTGTTTAATAAACAATTTGTTAGGATTCCATTTGCACAAAGTGTAATTTGTATTATGTGAGTGTAATGTACTGTACAAATAACAGATTTATACTCGTTTTGTGTCTAATTATTCGAGTGCAAGCTTAATGAAAATACAAATCAAATGCTCCATTTGAATAATCACAACTCTAAAGACATGTATTTAGTATTTTAAAGTTATATAAACTATGAATTGTAATGATAAAATATTTGATTATTCTATTTGGAGATATCCTATAGCCAGGTCTGAAGAATTCAATTAAATACTTGAAGATTTGTTTAAACTTTGAGAAAAATACTCGTTTGTTTTTCTTGTTGGCAAATGAAAAAATTTAAAAACTTAAGTATGGAAAAATAATTTTAGAGAATGCCTAAA
This sequence comes from Drosophila kuntzei, assembly GCA_035042165.1. Lineage (NCBI taxonomy): Eukaryota > Metazoa > Arthropoda > Insecta > Diptera > Drosophilidae > Drosophila > Drosophila kuntzei. Next base: position 503,852 of record JAWNLU010001919.1, on the reverse strand, counting down.
AAGTTAAAATACCAGACAAAATGAGCAGAAAGCAAATAAATTTTAATTGAGTTAAAATATAGCCTTAAGTTTCTGCTGCTCAATTTAAATATTCACTTGCTGCTGATTTCTGTTTGCCTCTTATTTTAAGAAAATTAAAAGGTGTAAGTATTTGAAAAAATGTAAAGAGGTAAGTATGGAAAACTAAGCAAAATTCTAAATTTATCTGAATCATATTAAAATTGAGTGAAAAAGTTTAAAATTGAGTAAAAATATGATCTTGAGTTTCTTCTGCTCAAAATATGATGATGGGAAAAGTGCTACTTATAAGATAAACAGGCAAAAATTTCAATATGTCATAACATTAATAAAACTATGACAGTTTCTAAACGTAATGTCGATTTTATTATAATTAGAATTCATATAAATTTGGTTAATTTGGGGAAGTATAAATAGGTTACCTAATTTCTATTCTTTTCATTAAACATTTTTTTGATAACTTTGAACTGCCATAACTTTGTCAAAAGTCAATTAATTTCCATGCTCAATGTAAATTTGAGAATCATTTTACCTCTAAATTCGATCTGCATTTAAATTTTATTCATTTTTAAAATTTGAAATTTTTCGAATTTTTTAGAAATTTTACAGTGTTACCCCTTTGTATTTTTTAAATTTTTCGAAAAATTTCGAATTCTCAAAATGAATAAAATTTAAATGCAGAACGAATTTAAGGTAAAATCATGCTTAAATTTACATTGCGCATGAAAATTGATTGAGTTTTGTCAAAATGATGGCAGTTCAAAGTTATTAAAAATCAGTAAAATCAAAATAATCGAAATTTTCAAACCAAATTTATATGAGGTCAAATTATAATAAAATCGACATTACACTGGACTATTCCAGTAACCAGATAACATTATTTTCCAGGCATTAAGTCTTTTTTCACGTAAAACAATGAATAACTCTTCTTATTTTGGTTTACAGGGAATGTCTCTATCGACATTAGGGTATTATCAAACTCGGCCAGCATGCAGGTGTGATATCCAGTCATCATAACCATCATATTGATGTCTATGATGTCTAGGGGCTTCCCCCCATTAAGGCTATCATATTTCGGAACAACACCGGCGAATGTGCAGCTGTAAAATCAAAATCAATTTCTAATAGGCTATTTCCACTACAGCACATTTGGCTCATTCGACGCCATTTTCATCATCCCAGGCCGAATGTTCAGTTCGTTCCCATACAAAATAAAAATGATCATCCCAAAAAAATGTAGTCATTTATTGCCATTCGCCCTGGTTGAATTCAGTATTTTTCTATCGAAAACCCGATGTTTATCGATGATCTCGTGAAAAACTATAGAATCATCTCTAATATCAGCTGTTGTGTCAGAAAAAAAAGTAAACATAAAATTTGCGCCAAATATATTTTTAAAAGGAATATTAAAATGCTATATTTTCTGGTGAACAAAGCAAAGGAGAGCAGTCATTCAGTGAAACATGACCATGAGGCCATTCTTATGGACCTAATTCATTAATATTAATTATAATTAAGCTTTTATTTTATACTTTATTATTGTTGCACAGACACTTAACAGCTGATTTATTTCGGGCGAATGGCAAATCTAGTAACCCGTTTCACATTTGGTCGTGGAAATCCAAAAATCAGGCACATTCATATGTGAGTGAATGAGGCAAATGTTAGTGCTCGTGGAAATAGCCTATAATATACTCAATTTTAATTAAATTTAATAATCTCATTTATTAATACTTGTATTTATTTATTATCGTAAAATGTTGTTAGTTTTCCACATCAGAACATAAGCAGAAAAGTTATATATCAATGTTACTCCTTAAGACTAAAAAAAGCAAAAAAGGTTAAAATTAATGGCCTTAAAAAAAATTAATTTTATAATACTTTTATGAATTATAAATTTTAAAGCTTATATTAAAATACTGTACTTATATTGTTCATATATCAGAAGATAAGCATAGAAATTGTATTTCAAGGTTACTTCTTAAGACAAAAATCACCAAAACTGTTAAGATTTATTTATTTACTTATTCACGACTAAAAGCTGTCGACAAAAAGAAGATTAAGTGTTAAAAATTAAAAATGTACTAAAAATTATACTGTAAATTAAATTAATAATAAATTTGTATTAAAAACTGAAACGAAAAAAAGTTTAGGTCTGGGGTATAAAAAATAAATAACTGAAAACACAGAAAAACCCAATAGTTCAATATGAAAATTGAATAAATACAAAAAAAGGAGTAAAAAAAAACAAATTTTGTAATACTTTTGTACTTTTAATTATGACTTTTATATTTAATGCTTATATTAATATATTGCACTTACATTCTTCAGATAGAAATTATATCTAATTTTATACTTTTAATTATTAATTTTATATTTAATGCTAATATTAAAATATTTTATTATTATTCTTAATATATCAAAAGATAAGCATAGAAATTATAAACCAATGTTACCTCTTAAGGATAGGATTTTAAGAATAAAACGAATTAAAATTGAAATATTAAACTATTCTTCTTATTTACGGAAAGGGCTTTATTTTCAGATGGGGAAACAAAATTTCAGGAACTAACTAAAGAAAAGTCAAAAAATACCAGGCAAACAGAAATTACAGTAGGTCGTTAGAGCAAAAAATTTAAATTTAACTGTCGCTCAAAGAATTTCCCTCAGCTCAGCAACTCAAGGTCATATTTTCACTCAATTAAAATATGATGGGAATAAAATTTGGTTGCTTGCTACTCATTTCTGTTCGCCTGGTATTTCAGCTGGTATTTTGGCTTTTCTAGGGACTACAGATTGAAGTATGAATGTGAGCTTGAACAGCTCCCGGCAACCTGAAATTCTGTAAAAATACCAGGCGAACAGAAATCAGCAGCAGGCGAATTTTTCATTTTGAGCAGCAGAAAAATTCAAGGTCACATTTTTACTATGGCCCAAAAAAGTTTATTTGCTTTCTGCTCATTTCTGTTCGCCTGGTATTTCAGCTGGTATTTTGGCTTTTTTAGGGATTACAGATTGATGTACGTGTGTTTGTATGCGTCTATGAATGCGAGCTTGAAACGGCTCGCTGGAAGCGGAAATTTTGTAAAAATACCAGGCGAACAGAAATCAGCAGCAGGTGGATATTTAATTTGAGCTACATTATTTCAAGGTCATGCTTTTCGCTCAATTTCAACATTCTCACTCAATTACAGTTTCACTCAATTAACCTTTTCACTCAATTAAACTTTCCACTCAATTAACATTTTCACTCAATTAACATTTTCACTCAATTAACATTTTCACTCAATTAACATTTTAACTCAATTAACATTTTCACTCAATTAACATTTTCTTTCAATTAACATTTTCACTCAATTAACATTTTCTTTCAATTAACATTTTCACTCAATTAACATTTTCTTTCAATTAACATTTTCACTCAATTAACATTTTCTTTCAATTAACATTTTCACTCAATTAACATTTTAATTCAATTAACATTTTCTTTCAATTAACATTTTTACTAAATTGTAAAATGACTTCAATAAAGTTTATATGCTTTCTGCTCATTTCTGTTGGCCTGGTATTTTTACTGACTTTTCGTTAACAGCGAGCTAATTGCAAGCTGACTGAATACTTACTTTTTTTATACTTACTTATAAAGCGTCAAGAGTCTTAAAGTGCCGAAATACCAGATAAAATACCAGGCGAACAGAAATGAGAAGAAAGCAAACAAATTTAATTCACATTTAAATTAACTGATAATATGATCTTGAGATCCTTTTTAAAGCTTCCCCATCTGAAATAAAACCCATTTAACAGTGTTTAATTTTTAAATTTTAAATTCAATTTATTCTTAAAATCATATCCTTAAGGAGTAACATTGATATATAAATTCTATGCTTATAAAGAATTTAATTACATGATTTTGATATTAGCCTTAATTATAAAATTCATAATTAAAAGTTTAAAATAATTATATTTGATTTTTATTTTATGCCGATTAATTTTAACATTTTTGCTTATTTTATTCTTAAGGAATAACATTAATATATAATTTCTATGCTTAACTTCTGTTCAGTTTTTACAAAAGGTAAAATCCTGAAACATGAATCTGGAAATTTTCAAGATAGACTTATGTTATTATTGGCTATAATTCTGAAAATAAAAGCTGGAAATCAATAAAGGAGTGTTTTTTTATACTAATTTTAGCTTCTAAATCGATTGCAAGTGTAAATTTAAAATTTTAAATTTTTAAAAATTTTGAAAAATGTAAAGGCTAACCCCTTTGTAAAATTTTCAAAATCATAAATTTTTTTTAATTTTGATTTTATATTAAACTAGGCATAAAATTATGAACAAAAAGACTTTTTGCATTAAAATCGGGTTGATTTTGACAAAGTTATGACAGTTTTAGGGCAAGTAAAGTAAAAGTTTTATCTCCTGATATAGATGTCTATTATAAATGAAATGACTGAATAATTTTAACATTTTTGCACACTTAATTCTTAAGGAGTAACATTGATATATAAATAAATAGTAGGATTAATTAAAGAGATTATTAATTTTAATTTCAATTAAATATACCAAAAGATGATCTTTGTTTTAAAGCTGCACTGTTTTGCCGATCGTGTTTCGTAATATGATGATCCTTATGGAGGGGAAGTTCCTGCTTCATATCTTTATTTGAGTCTTAATAAAATTGAGTGAAAATGTTCAAATTGAGTGAGAATATTTGTAGAATTTTCGGTTGCAGCGTTACTTATGGTACATTGAGCGTGGAGAGCATAAAAGAGTCGAAATACCATCTGAAATAAAAATATTCTGGATATTGTATATAAGAAAAACTCACATATTACTCTTAATTCATTAATATTTTATTTAGTCTTTTTCCTTTTCTCATTTTCATTTTCATTTTGAATTTTCATTTTGTGTTCAGTTTTGAAACATTAAGTGTACGTGTTGTTGTTGCTTTTAATGTTAATGTTAATGTTTATGTTGTGTTCTTGTATATTTAATTTATAATTAATTAATAAATTTAATTATTGTTAATAGATTTTTTAAACATTTTTTTAAAAACATAAACATAGCGCACATCGTTTTTAAACATATTCATTAGTTTATTCATCCATGTAAATTCAATTGAAAGTGCGTCTTTTGAATTTTAGAAATTCAAAAATTCTTACAAATTACATTTTACACATTGTACATACATTATTTTGAAATATAAGTGAGAGCACTTCAGTCGAGACTGACGCGACTACGAGATACCCTGTACCCAGGTCTGAGATACCCTATAACGTGTTTACAATCGCAAATCCTTTTCCTCTGCTTTGAATTTTGAACAAATAATTTCGAAAATAGTTTTAGTATCTTTCAATTCAATCGCGATAGACAAATTTTGAGGTTAGATGAGATGAGTTAAGGTTATATCTTGAAATTGTTATTTTAATTCGGTTTCGGAAACAGGAAATATCTCCGAGATCTTCAGACAGACGGACTATGGTCTTCTTCTTTCTTTTAGCGTTTCATTTGTACAAATACCCTTACACCTTCATTGAGTACAGGGTATAATTAGCCATTTAATTAATTACTTCTTAGTTTAAACAAATGTATTTTAAGTTAAGTAGTTAATTGGTATAATTGTTGATTTCTCTCCCCGATTACATTTAATGTGTATGTGTGCGAGTGTGAGTGTAAGGGGGTGTGTGTGTGAAAGAGAGAGACATAAAAATACAATACTAATTATTATTATTTTTATTTAATTCGTATTCCGAACAATGAATGGACAACAACACAATATAACATTTAGTTTGTAACATATGTACTATATGTATATTTAACCATATTTCATTTCTATACATTCAAATGAAAACTCAAAACCAGGGAAATTTATGTTGCAGTTTTTTCAAAAAAATCTAACTTCAGAATATGTTTTCTATAAGTTTTTAATTAAAGTCTCAAATAATATTGCGATATAAAAATATGTGATTTATTTTAAGAAAAGGGTTCGAGGAGTTTGCAGCCTTGTTTTTAACTGATCGATCTGTTGAAATCTAATCTATCGATAATCAGTTAACTAGGCGTTATCTGAACGCATCTAACTACGTTATCCTAATACATATCATCCACAAAACCCACTAAACTCGACTGTCAGTTTTCAGTTTTCAATTTTCATTATCAATTTCATTGTTTTTTATTTCGTTCCTCAGATTTTTCTTTGTTCATTTTTAACACAGCCAATCAACAAGATTTCCATCCTTTCATCCAGCTTTTCCCAATGCAATAAATAATATACATACGTGTCTGTGTCTGTGTGTGTGTGAGTGGTGCCATACTTTTTGACGTAACTGTGACTGAGTGTTCCTGTCTGTTTTATATGGTGTCTAATAACAGTTCTGTATTGAAAGTATGCAATTGTTATTAAGAATTTGTTTTTTATACAAAATTGTGCTATTTATTTTTGACTAATTGTTTAGGCTGTTGTTTTAGAATTCTTTTTCGTTATAACGTTATAAATGCTATTTAATATACAATATATTTGTGTTTTTTTGTTTTTTTGTTTTTCTTTTGTTTTTTTTTTGTATTTTGGGCACTACTTATTACGGTTCAGGGCATCTTTGTATTTTGTAATTATCGTATTAGTAAATAGTATTTGTTTATATTTTTTAACCATTTGTCGGTTGTTTTTTTGTAGGCTTATGCACGGGTACAGGGCGTTGCATTTTATTAATATTTTTTGTTTTTGTTTCATTTTGTTTTTTATGATAATTTATTTTGGTACAAATTTATGGTACTAGGTTGCATTACGAGTAAGAGAGACAGATCGAAAGAGAGAGACAGAGAGAGAGAGAGGGAGATTACGAATATGTACAGTGGAAAGAGTTGGTACAAAACTGAATAGAATTTAAAAAATAAAGTATATTCGCTTATATGTATATACAATCAATAATTAACTTATTTGTAGATGTGCATGTAACTTATTGAAATATTTTTATCAAAATGGAATCTGTACGTTAATTATTTATATATACTTTTTATTAATTTATAATTTTTTTCTGGTTGCTGTATAATTCATAGCTAGCATTATATTGTATTCAATTTAATTAATTAATTCTTTTTATGCATATAAGAGTTAATGTTTGTTTCATTTGTATTTTTTGTTTGTTTGTTTGTTTGGTTTTTTTTTTGTTTTTTTGTAAATATTTATTTGTTAAATATATAATATATATGTGTGTATAACTATATATTTTGTATGCTTATAAATTAATTAATTTCATTAAATGCTTAAATTCATTAATGCACTTTATATGTACTTTTTGTGTTGCTGTGTGTGTGAAATTTACTATAACCTTTTGCCAAGTCACTTAATTATGTATTTGCCGTATATTTATGAATATACTACTCGTACTTGATAATCTTTGAATAATTTTAGATTATTCAAAACCTATTCTAAATGCAGTATACTTGTGTATATCATTTATTTTCCCATTTCTTTTCATCCGGTTGAGGTTTTATTCAGTATAAACAAATATTATCTATGTGAGAACCGAGGGCGAAGCTGAAAACTTTCACTTCCAAAAGCCCCTAACAAACTTTGCAGAACTCTATTATTAACTTGCCACAAATTGTGCAACGCAGTGAGGGGATGAATTGTTAATCGTATAATCAAGAATTGAAAAGTATCTTCTATTTTCAAGGGTATTTAATTGTCGGTTTGTCGCAGGTTTTTAATTTAATTGTATTAAATGTAGCCTCTCAAAAACTGAAATTTATCTAGCAGCGTTTTAAAAAATTGTAATCATCTTAAGACTAATTATTTTTATGAATTACTTTTATGAAACTTGCAACTAGCATTGATATATACAAATCCATATATGTACATACATAATATGCATATGGTAACTATTAATTATTCCTTTAGTTTATATATATGTTTTTTATATAAATTTGTATTTGTTTTTTTAATTATAGGTTGTTTTTGAACTTAACGAGAGGTATTTCTATTTTCCCAAGTGTTAATATCGCCATTTGTCTTTACACACATTGTTTATAATTTTATTATTATTATTATTACTATTATTTATTAAAGAATTTTTTCAATATTTATCGTTGTTGTTGTTGTCTTTTCAGCATCATAATGAGTTAAACTATATAAAAGAAGTAATTAATAAGAAAATAAAACTTTATTTGTTAAATATTGTATATAAATTTTTATTTAGGTTTTTCTCGTATTTATAACATATTTAATAAAATTAAAAAACTATATTTAAAATAGATATTTATATATGTATCATAATATTTGTATAGCATTTTTAAAATAATAATAATAATATATTTATAACGATTAAACCCAACTACATATTATAGTTTATAGATGCGAATCAAAAATCAATAATAATAATAAAAATAACTACACATAAATAAGATAAACATTTCCACATCTTGTGATATCTTTGAATTTTTTATGTTTTCCAATTGTTCTCGTGTTGAATTTGAATTGTGATATTCTACATAAAATATATATATTTGTATATATATTTAAATGAAATATGTAGTGTAATAAAACTGTGTTACAAATTAGTTTAAACAAAAACCTGTAAAATAGCCTTCACATTAACACTGACATTGTGCAGTGTGTGCTTTTCATGTTGCTTTGTTAAAAAATTATCAAATAATTACGTTTAAAGCATTAACTAAATTATCAATTACAATTTCGAAAACGGAAATAGAATAGAATATTATATAGAATATATATATATGTATGTATGGGTGGTAATTGTGTAAGTGTATTTACAAATATAGTTACAGAGCATAACAAACATAACTTTCACATTTAAACTAATAGAGTTTAATTAATTGTTGTTTGTGAATTGTGAAGCCAAAACAGTTGTAGATTTAATTTGTTTGTATAAAACATAGAACATAAATTGAAACGATATTAAAATTGTAAGGACTCTAGAGCAACAAATATTATAAAATTTAACAAATTATCACACTGAAAAAAATTCAACACTAAATTTTAATTATGTACCTATACATATATTTAATATATGTACATATAGCAGTATTTTTAAATGTGGTTGTTTGTATGAGTGTGGGGGCGGGGGCGGTGTGTGTATGTGTGTGTGTGTGTGTGTTGTATGCTTATATAGTTCGTTCAAATTGTATACATTTTGTTAAATTAACACTAATGCCATTAAATTTAAAGCCTATCAAACTGCTGCCATTTCTCATTTATTTATATATATATATGTATATCGATTTTGTAGCAGTTATACAAATATCAATATTAAACAACAGCTTGAAACATTCTGCATATACATAATGCACATAGATTTACACTATACATATGTGTTTGTATATATATATATATATATATATATATATACATATATATCTATAGATAGCATCTTAGTCTAAGCTTTATACGTAATAAATATGTTGTGTTTTTGTTTTTGTTTATGTTTCTTGTATAATGTTTAGCAGCATTTCAAAATATTTAACTATAGCGTGTCTGTTATTTAATATTTATCTCGTTTGTTTTGTTTTTTGTTTTACAATTAATATTTGCTAGTGTTAATAATAAATATATTTATGCATATATGTATATTAATTTTATTAACGTTTTGGCTTATTGAAAAGTGCTGCTAGTTTTTTTTGTTTGTTTGTTTGTTTAAATTTTACATATACATTTTACACATTTCTAGACGTTCGTTTTTCTTTCTATATTTTTTTAATAATTAATTAATTTTTTTTGTTGATTTTCTAACGCCTGGCTTTGTTTGTTTCATGAAAATGCGGCAATGTTTTTAAATTTTTCTCTCTCAAAAAAAGAAAAACTTCGGCGAGCCATAAATGCGTTTGAAGAAGATATTTATGTTGTTTTTAGCAGTTTGTCGTAGTTCTTCCTGGTTCGTTTTGAGTACTCGTACTTGGAGACATCTTAGGGTCACCTCGTAGCGCTGCTGGTGAAGAAATCCGCTGCAAAGTAAAAGAAATATTGAGAAATTTCCATACTTCATTAATTTGTTGTTCAGTTTTTAATCAGAGGTTGCAAATATCAATCAACATTTTAAGATTGTGCCTTAAGTAATGAAATAAGCAGATAAAATATTTAAATCTGAGTTGGTTTGCTAGCTCGCCTATTACTTTGTTTTATGTTTTCTTCTGCTTTTAAGTTTAACTCTACATGTTTTTCTTTTTTGTATTTAAATATAAATTTATACGTTGAAATCGACTTCTTGACATTTATTTTTATTTAAAGCGAAGATCTTAGGTTGAGAATATACTAATTCTTTATTGGCTGTTAAGCTCTTTAATAAAAATAAATACTTTTTATAAAGTAATGATATTTTCAAACAAACCCAACATTTATATTGTTTATTTTTAAAAAAGTGATATTCTAATTTGTTACTGCTCAGACACTTTTGTGAATTGAAAGCTGCTTTGAAAATATGTGCTGACTATTATCTGCAACCTCTGGTTTTGACAGGGATCGTAACGATTATAATTTTTATAATAAAAATTTAAAATAAATTCATTTACATATAAGGGTTAATTTCGGTTCTGGCCGTCGCAGCTACTGAGCAACTTTAATAACTTTGAACTGTCATAACTTTATCAAAACTCAATCAATTTCCATGCGCAATGTAAATTTGATCAGTATTTTACCTTTAAATTCGTTCTGCATTTAAATTTTGTTCATTTTGAAAGTTCGAATTTTTCGAAAAAAATCAAAAAAGACAAAGGGGTAACACTGTAAAATTTCAAAAAATTCGATTTTCAAAAATTTTCAAAATTGAACAAAATTTAAATGCAAAACGAATTTAGAGTAAAATCATGCACAAATTTACATTGTGCATGGAAATTGATGGAATTTTGACAAAGTTATGGTAGTTCGAAATTATTAAAAATCAATAAAACCAAAATAATCGAAATGTTCGAATGTTTTCCAGGCTAAAAAGATCATTTTTTTGTGAACCGAAACATACAATAAACCGATAACCGTTACGAAATCGATACTCCAAGATTTTGCATAACCGATAACCGAAAACCTTTATTCGAGCATAACCGAAACCGTAACTGAAACCGATATTCGTTTCGGTTTTAATCCCTGATATTAAGGATAATTTAGGTTGAAGAGATATGATTTTTAAATGAAAATTTAAAATGAATTGAAATTGAAAAATAAGAGTTAAAAGTAATTTTTATATTAAAAATAAGTCTTATTTGCAAACTCTGGTTTGGATGTATCTAATATCATGAATATATATATATGTATATATATACTCACGTGTCTCGAAGCTAAATCCGAGCGTTGGATCTGGCGGTGTATTGAGCATTGGATTGCCGCTGTTACCGCTGTTACCGGTGGGCGTGGCATTGCCCATTGCATTTGTACTGTTGCCATCACCGATCATTGGTCCCTGCTGCAACGGACTCTGTGGCGTCTGTCCACGTTGTGTCACATTTCCGCCTCCCACTCCGACTCCGACTCCGCCTCCAGTGGCAGCTGATGCCGCCTGCTGGGCACGGACAGCGACAATCGCCCGGAGTCCCTGCTTCACAAATTCCGAGTTGGCATTGCCACCAGCTCCTCCGCCTCCTCCGCTATTTCCAGCTGCAACAATTGAAGAAAGTCACGAGATTAGCACATTTATTAATCTATTTACAACAATTTGCAATTCACCCACAAATAAAGAATATTTATGTATATGTATATGTATTTCATTAAATGGATTTTAGTCACAATTATTGTTCATTTTATAGCTAGACACATTTAACATAAATAAATACACAAAAGACAAATAAGAATACAACATACAAACAATAAAACAATAACATAAATATTTATTACTTTTATATGTACAGTATTTTAAAGTAAATGTATTAACAAAATAATAATAAATCACATACAGATAGTCAAGAAAGTATTTTGACAAAATTAAAGTTCACTTTATTGTATTTTTTTATTTTTAAAAATTGTTAAATTGAAAATTATATTTATTTTCTTTAATTGTTCTAAGAAAATTAGTCAAGAATAATTAAATAAGAAATATATATTTTTTGATACAAAATTTTGTGTAAATTTTTAATTTTATCAAATCATTTTCTATTTGTACTTTATGTTGTTTTTTATTTTCCAAAATAACTAACACACAATTTCAATAAATGTTGTAGTTTTTTTAAATAATAAAATCTAATGGATCTTATTTTCTTCTTTTTTTTTTACAATCTATATAAGCAAATAATGTATGTTAAAATAAGGAAATTAAAAAAAAAACAAGAAAATGTTTTATTTTCAAAATAAAGTGATTGCATTTTTCATTTTGTCAAAACCATTACTTCATTTACTGTATATAATATATATGCAATTAGGGGTAGTCTTCGGATTTCCCTTTATAAATAAATATGTATTAATATATATAAATTTCAATAAAAAATGCACATTTTATTTAAATTTAATGTGTATACATAAATATATTATTATAATTTTAAAAAACACATAAGTTTCCACTTCATAGTGCTTCCGATTTGGTTCTATACAGTTTTCTCTAATCTTTACAGGGTTAATACAGCAAAGGGGGCGTGACAAGGGGGCTGGGGGTCAGGGGTCAAAGGGTTGGAGGGGTGCAGCACCTAAGACTAAGACTGTTTTACGAGTATATTATATACAAATGGAGACCTAGCTACTTATAAATATGGTTGGTTATATACACAAGATCATATATTATGGTACACTTATACAATTATATAGAACACGCAAATCTGGTTAGGCAACAAATGTCAGTGTGTGTGTGTGTGTTTGTATGTGTGTGTTAGCCCAATGGGTTGCATATGTGTGTGTGTGTGTGGATTGTATATTGTTCCTTTCATATGTACACAATGATTAGCTTGAATTTTATTTAAATATTATGTATGTAGTTATATAAATATATACATCGTAAATTGTACATTATACATATATCCACGGTTGCCACGATTGACGATTTTCCGCCAAAACTTCAGCTATTTTTTTTATTTGGCTTTTTATTGTTTTATTGAAACTGGTTTAATTTGATTTTTATTATTTTGATTAATTTAAACAAAAGTAATTTGAATTTCAAACAGTTATACATTTTTTTTATTTTCATATTTAATATTCTGAAAATATAGTGTATCATTATAAAAATGTGGCACTATAAATAATCGTAGTCTAACAACCTTCAAAAGTTAAAAAGGTTATTTCCTGAAACTGATTCAGATTTGCTGAAATATAATTAACACCAAATCTGAATTTGTTTATGGAATACCCTTATTGTTTATATTTTAGAATTTATGCTTTGGCGCATTTCGATATATTTAAATGGCAACCGTGCGTATATCGGGCATGACATGTGATTACAACGAGCGCAGAGAGATGCAGATGGAGAGAGAGAGAGAGAGTGAGAGCGAGAGCGATAAAGAGAGGAGAAGAGAGAATTCAAGTGTGTGCACACTTCTTACCGGTCTGTGATCGACCATAGAAATCATTCGCCTGCTGCTGCTGCTGCTGAGCTTGACCATATGCAGCTAATGCCGCATAACCGCCACCGCCGACGCCGGCGCCACCTCCGCCCAGCCCTATGATGCCGTTGCCACCGCCACTGCCCATCCCTCCCACCCCCATCATGGCTGGATGGGGGGACATGCTCATTCCGTTCATCAGCTGTTGTTGTTGTTGCTGCTGCTGTTGTTGTTGCTGCTGTTGTTGTTGTTGCTGCTGTTGATTGGCGGCGGCGGCATTCTCATTGTGGTTGTTGTTGCTGCTGCTGCTGTTGTTGTTGTTGCTCGGCGATAAACCGAAGCGAGTTGAGCCTGTTTCGGTTAAGCGTTTGATTTGTTTGTTTGTTTCATTTTCTTTTTCTCTTGGCATTGGTTAAAAACTAGTCAAATATTAACAATGTCTGTGTGTGTGTGTGTGTTTGTGTGAGTGTGTGAATCTGCTGTGTGTGTGTGTGTATGTGAAGCTTTTTATGTATTGATATTTAACAGTAATTGAAGCAAGCTGCATTGCAACTATTTTGTGATCTTTCTCTATAATTGTGGAACTGGAACTAGTTCGACAAGGGAACTGGAACTAGTTCGTCAACATAGTTTGTCAAGCTATATCTTTGTAACAACCACTTGTAGATCTGCCGATTCTGAAATCTAGGTTTAATCAATTCGGAACTAGTTCATTTGCCTAATGCGGTACTAGTTCCACTTAAATCTAAAACTAGATCCAAATGTGAACTATTGATGGACTAGTTCCCATCGCTTTTGGCACTATTAATATTTGGAACTAGTTCAACAAAGTATTTTTCGATATATCAGTAAAATTAGAAAATTCATTAATGAGTTTAGTTCTCTTTGTTTTTGGAACTATTTATGAATTTAGTAAGCCCATTGATGAGCTATTCCCATTATTTTTTATTATATCACTTTAAGTCTGGGATTGTAACGATTATAATTTTTAAAATAAAAATGATATGTTGATTTTACTTATAATTTTCATCTTGTTTTTTTGTTAATTTTAAAATTTTAAAATTAGAGTTATTAAAAATTAATTTTAACTCTAATTTTCAAACGTTACTCTAATCTATTTATTTCTTTTATTCAAAAAATCCAATGTAATTCTTATTATCCACCGTTACTTTTACTTTTTATATCTTTTATTCAAAAAATCCAATGTAATTTTTAACTTAAAATTTCCAAATTAAAATTGAGTGCAAATATCTTTTGAATCGGGAGGAGCTCTTTATCAATAAATATATAGAAAATAAGAATTATTTTTGAATTTTAAAATAAAAATAGTAAAAATTAGTTTTTTTTTGATTTTTATAATAAAATTCAAAAGAGCTAAAATGAATTTGTATAATAAAAATTAGAAATATTATTTTCAAAAAATTTGTATACCTGGAACTTTTTGATTCATTCAGATAACTTTAATCAGGGTTGGATTTAATTAAACTCATAACTCTTCTTTGTGATAGCTGCTTTGAGCATTTGAAACTAGTTCAACAGAGAACTTTTTTTGATCTAGTTCCGGTTATATATCTAAAGCTGTTTCAGTACGACAACCCATTGATGCGATAGTTTGCTAAAAAAGGACGCTTTCTGGACAACCTCTTGGGGAGAGAGGAGGTTCCTGGGGGCATTACTCACCTGGTAAATGCTGTGTTGCCTGTGGCACGCTTCCCTGTCGCTGGAGACGCTGCAGCTGCTGCTGCTGGAACGAATTGGCAGCTGCTCCGCCATAGGGTGACTGAGGTCCGCCGCCGCCGCCAGGGCCAAAGGGAACACCCGGTGGTCCGGTGGTGCCATCGGGTGTGCTTGGTCCACCTTGTGATTGGAAGGAATTTTGGCGCTGCAAGGCAGCTGGATTGTTGCCAACTCCGACGGGTCCAACGGCGCCTGGGGAGTTGAGACCACGTCGCTGATTTTGCTGATATTGCTGGCGGGCATTGTAGTTGCTGACACTCTGGTTGGTGATGTCATGGTAGGAGATTAGTTGCGGCTCATTGGGCAGTGTAAATTCTTTGCCACTCACCTGCAGCTGCGCAATGAGCAATGGATTATTGTGCTGCTGCAGTGAGCGTCCCGCATTGCCGGA
This sequence comes from Drosophila kuntzei, assembly GCA_035042165.1. Taxonomy (NCBI): domain Eukaryota; kingdom Metazoa; phylum Arthropoda; class Insecta; order Diptera; family Drosophilidae; genus Drosophila; species Drosophila kuntzei. The sequence goes on along the minus strand of JAWNLU010001919.1, from coordinate 488,236 downwards.
CGGCAGCGGTCCACCTGGTCCACCAACAACAGCACCACCCGGTCCCACACCCGGCCCTCCTCCATTGCCTCCACCCGCTGTTGGCCATTGCTGTGGACTGTTTTGCATCCCAGGCGATTGCAATCCAGATCCACTGGCAAACGGCGTATTGGATCTTCCTCCATCTCCCGCCTGTTGCTGCTGCTGTTGTTGTTGTTGCTGCTGCTGCTGTTGTTGCAGGTACGCCAACTGTTGCTGCTGCTGCTGCTGCTGCGGATTATTCTGCTGCTGTTGCTGCGGCGACAGTCGCTGTGCACTTTGCGCAAATTGTGGAGCATAGCCTGAGAAATGCAACAAATGATGAGAACAAGTTCAAGTCAAGATCAGAGCTTGCAAATTAATTGTTAAATGGCTGAATTAACGTCTGTGTTCTGTATACCGCTGTCATTGCACAGACAAGACATATTTTTAAAATATTGTTATTACATGTTTTTCAATTTAAAAACAACTGGGTTCGATTCCCACCCTGCTATCTGTAAAACAGTAGAATTATTGCTTACAATTTTGTATTCTGTTTGCTGCTGTCATTTCTCAGGCAAGACTTATTTTTTAAAAAATTGTTCCTTAATGTTTTTCCTTACTGGGTTCGATTCCCACCCTGCTCTCAGTAAAACAGAAGAATTATCGTTCACAATTCTGTGTTATGTATATCGCTGTCATTGCTTAGGCAAGACAGAGTTTTAAAAAAATTTTTCCTTAACTGGTTTTGATTCTGTATCTGCTATCTGTAAAACAGAAGAGTTATCGCTCACAATTCTGTGTTCTGTTTACCGCTGTCATTGCTCAGGTAAGACATATTTTATTTAAATTTTTTCCTAAACGTTTTTCCTAACTGGGTTCGATTCCCACCGAAGAACAGTTATACAAATATGCTTTCACCTTAGATCGTTCTGTGTTATTCTAATTTATTACTGCTCAGACACTTTTTTGTTGCTTTGTTGAAAGTTTTTTGCGACTTCCGATCAGTTTCCTTAAACTTATCACTTACCTTGATTCGGCTGCGGACTGTAGGGTGCACTGCGTCCCGGGCTGAGTTGTTGTTGCATTAGAGTTTGCGCAAAGTTCGGACTGAGTTGCGCATCCGCTGGCAGATTTGTCCGGGAGAGCGACACGTTGGGCGCCACCGTCGTGTTCAGGAGAGAACCAATGTTATTGATGCCCGCATTGATGCCAGCTGCAAGTGTGATTCATAAGAAAAGAAGGTGATGAAGTGGAGGTAAGAAAAAAGATTCCTTTATATATACTCACTGGCATTCTCGGGCACGAGCAACTGTTGCTTCTGTTGCTGCTGCAACAGTCGCTCCTTTTGCTGGGCGGCGAGTTGTTGCTGCTGTTGCTGTCGCATGTTGCGCATCTGTTGATTGGGCAGCACAACGCCTCCGCTGGGCGTGGCCACCGCATTCATCGGTCCACGTCCTCGCACCGGATACATTGGTGGTGGACGTTGAAAGCCCTGATTCCGCATGGTTTCCAGCAATTGATGACGATGCATTAAATGTTGTGGTTGCTGCTGCTGTTGTTGCTGTTGCAACTGTTGTTGTTGCTGCTGCTGATGTTGCTGTAGTCCCAACATGCCTGGATACGCTGGTGGCTGCAAGTGTTGTTGTCGTTGCTGCTGCTGCTGTTGTTGCTGCTGCTGCTGCTGCTGGAGAAGCAACTGTTGCTGCTGCTGTTGCGACAGGAGCAAATGCTGATTCATCACATGTCCAAAAGCTGCAGATTCCACATCCATCAATGACTTTTGTATATCGCTTATTGCCGATGCCTCCGACGGCGATGCATTCACAATGGGCGTGTCATCCGTATAATAATCCATGACGCTGTCCAGCAACTTGGACAACTCCGTGTCGGCAGCTGCTGCCGCTGCTGCTGCTGAGGTCGAGGCCGCTATGGTAATTGAGGTAGTTCCTGTGGTCGCCAGTTGATGTAGCTGCTGCTGCTGTTGTTGCTGCTGTTGTTGCTGCTGCTGCTGCTGTTGGTGTTGCTGCTGTTGTTGCTGGTATGCCAGCTGCTGCTGACTGAGGTAGACATCGTTCTGCTGCTGTGTTGTCGACTGTTGTTGCTGCTGTTGCTGCTGCTGCTGCTGTTGTTGCTGCTGCTGTTGCTGCTGCTGCTGTTGCTGCTGCTGTTGCTGTTGCAGTTTGCGTGCCCGATTGGATGCTGCTGCTGCCGCTTTAGGACCTGTGCTGCCGGCACTGATCAAGTTACCCGGTGCCGCCAGCGAGCTGCTCACATTGTTCACCGTGGAACTGTTGATGTCCGGCAACGTTTTCACCAACGGTTGCTCCGGATTTGGGGCTTTCGGCAGCTTTGGTGGATTCTGCAACAGCTTCGCCAGCATCTTGTTCTGGGAGCATAGCTTGCTGGGCTTATCCTCCGAACGCTTTGCCGAGATATCATCATCGGGCTCATTGAGCGAACGCTTGCGACTGTTCGCCGGATCGCTTTGGATTTTGAGCATGCGCTTGAGATCCTCGTTGCTCATGGGTCCGACACCGGGGCCACCGCTGCCACCGCCGAGCATGCCATGCCCCGGCCCATGATTGCCCCCGCCATCATCCTTTTGGAGCTGACGCATTAGCTCGCTCTGTCGGGCATTGGTGTTGACCACACCTCCCGGACCTCCCGTCGCGTTGCCGCTGCTGCCGTCCTCCTCCTCGCTCTTCTCGTTCAGCAGCTGTAAAGCGGAAGAGATATTGCATGAGTTATTCCCAGATTATTAGGAGAAAAGCTGAATTGTCTTGGAAAAACCTTAGATATGGACATGGAAGCAACTAAAATTGCAGACTGGGACAATTAAACCTTAAAAAAGACCTGAACCCTTCTGCAGACTGGCAAAAAAGGGAGAAACCAAAGATTAGCGACAAGCCAAACAGTTTCTCATTCCAGCTAGAAATCAGTCAAAAACAATGATATGCCTAAGGAAGATAGATGTTCAAATTCGGACGAATCCTCTATTAGGACATTACAGTCTACATTACAGTACCACCTCATTAAATTGAATCTCTCAGTGACTGAAACCTGGAGATTCTGTGCATTGGGGCAAAAAACATCGGAACAAGTTGTGTCGGAAAAAGTCACCGTCAGCGCGAGCTTTAACGTAGTAAGTTCATTTTATTATTGTAGCATTTTGCTTGTGCGACTTGCTGGCGCCAATACTGCATATATTTTGTTTTCGAGAGATTTTGCTTGAGATTGGCACCTGTTCACTCGAGTGCTTGTGCGTCTCTCTGGCGCCACATATCAAATTTGACGGGTAGGAGCTATAAAGGGTTCTCCTATTTAATCTCCAGTAGATCTTAGACCCAAGAGAGCAACTGTTGCTCGTTACTCACCTTGAGCAGCATGGGATTCTGTGAGTTGCCCGCCTTTTGCAGCAGCGTCGCATTCGCAGCTCCGCCGCCGCGTCCCAATTGTCCGAACATGCTCATCTGGCCGGGTGGGCCACCCATCTTGAAGCTACCCGTCGGAGCAGCGCCGCCAACGGGTCCCACATTTAGTTTGTCATCCTCACTGCACTCTTGCTTAAAGTACTGCATGGCAAATGAAAGAAAAGTAATATATTATTTTATATTTTATATTTTTCCGATAGGGATTCCTTACCTTCTCTTCATCCCCCAGGCCGCCGGCGCCCAGGCCGCTTGCCAGGCTTTGTGATTTGGTCAGCAGATGACGCAGTCGCTCCGAGGATTCCTGCAGCGGAGGCGTCTGCTGTTGTTGTTGCTGTTGGCTGAGCAGTAATCCTCCCACGACGCCAACACCATTGGGTAAACCGCCTCCCATTAACGCATTGTTGTTGTTGTTACTATTGGCATTGTTGTTGTTGCTGACCTGCTGCTGCTGTTGTTGTTGCTGCTGCAGTTGCTCCTTGTCCGGCTTGCTATCCGCCGGATCGTAGGACTGAAAATTGAAGCCATAGTTGCCGCCAGCGCCGGCGCTGGCATTCGACTGTGGCGAGGGCAAACTGGCCGCCGAGTGGGAGGACAGTTGATAGGGCGTCGCTGGGGAGGCACAGACAGCGGGACTGAAGCCATGTCCCGACGGTGGACGCGGCGTACTAACAGGTGTGGCAACCGAGGCACGCGAATTGGGACGCGAATCTGTCCAGGCGCCGACGCCACCGCTGGGATCCATGTCGAACGAGGAATGTGCAATATCAAATTCGAAGGCATCGCTGCCATAGAAATGCTCCACAAGAGCTGGTGACGAGTTGAACGCATTCACCAGCGTTGCCGCCGAGGAATTCGATGCCGATGAGGCATTTCCGGCATTTCCCAGACGCTGTTGCATCCCCCCACCATTGCCACCTCCATTGATGATCGCCGAACTCATCAATGGACCACCCACATTGGTTGTCTGCGTGTTGTTGTTGCTGCTGCCACTGTTGCTGTTGTTGCTGTTGTTGTGCTGACCACCGCCGACGAGGCCGCCCAACAAATGGGTTGGCAGTAAACTGGAGGCGCCTGAAGATGTCGAGCCATGTCCCAAGGCCTCCATGGAGAGCGTGCTGACCAGGGAACTGGCCAAGGAGGCACCCGGCGACATGGCGCACATTTGGCTAAGACCCAAACCTCCAACTCCGCTCGAACCCGATCCCGTGTTGTTGCTGTTCATGTCGTTCTCCGAGTTGAGCAGCGTCTGCACGGACATTATGAAGTCACTCTCACCGGGCGTCTGGTTGAGGAACAGTCTAGAATTGGCCTTCACATGCACATAGACATCGGGCGCACCCAGACGCAATCGAAATGGACGTGATATAACATTCGATATGGGGACATTGAGCACTGATCCGCCGCCGCCGCCAGAGCTGCCCGGCGAATGAACCGATGCCGTCTCCTGAATATCCCGCAGATGTGACTTCAACATGGACAAATCGTGCGGATGACAGAGATCCTGCCACAGGCGACCAATCCACGTCTGCAGATGCTGCTTAAAGGGTTCCCGCAATGCCGTCGAATCCAGGCTGAGTATTTTGCCGTTCACGTCCAGCTTGAATGTCATCTGCTCGATCTGTTGCTGTTGCACATGCTGCTGCATGTTGATCTCCAGCGGCGACTCATCCTCCGGCCGCGTGATCAGACACAGCACCGAGCTGCTCGCATCGGCATCATCTGCAATTAAGAAAACACAACAGCAGTTGCCGATTAACGATTGTTGTTTATCGGGTAAAGAATCTGTTAAGTGATGAACCTTAAGAGGAAAACTAAAGGGAATCTTATTTACTTTCCAACATAATCTTCTTCTTTAAGAGAAATATACTTTATCTGTTCTTCAACTTCTTTGAGCTTTCCAAATAATAAGATTAGTCGAGGTTCTCAATTTTCTCATAGACAACCTCTTAATTTGACTGAAATCTCTTCTTTTCTATACTTCGCATTTTTTAAATTTTTGTCTCACAGTAGGCTAAGTCTGGAGAATATATTGAAAGCGGATTCAATTCATACATTTTTTTCTGATTAAAAATAAAGGTTTTCAAATTTGTTTCCATTTAAATTATGCCAAAACTTAACAGTGTGACTTTAGAAACTTAAACCGTCTTCAGTTGATGAATTACACCAGCAATTTGCTCACAAAACGTAAATTGGCTTCACAAAGTCGCCTTCTTCATCGTCGGCAAGAGAACAACAATATTTTACAACAACACAGCATACATATTTACATAAACAATAAGCGGAAAAGGCTATAGTAGAGTTACCGACTATGAGATACCTGTTACATACTTTTAGGCGTTGATTTAAAACTTAAAACAGACATTACTGCAGTTCTACTTGTCCGATCTTGTTGGGATTACACACGATAATAGATAAAAATAATCAATTGCTAGTGTGGTGGTTTTTAGCTGTTTGCGGAAGAGGTAGAGCGCGTGAAAAACATTTTAAGCAACCTGAGTGGGTTGCTATATTGAAGTCTATATGCCAAATTTGGTAGCTCAAGCTCTTATAGTATCTAAGATTTAGTTGTTCGCACGGACGGACACTCGGACACAGCTTTACCGACTCTGCAGTTGATGCTGATCAAGAATATATGCAATTTATAGGATCGGAGATGCCTCCTACAATATACTCTTATATTTATTTCTTAAGTTAAGATGTTCTTGTAGAAGTTTATGTACTACTTGCAGAATTTGACTGCCCACCCCTGTATAACACTATCAAATATCATTTCTAATTAAAAATTTAATTAAAAATGCTGCCTATTCCTAGTTAGATCAATGACTTATCAGTATATCCCCCAAAAAGTGAACTCACCCTTCACTGGCGCCGCAATAAGGACGACTTCCTCGTACTTGTCCTGCTGTCCGGACTGCCTCAACGGCTTTGGATCCATGGTATCGCAATTGGAGGAGGTTTGTGTCGCTGGTCGCGTATCCTTGACTAGCATTCTCACCTTGGTCGAAATGCTACGCTTCGATTTAGCCGCTCCGCCTCCGATGGCACTCGAACTGGAGTTCGAGCCCGCCGATTGCTGTGATGCATTGCCATTGTTCAGCTCATCGAGATCTCCCCAATTTCCACCAGCTGGACCAGAACCTGCGCCACCTCCACTACTTCCACCTCCACCTCCTCCTGTTGATCCTCCTCCTCCACCACCAGAGCTGGAGCTGTACATGTTGTTTATGATCGGTTCCAATTTGGCGTGATCCCCCGAATACAGGTACATGTAGAGCGGCTGGTGGTACAGTTCCTGCTTCTCATAGCCGATCAGTTCGCGTATATTCTGCGTGCAGGATTCAATGATGCCGTTCGCGTTCACCTGGAGTAGCACCCAACCCACTGAGCTAATGTAATGCTCGAGGGCCTCGAAATATGCCGAAATTTCGGGCACTTGACCGTTAAGCAGCGATGGCTCTGGCAATGGAGGCTCGGTTGAGGAGACTTCACCCTGTTGCACAGGGTGTATCGAGCAGTTGTCTGTGGCACAGCGTGTGCAGCGTGTTGAGGTTGCTTGTGGTTTGTTGCTTGTGTTATTGTTGTTGTTATTATTGTTGTTGTTATTATTATTATTATTGTTGTTGTTGTTGTTGGTCGTTGTCGTGGAGTTGTTGTTGTTGTTGTTATTGGTTGATGTTGAGGATATATCACGGCTTTGGCCTTTGTCACAAATATCACGATACTGAAAAAAAATAAAGGGGAAAATAAGTTAAATAAAATAACTATTTTTTTACTTCAAATTAATTAAATATTTTCAGTTTTCTAATATTTTTTTTGATAATAATAATAAAATAACTCTTGTTTAAATAGTTATTTTTTAATTAATTAATTAAATATTTTCAGATTTCTACTGTTTTTTAAATGGTATCCATTTTTTTAAAATAATAATAAAGTAAATCTTGTTTTACTTCAAATAGTTAATTTTTGTATTAACTTATTTAATATCAGTTTTGTAAAATTTTTGTGAATTGGAGAATTTGATTTTTAAATAAGGATTCTTTGTGAATCAGGCATTGACAGGTTCATTATAAGAATTTAACAAGACCCACTGTATACATATGCTTGTAAGGATTGTATTAATTATACCCAGTATTCGATAAAATTGGGAATTTTAGCTTCAATGAAATGTAAAAAAATAACATTATTATTAAAGTGTCTCATTTCGATCACTAAGCTCTTTCCATTAGTTTTGAAAAAATGAGTTACGACAGTCATTTCTACAGGGTACTTAGTAGTCGATCACTCTTAACTGCACCGTTGTCACTTGTTAAGTATGAGCGTTAAGATAGCGTTATCTTTTGGCTTTCCATATAAAATCTTAATTGTTTAAGCATTCCAAAGGCTTTAAAGCTGAAACTCAACAAGTTTGTGGGCAGTGTAGATTTAATATTACACTTGTTCTCTGCAACTGGATCAATATGGAGTACCAACACTCATACATACATTTAAAATGGAGAGTAAGTACACATATACACATATACATACATACATAAAATACAATAGTTAGAAAATTAATTTGCCATGCGGAAGTTTGATGCTCTCATACAAGAAGAAGAAGAATGGCGCAGAACGCAAAACTCCAGTCATAATAAATATTATGATCGTCATCGCACTTTTGAATTGCCGATTTGTTGCAAAAGCTTTTTGGGCTAGCCAACTGACTGAGAGAGACAGAGTACGTTAAAGAGAGCAAAAGCTTTGTCGGCGCTTCGTTTCGCTCATTGTGTGTTTACACAATGAAGTGCAATAAACCGCATTTCATCTCATTTCTACAGTGTATGTTATATTTTTACATCGCAACGAAAATTTTGCGCGCGCGTTTGAGCTTTGAGTCATTGACACATGCAAAACACACACACACACACACGACACACACAACATAAGCATAAACATAATAATAAAACTAGACAGCAAGGCATTTCAGTAAAAGCACAACTACAAATGCATCCATGTTTATATACACACTTTTTGTAATATCAATATTATTGTTTGATTGAAAACTTTTGAGACGTAGTTCAGGCACAAAAATTGCACATTTTCCCCAACAATCTCAAGGTCAATCAACTTGAGGGCGCGTGTTCTGAGCGTGTCAATGGCTTTGGCACTCAATTCATTGTTGTTATTGTTGTTGTTGACGTTTCTCCCGCATTAATAAAAATCATACGTGCTGTTTTGCTTAACTTACATTTGTATATGTATATGTGTTTATGTATTTCACTAAATTGTTTAGTTTTGAGTCGAGAATTAATCACGCTACAAATGCTGGCCAAAAATAACAAGCAAAACAAATGAAAAAATCACAGAAACGTTGCGCACACTCAGCACTGTCACAAAGTTGCCGAAATACTAAACATACATTTTGATGCAATTGTATTATTGTATTTAAAAAAACCCGAAAACACGGCAAAAAAAAATACGAGAACAACAACAACAAAGAAGGCACAAGCTCATGGAAGCGTTGCTCTCTTTCTGGCGCTCTCAGGCTGAGCGGAATTGCTTACACTCTCTCCTGTCGTTTTGTTTACCGGCTCACGTGTGGGTAATGGTACGAGTATTTGGTATATTTGGTGTTTGTATACATTCATGTGGGACTGTGTGTTTGTACTGTTATCACTATTGCCTTTGCACCTTGTCTCGGTGTGTGTGTGTGTGTGTGTGTGCGTGGAGAGGGTGGCGCTGCTGCTGCTGTTCTGCTATTCCTGTTGCACACAACACATAATAACAACAAAATATGAAATTAAGAAGTGCGACGTCATCGCCAAAAAGCGAACGCAGTTCGTTGATCTGACAGTGCAAGAAAGAGAATGAGAGCGAGAACTCAGAGCGAGCTTTTACTTCATTTTAATTGTTGTTGCTCGAAAGGAAGCTCCCATATGTGTCAGTGAGTAAGAGAGTATTTGCGTATGCATGTGTGTGAGTGTGTGTGTGTGTGTGTATTTACGCTAGCCAAGCAGGAAAAGTTGCTCAAGCAACGGGCGTACAAATTTTTTGGGGTGAAGGCACTCCGAAAATATCAGTCAAATGATAAAATAAACAACAACAACAACAACATGAACCAGAGCATGCAATGACGAATGTGAACACAAACATACATATATACATACATAAATGTATCTGTGAGTATGTCTAAAACGTGTCTGGTCTTTTTGTTCTTTATGTACTTATTTTTATTTTTTTTTTGCGAATTTCTTTGCAGTCTTCTGTTAGCTTCAATTGATCGCATCAGGTAATGTGCGAATTTTGAAAGCTACCAAAAAAAAACGCAGATGCAAAGCTATGCAGAAAACAACAATAACAACAATATGAGAACTGGCCATTAAAAAAGGGGTAAATATCATCAGAATTAACGCAGCAGATAAAACAACAATGTTTGGCTGGAGTGTGAGAGAGACAACAAAAGAGGTGGATGAAGTGCAATAGAGAAATTAATCATCAGAGTCTTCTATTTTATATGAGAGAATATTTAAGAGAATTTTGAAGCTGTTAAATTTACTTTTATTGTTACTATTGTGAGTAGAAAGATTTTATCAAGACATCGAAAATTGTAGATAATGAATCTTTATCTTTAGTTGTAATGTATCTAACTTTTTCTATTTTTTATTATATTAGATCTCGAGATTAAACTAATAAAATTTCAATTATTGTATACTTCTCCACTTCTGATCAACATTAATATCAATATTATTATTAATATTATTAATAATTATTATAGGATCGATTTTTGTCTTTTGCAGTTATTTAAATAATTGTTTTAACTTAAAAATAAATGCACATAATTAAATTTAATTTTTGGTAATAGCTAAATTCAAAGTAGCCAACTTTTTTATATTTTTTTAATTTGCTTAAGAAACATCATCACAGAAATATTTACAAATAAAAAAAAATGTTGGTTTTAATTGCAAAAATATGTAAATTTGTTCTTTGTCAAAACAATGATGACATCAAGGCTAAAATAGCTTTAGGTAAAAGAACATTAATGAATTCAAATAGTTTTAATAATTCACCAGTCTAAAATTTCTCAATATTAACTTAAAAACCAATGTTTTAACTGTCTAGGCTGTGTTTAATTGAATAAAATACATAAATATATGGTTTGGATTTTCCAGCTGTTAAATGGCGAAAAGCCGCAGCATGGAAAATTTAAATTAGCAATAATTAAAGCATCGTCATCTGCATTTAATTAAATTTATTATTTATGTGACCAGAGGGTTTTAATTGCATTAACTAGTGTTTAGTTTAAATCAAATTGTGAAGTACTTTGTTTATTTTTGTTGTTGACGTTCTCTTTATGTTTTGTTTTGTTATTGTTGATGTTGTTGTTGTTGTTGTTGCTTTGGATTATGTTGTTGCTTCGGCATTTCATTTAAATTTGTTTTTTGAAGTTCGTCAAAGCGTGGCGCTTATAATTTGCATAATAAAGTGCTTAGGCTACCTGAAATCGATGGAAGAAGAGAAACGAGCGGAGAGCACGACTAGCAGTTACCCTGTACTCAATAGTCATTAATTATAATGAACAAAAATAGAGAGAGAGAGACAGAATTCTAGTTGATAACTTTACCACAAGTCGATAATACCCTTTTTGGTAATTGTGGTTACAGGGTATCGCACCTGGCAGCCGAGCCTCGTGTCGGTGTCATTGAAACATAAATAAATTTATGTAAATTAAATAAAAATATTAATTAAATTCTTACAGGCGAAATGACGTCAACGAATGAAGAAATCTCCCCATATTCAATGCTCGCTCTTTCCACCATTGGGTATATTCTTTTCAGCTCATTTCGATCTGATTTTAATTTGAAAGTAATTGGTTTTTAATTGAAAGTCGCCGCATAGAAAAAAAACAAGGAAAACTGCATGGAAATTACTTTGGGGATTTGTCTCTTAATTTATCATTAGCTATTCGAGGAAAATTCCCTCAGAGAAGATTCAATTCCCTTTGGGCGCTACGAAAACTTGTTTCTCTTATTAGTTTTATTTTGTTTGATGAGTTTTTGATTAAAATGTGTCCAGAAATTCATTTTATTCTTGTTTATTTCAGATTTACTCACCGTTCGAACAACTTGATTTAATATTGCCGCTTTATCCGGTTTCGTTGAGGTCATATCTCCACGTTTATTGAGCTGCAGAAACTCCGAGAGCTGCTCAATATAATTGTTTTCCATTTCACGTCGCCGTTTCTCATTGTTGCATTTGTTTATTTGTGATTGCGGCTGCAAAACATAATTTAAAATCCAAAATTAAAGGTTTTTTTAAATAATTAGTTGATAAATGTTGAATTTAAATATTATTTTATTTAAAAATAGTTTATTTTAATAGCATACCAAGTACAGGGTGTAAAAATGGTTTAAAATTACACATAGTTATTGAACCAAAATTTGTATAATAAAATCAATGTCCAGAAAACATGGATTACATCATGTTTCTGTATTTTTTTTCTACTACCGAAATCTGCAAGATTCTATGTTAATTATTTTTAAACCCTGAGCACATTAAAAATGGTTAAGAAAGGGTAAAATGTGTTTAAAATATAAATCATAGTTAAATTTTATTTTGAAATTACAAACTAATACTTATATTTAATTTTGTGTTCAAAAGTTACGAAATAGAAGTTATTTATGATTTTAAAATATAAGTTACGGAGTAAAAATCAAATGTAAAATATAGTAATATATTACCAAAATTTTAAACTATTTTAGACTTGGAACAAACGTTTGCTGTGTCAATTGTTCTCTTAATAGTCTTTCAATTAAATCAAAAATTGCCGCTTTAAATGGTTTCAAAAATTGTATTTTGAATTCGCTTAGCAAATCAATATATTGATTTCGAAAGGGTATATCAGTCTTGATTTTATTTTATTATAAGAACTTAGAAGTTACTTAATGGAATTGGAGACTTCTTCCTTAAAGTTTTCAACAACAATCTGTACTTTTCCGTTGATTTACTTTCTAAGGATCATATATTTCTTGAACTTGGAAGCTACTTAGAAACTAGTGATTTTTTTTGATAAATGTTCAAAAACAATCTGTTGTTTTTTGAGATGTCTTCTCAATCTAAAATGTGCTATTAGGAGAGTATTTCTATTTATATCCTTTTTAAGGATTATATAATTCTTGAACTTTGAAGTTACTTAAGCGAATCGGCAGATTTTTTCCTTAAATTTCAGTTTGAAAAATAACTGGGTTCGAATCCCAAACCGCCACATAAAAATCTGTAATATACCTGGCTTGAAAAAATCCAGATATGACACTTTAGGTAGAATAATGTAAACTGTGATAAATAATATATCAAAAATAAATTCTTCTTGATCTTGGAAGTTACTTAATGGAACTGTAGATTTCTTGCTTGAATTCTTCTTGAACTTGGAAGTTACTTAAGGGAATCTGCAGATTTTCGAGCTGAATTTTCAGTTTACAGAGTTAATTCAGAGAGATTTGTTTGCCTTCTAATGATTTAAAATTTAATAACTTACCAAATTAACTTTCGTGTCCGTCTTGCGACGTATTTTGCGAGCGGAGGTCGCTGCGTTCGCTGGAATCGGCGACGCCACCGCATTCATAATGGCGGCCGAACGTTGCAGCGCAGCTGCAATATGTGCCGTTGCAGCGGCAGCCGATGTCCTGTTATGATGTGAATGATGGGAATTGAGTTGTTGTTGCTGTTGTTGTTGTTGCTGCAAACTCAGATGTTGCTGTTGCTGCTGTTGCTGGTAGAGAAGTTGCTGCTGCTGTTGTTGGATCTGCTGGGTGAGCGTGGGAGTTGCTGCCGCCGGACGTTGCAGCGGAGTGCTGGGCGTTAGGACCGGACCCGGACCCGGAACCGGGCCAGTTACCACGCCTCCGCCAGCGGCTGGAATCGTAACGGCTGCGGTCGCAGCGGCCGGCGATGAACGCGGCAGGTTGCAAACAGAATTGTTGCTGTTGTTGCTGCTGTTGTTGATGTTGCTGATGTTGCTACTGTTGATGTTGCTGTTGTGCTTGCTGCTGTTGTTGCTGTTGCTGCTGGTCGCTGTTGCTGCTCCGTTTGTTGTTGCTGTACCTGAGGCCCAATGATCTGGTAAGTCACCTGGGCTAAGCCTATAAATAAAAATTAAAATAAAAACAAAAATCATATTAGTAACAAATTTATATGCACTTTACTTGTACAATTATAAAAATAAACTATTAAAAAAGGCTGCAGTCGAGCTAAGTTGAGTCTAAGCGACCCTGTACTTATTTTGTAAATATTAACTAAACTATATATAAATATAAAAAATAAAAAAAATAAATATCAATTAAAATAAAGCTACAAAAACTAAAATACAAACAATAATTATTTTAGTGAAAAGTTTTTATATCCAGCCGAGCAGTTGAGTTAATTCGACTGTGAGAGACTCTGTACTTATTTTTCAAAAAAACGAATATTATAAATAAATATAAAAATTAGAAAAGAATAAATAAATGTAAATCAATTAGAATAAATCTGCAAACACTAAAATACAAACTAAAATTAAATAAAGCTGTCAAGCTAATTCGACTCTGCGAGACCCTGTAATTTTATTGTAAAATAACAAATATTTTTAGTAAATATACAAATTAAATAAACATTCAAAAAATGTATATCAATTAGACTAAACATGCAAGAATTAAAATACAAACAAAAAGAAAATACAGCAAGTGATAGACCCTGTACTTATGGTGTCAAAAATAACTAAAATTATATGTACATACATTATTAAAAAAGTAATTTGAGCAAGCTTTGTGTATGACAAATTTGAAGTAGTTTTTAACAAACTTGGCAGACCCTGTGTACTTTTTGGGTACAGGGCTTATTTAAAATCGCTATAAGAGCTGAAGAATTTTACTACTTCTTGTATTACCCACGCAAATCGATAAAAAACTCTAACTAGCCTACTTTTCTTAAGATAATACGCTTTTTTTTGGCACTTAAAATTTCCTATTATCATTAGAAATCATCCCACTTAATTGAATCAAGATCGACTATATATAACTTTAATTATGACTGTTTTTAGTTGTTGCGCCTAGTTATAAGCAGTTATTTTTACAATTTAAAATTTGTAAATGTAATTAATATATATTTATATTGGGATCCGGGTATTTTATAGTTGGGAAATCGTTGACAGCGTTCATAGTGGTTTTAATTTGCTTTCGATTGAGTTTTGATACCTTAACATTTCTCCAAGTTTGGCCTTGGTCTTTAGGCTTAACCCCATGCGCCCTACACCAAAATGCAAATGTTTAAATGTTAAAATGTTTTTCAAATAGGCCTCCACATTTTCTGCTATCTCCCAGCTAATGTGCTGCCTTGATTACAGCCTAAACACCTGTTATCTAATCCATTTGCATTTACGAATCGCATTTAAAGACTTTTCTGCTTTATCAAATAATTGTCTTTAAACAAACGCACATATTTAATTAAATCTTATTACATATTTAATTAAAGGTATTTACATGCAATTCGATAATTAAATTTATTTGTTTGTCAATCCATCATAAATAATAAATTTAACAGACAAATTCAAGGGTAGAGAATAAAATTTAAGCATACAATTTTATATTTGCAGCAAAAGTGATAAATTTTTTATATTAATTAGTAGTTATATTACATGATATTTTTCAAAATTTATTTATTTACAACAGGGATTAAAGCCTTAACCGAAACCGTAACCTTTAAAATATAAAATCCAATTGAAATTTGTAACCGTAACAGAATCCGTAGTCGAAAATATTTTTTTTCACTGTACCGAAACCCATAAACCGAAACTCTCTAAGCCGAAATAACCGTTTAGTAACCGATTCATTTATAATGGTTAATTTCAAAAAAAAATCAAAAAAGACAAAGGGGTAACACTGTAAATTTTCAAAAAAAATTCTAAATTTTTCAAATTTTCAAAATGAAAAAAATGTAAATGCAGAACGAATTAAGAGTTAAAATCATGACCAAATTTATCATTGCGCATGGAAATTGATTGATTTTTGTCAAAGTTATGAAAGCTCAAAGTTATTAAAAATCAGTAAAATCAAAATAATCGAAATTTTCAAACCAAATGAACCAAATTTATATGAGATCTAATTATAATAAAATCGACATTACACTGGATCATTCCAGTCACCAGATAACATTATTTTCCAGGCTAAAAAGAGCATTAAGTCTTTTTCATGTAAAACAATGAATAAAGCTTCTTTGTTTGGTCAACCGAAAACCTTAATTTTAATTTTTTTCTGAAACGTAACCATATCGGTGTTTTTAAACCGAAACTTATAAAAAATCGATAACCATTACGAAACCGTTACGCCTAAATTTTGCATAAGCGATAACCGAAAACCTTAATTCGAGCATAACTGAGACCGTAACTGAAACCGATATTCGTTTCGGTTTTAATCCCTGATTTAGAATAAGAAAACTTGAGAGGAAAAACAAATTAATATGTTATGTTTTAATTTAATTTTAAGTATTTATAGAAAGGTAATAAATTAAATACTTTCAAATTTAAAAGATAAATATAAATTTAATAAAAAAATAGCAAAAATGTAACCATTTTTTTAAAATTCAATTATTTTTTTAAATGTGATATCAACATATTTTCTGTAAAAAGTAATTATTTTTAATGTATGTAATAACTTAAAATTTTCTCGACTATAAGATATCTTTTAGTTAAGATCTTCTTAATTAGGATCGTGCAGTATATGAGAACATATTTTTTTTAATTACAAACAAATGGAAATTGGGAATAATTAAATTTTAGGCAAGTTCTAACTTTCAGACTTTATTATTCCGATAAAAATTAAAGTATGTAAGCTGTATTTTCTAATATATCTTGAATTTGCAAGTATATTAAAAATTAATTATTTGAGTTTGAATTTGTTATGGATGTTCAACTGTAATGTTAAATATATTATTTACAATGCCTTTTCCTTCAATTCATTTCCCAAAGTTCTCGAAAAAGTGTGAATATTTTATGTCTTTAATGCGTAACTACATATATTTTATAAGTGAATTTTACTTAAAACTGTATTAAATATTAAAGAGGAAACTTTAACGATTATATGCTTATATTATTCATGAGTAATTACATGATGATTCATGTGGTATTCAACGCGTTTCTCTGTCTCTCAATAACGTTAACAAAAAACAAAGAGTCGTAAATGATTCCCATTGTCAGCACATGTCAAATTAGTGTCGTTGTTGTTTGAGGTAAGGCGAAAGTTGTTAATCACAAATGAGAGAGAGAGAGAGAGAGAGAGAGCGGAGAGAGTGAGTGAGAGAGAGAGAGGGAGGGAAATCTCATGTTGGGATGGCTTTAAGTATGCGGTTTTGCAGCCCTCGTTCAACCTCAATGATTGATAAGTTGTGAAATTAGCCTTGTGAGCAAATGCGATAACTGCAGATTATACGAGTTTAAAACGAGTATAAATAAATATACATACTTATTTACTAAGTGCAAATGTTGATAAGCTCGGCAACAACAACAACACTAACAACAAAAGGTAATTGCATTATTTGTAATTTAATTAATTATGGCGCTACAGTCGCTTCCCTAATTGGACACGTCAATTGTCAATCATACGCCCCGTGTGCCCAGGCTAACTGTAAACTACCATATCCCACAACATTGTTAATGATCATCAGCAGCAGCAGCAACATCATCATCATCATCATCATCATCTTTATCATCATCATCATTAATGTGTCGAAAAAAAGTCAAAAGTCAGCTAAAGAATCGAAATTTGCACAATTATTGCGCCTGTCAGGGGAACTACTTACTACTCCGCCCTGGGAGGGAAGCAAGCCACGGGGGGTAAAGAGTGGAAACGGACTGCCCCCTTGTGATTATACGTCACTCATTTTAGCGCTCATAGGGCAGCATTTTTTTTATATTTTTTACTTTTTTGGTCAGCTGTCCGTCACCTCCACCTTCAGTTTGACGTCCGCCTGCTCTTTTCTGAGTTCTTTTTTGCAGATTTTAGTCATACTCTTTACGAAACAGCAAATCGGGTATATTAAGCTGTTAAATATATTTAAGATACTGCAAATAAACTAGTCTATAAATTTTTCTGAAATATAATAACTGTATATATTAAAAGTCGCAAATCAAAACTAAGAGAAAATTTAAATCTATTTACCGAATACTTTTCTTTTGGTAAACTTGTGCTATCTATTTTAGATTTTGTGTTGTTGAACGATGAATAACACTTTTATACATGCTCAATAATATCTATATTATTTCCTGTTCCGGATTTCACTTTCGGGAACATTTTTCCGTAGTAAATTTCGTGAATATGTTCTAATTTAATTTAGGTAACATTTTGCGGATTAAACTTACTTTGAGTTGGTGAATTTAAGTTCTATAAACTATTAACCGATAATATTTAAATGGTTATCCTAAATGCAACGTTCAAGAATACATACGGAATAGGCCTGTATATTTTTTTATTAAATTATTTATATTCATTTTTTGAAAAATCATCATTAATTTTTATATTGTATATTTTGCAATTCAATTATTTATATAAATTTTCCTTGAAAATCATTATTCATTTTTATATTGTATATTTTTCAATTCCATTATTTATATTAATTTTTTGTCCATTTTTACAGGGCAATTTCTGCGGTTTCCACAATGAAATTCTTTGTTTCCTTTCCAGCTAGATTTCTGCTTATATTCTTGTGATTTCTCTCTTTATCTTTCTCTCTCTCTCTCTCTCACTCTGTCTTTCTGTTCTCTGGTTTCTGTTTTATGCTGATTACATCGTTGACTCGAGGCGTCCAGTGTCTGTAATTATTTTTGCCTGCATTCGCATTCCCTTTTACATTTACATTTACATTCGCATTCGAATTCGCAATCTCTTTGGGACCCTGTCCAAGCCTTCATTATGCATATAATGTAATTAAAAATAATAAAAAAAGAAGAAGTCTCAGTTTTCTGTTTGCTGATGAACGATGGACACGGGAGCGATTCTTAGTTACTGTGTGTGGTCCCAGGTAAACTACATCTATCTCTGTAAATAAAGTTCTTTGTGCCTAACTGACTGACTGACTGATTGACTGACTGATTGGCTGACTGATTGACTGACTGATTGACTGACTGATTGACTGACTGACTGATTGACTGACTGATTGACTGACTGATTGACTGACTGATTGACTGACTGATTGACTGACTGATTGACTGACTGATTGACTGACTGATTGACTGACTGATTGACTGACTGATTGACTGACTGATTGACTGACTGATTGACTGACTGATTGACTGACTGATTGACTGATTGACTGACTGATTGACTGACTGATTGACTGACTGATTGACTGACTGATTGACTGACTGATTGACTGACTGAACCAGTGACTGACAATGAAAAAAGAGCTCAGATTAAATTTAAAAAAAATACAACAATCAAGAGAGGAATTTTTTAAGATTCTCCACTCCATCAACTCTAATCTCATTTGCATACATATTATAACAAAAATAAAACGCAGGAACCATGACTTTTATGAGGAATAAGCCAAAAGAATTATTTTTTTGGTTATATAAAGACTTTTATTTAATAAATCAAATTTAATAATTATTTGTGATTTGAAATTAAAAATACTTATTTTTATTGATTTTGGTTTTGGTTTTTTCCGTCTTTTAGAAGAGTTTTTAATGCATTTTTTTAAATAAAAGTCTTAAAGACTTTTATATTTGAGAAATCAAATAAAAGTTTTTAAAGACTTTTATTATTTGAAAACTTTTAGATAAAAGTCTTTGTAAATATCTCCGCTAATACTTAAGATAAACATTTCAAAACTAAAACACCAGTCACATCCAAGACATTCTATGAACATTTATCCCATAATAACTAAATACGCTCTTTTTTATGCCGATAAGACTTTTAAATTTATATATCATCAAAAACTCTTATCAAAGACTGAAAAATTAAAAATCATTTATTTTTATTTTTTTCTTTTCAATTACAAGTAATTATTAAATTTGATTTAAAAAATTAAAGGTTTTTAAATAACCATTAAAAGTGATTTATAATTTAATTGTAAATAAAAATTATTTGGTATACATATATGTATAAAAAAATGGTACTTGTTTTTAAAGTTGATGTCTCCAGTTGAATTTTTTTATCAATAACGATTATTTTTAGTCCCAGATAAAACGACAAGTTACTTAAAAATTTACAATTATTTGATTAACTATATGTATCTATATCATATCTTTAAAATGCAGCTCTTGATATAGGTTGGAATTGTAAGTTATATGATACGATTTAGTTAAACGTAAAGTTCTTAAGTTTCAAACTCTTGACTTTTATCTACTCATAAATCGCATTAAAATGATATTCATTATTGATGATTGTACTGTTGCTTGGAGGCAATTTGTAAACGAATCAACAACTTTGGCCTCACAATTTTATTTTTTGTGTGTGTTTGAGATATTGTTTTCTGACTTTGGATTGTGGCCTACGTGATGCCGAACATTTAGACTGCCTCTGGGAATTTACGCAACTTGGAAGCTGGAGTCTATAAAATTCCCAAAAAAAAAAACCTTAGCTTTGAAACGTGCTACCGAAGTTTTTATCTGTAAAGTTGTAAGAATATTTCTCTGTCTACTTTGCTTTCAGACCTTTTAATAATTACTGAATTCCTTAATATAATTGAAGAATATTGCAGCCTATTGCTTCAAAATTACTGGAAAAAAACCTTTCCTGCAGTTTATATTCTATTTAAGAAAAAAGAAGTTCAACTTCTTTGGAATCTATTTCTTCTAACATCTCACTTTTGAAATATTCTTTAATGCAATAATTTATAATATCGTAGTAAATGTATTTTATTTATTGTCAACTAAAAATAGTCTACGAAATAATTTTACTAACTTAAATATTAAATATATATATAGAATATATGTATATAAAAGCAACAACAAAATGTAAATAATAAAATAAAATTAATAAAACATTTAAAGTTTTTTACTTTTCATTTGATGATTATATATTTTAATCGTTAATTAAATTTCTCAGTATTAAATTTTATTTTTTATTTGTCGACTGCTTTTAGTTTACGCGAAATTAATAAATAAAATAAAATATTTATATTAATAGTAATTTTCCTATTTATTTTTTGATAGGTTTTCCCAAGCAAATTTAAGCAAATTGTACATTAAAATCGAGTTTTTCCTTCTCTTTCAAGAATTTAAGACTCTTGAGTGCAATGCAAGCTTTTTAATCCGAAAGCACATTAATGTCGCTTGACAAAATTTCAATTTAAGCCAAAATAAGCAGAGTTGCAAGAATTCACTTTGATGCTGTTGGGAATGCATCAGACAGCATCCAATTTGCCACACGAAAAACAAACATGTTGTCAATGTTGTCAGTTACAATTAATTGCCAATGAGTGAGAGTAACAACAACAACAACAATGACATCAACAACAACAATGACAACGACAAACATTTTTCGCATACTCGTAATGGCAACGAAAAGTCGACAGCAAAGAGACAACAGCGTCGCATGGGAAAAAAAGGTGACAAAATGCAATAGAAAGAGAGGCAACAACAGTGCAACATGACAAAGCAACAACAACAACAACAACAGCGACCACTGTAATGACCACAATGTCAACGTTGACTAAGTGACAACCAGAAACAACACATCGATAACTGAAATTCCGACGCTTGCCTGTTGTTATACCCTGTAATAGTCGTCAAAATATACAAGGAGAAATTGCTTGACTAATAGATACTCTGTACTAAGCTTAAAGGTACCACAATACGTATACGTAATATCGAACATTCCTATTCCTATTACATGATGCAAGCAGTGCACCGCTAGATGGCGCCAGTTGCCTACTACACAGATTGTATCTTAAATAACTGCAGTGTATATAAAACAATCTTAATGAAATTTTAAGATTAGCAAAAAATTACAGAAATATAGATTTACTAATGATCCAAGTTCTAAAATCTTTCAAATTGCCCATTAATTTCAATTTTTTTATTTAGAAAAAACGAAAAGTAAGAGAAATTTTAAATAAAAAAATATAAATAGTTAGTTATTGTTTCTGAGTTCTTAAAGTCGACTGTTTCAGGCATTATATATATTATAATTTTTAGTACATAGTAATATACAATATAACTAGATAACAAAATTTGCACTTCCTTTTAAATAGATCTACACAAAGTTTCAATACCCATTCCCTGTAAAAAGTATTTATGTAGCTTCTTTTATAAAATATTTTAGCAATCTTAAAAAACTGAATTAATTTAGTATATAAACTAATTTGAGATAATCAATTTCATGATAAATGGTTTGAAAACTAAAACAGATGAGTAATAATTGATGTCAAATTATTGCTCAATTACGCTAAGGAAATACTATGGAATTTTGGAAATTCTTCAGTTTACCAAGTGTTGACTCACATTTCTTACACAAAAATTACTGATAATTATAATTGATTATTATCAAAGGCATACTTTTTTCTTTGCGCTATTGTATGAGTAATTAATTAAGTAGTTGATTAGGTTAATGATAAATAGTGCAAACAGTTGTAACGATTCTATGTGCTATTATGAGTACTCGCATTTATGAGTACTTCGATCTACGAGCATTCATAACTACTTTAAGTATTGCTCTCAAATGCTCTCTTAGCCTCCAGCGCAAATCATTAATACACATAATTTAGTTGTTTTGCGGTTTTTCGAGTGCTTTTTAGTCTGTCTGTCAGATTGACTGACATTCATAAAAACACTCAAAGCACACACACACACACACACACAAACGCACACACTTGTCGCTGGCCCCTAACTAATAAAAGCTCAGTTAACTAAGCCGCCGTTTGCCGCCTGCCACTTGCAGTTTGCCTCTCTCAATTTGCAGTTTGCCTCTCTTTGCTGCGCTCTCTCTTTGGCGCTCTTTTGAACCACAGCCGCCCACTTAAATGAGCAAGTATGTGTTTGTATGTGTGTCAGTGTCTCAGCTCATTTGCTCAGCTGTGCAGCTGTAGTTGTAGTTGTAGTTGTTGTAAGCCTGCATTTTAGCAACTAATTGTCGGAATATAAAACATATGCTTAATACTGCTCGCTCTCTTTGTCTCTCTGTCTCTCGCGCGCTCAATCATTGCTACAAATAATAAAGTGGGTCATGGATGAAAGAAAAAGCGTTTTATAAAGTGGGTCATGAATTTTGTTTCACTCACGTTCAAGTGTATTTCGATTGCTGTTCGTTGTTGTTGTTATTGTTGTTGCTTCGCTGTATTTTTTTATATAAATATTTTTAACATTTTTTTGCAAATAAAAAAAGCATAAAATGTTTATATATATGATAAAGTCGCATGATTCAGATATTTGTGTTTGTTTTTGTTTTTTTTTTTGGTCTATGTTTATTTCTATTTTGACAACATTATTGTGGGGGTGGGGAATATGTACATATATACCCTTTGAAGTGGGTGAGAAGTGGGTGTGTACGATATCATGAAGCATAGTGTAGATATTCGTGATCTGTCTAATGAGCTGTCTTTTTCTATTTTTATTATTTATTTATTTAAAGTCAACTTAAAGCAGTCGACAAGTAAAAGAAATAACTAATTAAATTTTAAATAAAATTATAAAACTAAAATGTAAAATTGAAAATTAAATTATATAGAAAGTTGGAAGTAATTTTGGAAAGTATCTCAATCAAATTAAGAAAATTCCAGTTTTAGTGTACACTCAACAAATTGTATTCTTTTTTTAAGAAAATATTCGTTAGTTTAGTTAAAATTGAGATTATCTTTTAAAGACAATTTCTCCATTATTTAATTTAAATTGCCCTTCAATTGAGAAAAAAATTTCCAATATTGAGAAAAATTTTTCTTGAAAAAAAGAAAAACCTCGATCTAATTTTGTGTAATTTTAGGGTGCATTTCCTTAACTGAGAAACAATCGAACATTAAGAACAGTTTTTATTGAAAGCTCGCTCTAATTTTGCGCAATTTTAGGGTTCATTATCTTAAAATTAAAAAACTCTTTTCTTAACGTTAAAAAGTGTTCCCTAAATTGACCAAGGATTAAGAAAAACCGTACTTAAATTCTGAGAAAGAACTTAGCCGATGTTAAGGTAGCCTATTTTTAATTGAGATATCTTAAAATCAATACAAAATTTTATTCAAAATATACAAATATACCATATATCTGTTATAGGAATGATTCATTGATAAGTCTTACTGAGAAAAAGTTTTTTTTAACTTTAACAGGTATGGAATACAAAATTTAATATTACGCGCTTATTCTGAGCAAAAATTCACAGAAACAATTGATTCAATTAATTTTTTTTTTTTTTTTTTTTTATAAAATCTTTGTTATATAATTTCCAGTTATATCCTAATCGATAAACTTTACCATATAGTTAGTATAGAGTATGATCGTTCAATAGTGTTAACTTTATTTCAGCGGAAGCAACTATTTATGTTTATTATATCGAATATAAGTTAAGGTCAAAAATAGGCAAATTGTTAGCAAAAAGTCGGACAAATCAACTACAACAATGTAATAGACAAAACAGCGTCGTTCTCTTTCCGGCATCTCTTACTCAGTATATCTCTCTTACTCACTCTCTCTCACTTTTGCAGTCTATCTATCTCTTTTTATACATAGTTATAAACATATGTATACACGAGTATATTTAGCGCTATATTCAGTGTGACATTGTATAACCGGCCTCAGAAATCCACCTGCTGATAAACTGCACTTTTGTTGTAGTTGTTGTTGTAGTTGTTGTTGTTGTTGTTGCTGTCTGAGTGGTTGCAGTTGTTGTTTTTGTTGTCGTCATCGTCGCTATAGCGAAATAATGTCAGTGGGTCAGAGTCGATTTAGCATTTTGCGGCATTTTGTTATTGTTATTGTTGTTGCTTTTGCTTTTGCTTTGGCTAAACACTCTATCTAAGGTTAGAAGCGAGTAAAAAATACAGCCAGCTGTTTTTTGTATTCAACTACGATTACTAAATACGGTCACACTCTGCACAAGCTGTACAAACAGTTTGCATACCCAATAGGAAACTGAAGAAAATACTTAAGAAATATTTATACAATAATAATGCGATGATTTCCTGTACTAATTAAAAATAGCAGATATTAAAACTATAAACTCTATAAGTATATTAAAAGTTTTAAAATAAAATATATTATATTTTATATTATATTGCTTTAAAAATAACACTAGTTATTTATTTTTATTGAAAAAATAAAAAATGTTACTTCGTTACTTTGAAATACAAATATTAAATAAATAGAAATAATATACTATATATAAATTCATATATTATTTTGCAATTTTCAATTAAAAATGATTAAAATTTTATAAACAATAGGATAATAGAAACTTTATTGTATTCTGTATAACTGTAGAATACTCCTTCACTTTAATTTATTTTCTTAAATCTATAAATTTTTTTTCTGAAATTTTTTTTTAATTTGAATTTTCTATATTTTATTTCCTTTTCTTCGTTCATTTTCTGTGCTTTGTTTTTTTAAATATTATTCCCCCTTTTCATGTCTGGTTTTATAAAAATCTGTCAAATTCCCTTGAAATTTGTGAAATTTGTGAATTTTTTGATTTTGTCAAAATAATTACTTGACTAATTGTATTTATATTTTTCATGCAGACATTTAATAAGCTGTCATCTTATTTATTTTACTGCTGACAAACCAAAATAAAAACTTATTTAAATGTTGTTTCTCTTGTTGAGCAGTTTTTAACAATTAAATTTATATTTCTTTCAAGTTTGTATTTCTCAGTCTTTTTGTTTTTGGCTGTGATTCAAGGAAAACGTAAACTGCAAAACTTTTAATTGATGAACAAATAAAAATAATAAGCTAACCTTCATAATGATGTTATTGTTGTTGTTTTTGAGTATTTTGCATTTTGTTTACATACATATCATAAAGCTGACGACGATATTTATTTTTTTTAAATTATATTTTTCAGATTGTTTTTCATGTGGTATATCTTGCTATCTCAAGTTTTTCCTTGGAAACTTCATTGCATTACTCACCTGCAAAGAAAGAAGAAAGAGATATCATGATTAATACATTGACAGATTATTTTAATATAACGAAATACACAAACAAATGTTTAAAGTAGACTTCTAAAGTACTCAAAAGTATTTTAATTGTAATACGCTTAAGAAAGCAGAAGTCGCTAACATTATTCTGTTAAGTGCTGTTAATAAACTAACAGCCATGTTTACATTAATGCTGTTAGTTAACATATCATGGAAGTGAAGCGCTGTTAATTAACAGTGCTTTCAGTTTAACATACGCTAAGCAGTTCTGCAGATTAAAATTAACAGTGAATATGTTAACATACATATGTTAGAGTTGTCTTTTTTCTTTTTAAAATACCCTTGCTAAAGATATGACAATTTATTTATTAAGGAATGCTAGAAAAACATATAAATATATTCATAAATGTATGACTAGCCGAGGTCTCTGATAACTATTGGAGAGATATATGTATATCTTAAAGTAAAATGCGTAGAAATAATTGTCAAATTCGAAAGAATCAGATAAAATATCGCTGGTCTATAAAAAAAAATAATTTTAATGAGTTTGATATTTTTCTTGATATATCAAACAAACTTAAAAAATCCCAAATATAGATCACTATAGCTTTCATAAATACTGACCAATTTTTATGAATATCACATATAGCTATTATAGAAATAATAGCTGGATATATTTTTTCATTTCATTATAATATCATTTTGTTAGGTCTAGGGTATTTGCTATTCGGTGTTGTTTTTTTTTTGCTTTCATTCCACTTATATTGAATTACAAGCTCAGCCTTTGGTATCTCCGTTTAGTAGGCTTTGCTTTGTTTTTCCCTTCTTCTCTCTCTCCTCTCCTCTTTCCTCTCCACTTCTGTTCTTATCCGTTATGTGAGGTTAGGTTCGCTTCGGTTGCTGTGTCTTTTTTTCTTCTCTTTGTTAGGCTAGGTTCGCTTCGCTTTTTGCTGTTCTTTCTGTGATTTTTCTACCGGATTACAATTGTTTACATACACGACTGCACATTGTGACAGTTTCCACTGCTTTGCTGCGGCATTTTTGCAATTGTTGTCTGCTTGCTCTTCGTCTTCTTCTATCTCCCTCTCTACACTGCTTGTTATATCCTTTTAAACCACACACACACACATACAGATGTAATTGTGCGAGTTCTATTGACTGCCTTCATTTTGTTTCTCCCTTTTATTTGTGTTTGCTGTAGGTATAAGTTTACAACAAGCGCTTTTTTGCATGTGTATGTGTTTGTGTGTATGTAGATGTCTGGCAGCCACTGTGTCTAACATTTCACTTGATGCTCGCATTTCCATCTGCTGTTGCTGCCCCATTTTCATCTCCCCCTCTCCCCTTTCCTTCACATTCATTTCACATTTGCCAGTCACAGTTATACTTTATTTTTCACATGCATTTTTTCCACAGTTTTTACAATTTTCCGCTCAATGAGTTTTTCTATGTGTGTGTGTGTGTGTGTGTGTGTGTGGAAGCTGTGGGATTTCCCCATTATCAGTTGGGCCACAATAACTTTTTTATTGGTTTTCCCAGAGTTTTCGACAGTTGAACGGCAGGTGCAATGAACAATCCGATGGCTAAATCAATAAACTATAGGATTGCACTTACAAATACTGATGCAAATAAAGATACATTTATATATATGTACGTAGAATTATTGTAGATACCAGGGATTAAAACCGAAACGAATATCGGTTTCAGTTACGGTCTCGGTTATGCTCGAATTAAGGTTTTCGGTTATCGGTTATGCAAAATCTTGGAGTATCGGTTTCGTAACGGTTATCGGTTTTTTGTAAGTTTCAGTTTAAAACTACCAGTATGGTTTCGGATCACAAAAAAACAAGAAATTAAGGTTTTCGGTTGACCAAAATAAGAAGCGTTATTCATTGTTTGACATGAAAAAAGACTTAATGCTCTTTTTAGCCTGGAAAATAATATTATCTGGTGACTTGAATGATACAGTGTAATGTCGATTTTATTATAATTTAATCTCATATAAATTTGGTTCATTTGGTTTGAAAATTTTGATTATTTTGATTTTACTGAACTTTAATAACTTTGAACAGCCATAACTTTGTCAAAAAACAATCAATTTGTATGGGGAATGTAAATTTGATTTTGATTTTACCTACAAATTCGTTCGGCATTTGAATTTTGTTCATTTTTGAAAATTTTTGAAAATCGAATTTTTTTTGAAAATTTACAGTGTTACCCCTTTGTCTTTTTTAATTTTTTCGAAAAAATTCGAATTTTCAAAATGAACAAAATTTAAATGCAGATCGAATTTGGAGGTAAAATCATGCTCAAATTTACATTCCCCATAAAAATTGATTGACTTTTGACAAAGTTATGGAAGTTCAAAGTTATCAGTACATGCGACGGCCAGTACCGAAATTAACCCTTATAAATGAATCGGTTACTAAACGGTTATTTCGGTTTATGGGTTTCGGTACAGCGGAAAAATATTTTTCGGTTACGGTTTCAGTTACGGTTACAAATTTCAATCGGTTATTACCGGTTACAGGTTACGGTTTCGGTTAAGGTTTTAATCCCTGGTAGATACATTTAAAATTGCGATCGGTTCATTGCAAGCATTTTTATAAGAAAAAAAATTAATTAAATATCAACATTTTCGACAAATGTAAATTGAAAAAATGCAGTTAATGCTAAAAAATAATTAGGGAGAATTTGTGAAAATTTAATAATTTGACTAAAAGTTATATTATCTTTTTAATATAATACAAATAACAAGCTAATTAAAAGGAAAGGAAAGAAAAGGAACGGAAAGGAAAGGAAAAATATGAAAAATTAAAAAATAGAGATAAATAATTTACAATCGGTATGAATAAAAGTGAAATGCTGGACCGATTTGGGTTTTATTTAAATTTGCTTATGATACGTATAATTAATGTTGAAAACAGGGTATCTCGTAGTCGATCAGATGCAAGAAACTAAGCGCAGCTTCCTTTTTAACAGTGCAGTTCGTTACCCATTAAACAGTTTGACAATCACTAGAGAAATGATTTTCCTCTTCCTCTCCCTCTTCTCTTTCACCCTCTCACTCTCTCTCCCTCTCCCTCTATCTACTTTATCTACTTTTTCCACTGTTGTTTTAATTCCATGCAAATTTAATTAAATGTACGTTTATTTGCCGTTACCCTTGTTTTGTTTGTAAGCCGAGCTGTTGCTGTAGCAATAAGAGAGCGAGAGAGAGAGAGAGAGAGGGGGCACTGGGGCAGTAGAAAGTTAATTAAGTTGAGCCAAAGCAGAAGGGAGGTGTCAAAAAGAGGGCAAAAGGCAAAAAAGGGTTAACCAGATGAACTTAAACAGTTGTCAGCTTTGTATTAAATTGAATGTTAATTGTTGCCGCTCAACTTGGCACTTTCAAGTGGAATACCCTGTATATTTGTAGCCTATTCCTGTCTCTATCTCTCTCTGTCTATCGCTTTAATTTGCAACCTGCATAACAGAAGTCTGTTAATTAACATGACACAGCAGTCAGTCCAGCCCTGTTAGTTAACATAGCAAAGAGCAGGGAGAGGCGTGTGAACTGCTTGCCACACTTACCACCCTCATATGCTAACATATGTAAAGCAGCCCGTATGTTATGAAAATGTTGCGGATTAAATTTGATGTTCTGCACTGCCAAGTGAAGCACCCTGTATATTTTTGCAGCCTGTTCCTATCTCTGTCTCTGTCTTTCAATGGTAACGTAATTCGATATGATGCCGCTTTAAATATTCTCTTTGCTTTGCGTTGTAGCTGCCAAATTAATTACAGAGCGCTGTTTAAAACGGATGAACGGATTGATGGAGCTACCAAAAAAGGAAGGCAACAAGGCGGGAAGAAAGAGAGAGAGGGAAGCAAAGGGGAGCAAAACCAACAAACGCAATAATTGTGAGCTTTGAGTTCAGAGAGGCGGCAACCAGCCACGCCCCTTTTGTCGGATTTCCACTACAACCTGAGCAAATACACAATGCTCGACTAGCAGATGCCCTGTAATTATTTCAGGCAGGAAGTTGATTATAGCAAATGCAAAGAAAATTCCAAATTAAATATCATCTACTCAAGAACATGTTATACAGGGTGTTCTTTTAAGTAAATATAAATAAATATATAAATTGTAAATAAAAGATTATTCAAGAAAATAAAATAAAATACAGGGTATACTTTAGCACAGCTTTTGATACTTTCTTGGGTAGTAGGTAGCAGAGGCGGAAACTGGCTTCATCTTCATCTTCATTTTCAAACTTGATTTTGGCAAACAAAATGTGTTTATGCATGTCTTAAAAGGTTTTTATAGGTTTGTAAAGATCCTTCTACTACTTCTACTTCTACTCTTCTTCTTCTTCTTCGTCTTGCAGGATCAAAATACAGCTGCTACGTCCTTTGTCTCATCGAGTCCTTTGTCTACGCTTTGCTTTCAAAAAGTTGTCGATCATCAGCAGAGGCGTTGACAATGAACGCATTGGGAATGGGAATGAAACTGACAATGGAAATATATGTATAGGCACATACATATGTAATACGAATTGGGAATATAATTTCACAATTTATTAATAATGTAATAAAAAAATACGTTTACATATTTATAACCAACTTGTAAAGCAGTTTATTGCTCCTATTTATTCAAAATTCAAACTCAACTTTGACTTGTCAAATAGTGAAATTTAAAAACTTAAACTTTAAATTAAAAAATAATTTTAAATTAAGTAATTAAATAAATTTATGTTTGTTTTTACACATATTTAGATTAGGCTAAAAAATCTTCTTAATCTCTTATTTTAAGCGTCAAGCAGTCTTTTCAAGCAGTGCTACATATTCTTCTACGTTAAAATATGTAACATATGTATGTATACGTTAACATATGTAACAATGTTAATTACATATCTCTGTTACTTTAACTTATGTTAAAGTATATGCACTATTTTGTAGTGTTTAACATAGTATTAATTTAATACACTCTATTACGATGTCAACTCTATTAACATAAAAAATAAAACGAATAAAAATCAAAGATTTTTGTGTATTTTTATAATTTTGTCAAAACAATTACATGACTAACCGTACACATACACATACATACAAGTATTTGGCTTAAATAATTGTATGCTCTTTTAACGATTACACCGATTAACCAATATGGCCGACACCCACGCGATCCATAAGAATTATTCCAATTATTCCAACATTAACTGCCATTAACTTCCTTGCGCTTCACTCTCTTCAAACTGCGCTCTCTTTACAATGAAAGACCGCCATCATAGGTTTTTTTTTGGTATATGTGTGTGTGTGTGTGTGTGTGTGTTTATTTCGTGTATTTCATTTCTGAGTCAGCTTTATGAGCAAGCGTATCGAAAGCTTTAGCAGAGAGCTAAGCTCAGTTATTTGAGCTTGTTCTTTGTCGGTTTCACTCGTTTTTGGATTTGTTACGTTTCATTCTTTTGCGAACGCAACTTGAAATTAAATGCGCAGTAAATTACGCAATTTTATGCTTCGTTAAACTTGCTTGTTTTTTTCTTTTTCTTTTCCCTCGTTCGCCATGGCAATCATAACGATCCAAAAGAAAAGAAATAACTGCAAGAGAAGAAAAGACAAACAAAACAATGACATTTTTGACAGGAGCTGCATTAATTACACATACATGCACACATACATATGTACATACATAGAGCTGCTCAATCATGCTCATAATAAGTATGCTGCTTTTTTACACCAACAACCACAAGAACTTCAAAGCTCTCTCACACTCACTCTCTCTCTCTTTGTGGTCCTACCCCAATATTAGAACAGTCGCCGCAAAATGCAACGGTTAACTTTGCCGCAGGGTAGCTGTTATTGTTGTTGTTATTGCTGCTGCAGTTGCACTCGAAGACCAAAAGACTTGCATAACAAATTCTTAATTGTGCAACAGCAGCATGCTCTCTCGCTCTCATACTCTCATACGCTTACTCAATCTCTCGTTCACATTGAAAACTTGTCCGTTCAGTGCTTTGTGCTGCTGCTTCGCCCTGCAGCTTTATTGCGGAAATATGTCAACGCTGTTGCTCTTGTCGTTGTCGTTGTTGTTCTTCTTCTTTGTACTGCTTCTGTTGTTTTGAAGTTGAAGTTCTGCCTCTGCTTCTTTACACACACACACACACACACACATATGCAGTGACATAAAAGCATGTCACGCATAGTGTAATTTCATGTGACGTAAATACGTAAATGCAAAAATATGTTAAAACTGATGCAAATTAAAAAAATTCAACAACAACTACGTTTACAGTTGCTGTTTGACTCGCTTTAACTATGGCAAATGAAGTCTTTCTCTTTTATATACAGAAGAGTCCGGCGATCCTTCAATTCTCTTTTCCCTTTTAAAAGCAGAGCAAAGTCATTTCTATTGCAAGCAGTCGATCCCTTAATTATCTTTATGTTTTATAAAGAGAAGATCAGCGCCTGTTGAAAATGAACGTGTGACAATCCAATAGAAGTTCAGAGCAGTGCAAAGCCTATTCTATTCTATTGCAAGCAGTCGACCCTGAGCGAGATTGTGACTCAAATGAACCGAATGAACCAAATTGGTTCATTTACAAGAAATTAATAGTTTTTAAATTATCAAATGTAAGTCACAAATGTAACGAAGCACAAAAAGGCAAAACCAAAATAACGCTAGCAAATTATTGGCAAATCCACACACAAATTACTTATCAGAAAATATGTGCATAGGTATAAATTAAAACTGGCAGAGTGTAAAATGTAGAATAGGCAAGCAGTGTGCTAACGCCCCATCCATTATGCAGATTGACAACATGTGAACTTAACTACATGTAATTTTTATCGCTGCCATCATACAACAGTTTACTGAATAATAAACTGGAGTAGCGACAATAACAACAACAACTAACGAAAAGCGTGAGAACCTGTGGGCCAACAAGCAGTTGTATGTGTAAGCAGTGCGAGTGTGGATCCGGGGGGATACCATTGCAAGCAGTGCGTAAGACAGGGTTTATTCTCTTGCGAAAGAGAGTCGTAAAACATGCAGAACGGTAAAATTTAATAATAGCACTGCTTTCGTTACTTACGAGCACTTTGTAAGTAATCGCATTGTCAACAAATCACAGCAATGCCCCCTCTCTCCATCTATCTGTCTCTCTCCCACTGCCTAACAAGTACAGTTATCATAATGAACATAAAACGAGGCAGTAAACAAAGAAGCAAAACAAAAGAAAACCAATTGTAATGATGGCATAATTTGCGAAATGTCAAATTGCATGAAACTTAACGGCAATTCCTAAATTATTGTCGAGTTGTAAAGTCAACAATAAAAAAAAATAAGTGGTTAAATTAAGTTAAATTGTGGTGGATAAAGAAAAAAAAACGAAAGGTGTATTAAAGATAGAGAGAGAGTGAGAGAGAGACAGATGAATACAGTGAGACTTTTTTAAAATAAAAATAAAAAATTTTACATTATTGAAAATATAAAAAATTTGTCTAGAACCAGTTAAAAAAAAATTAATTTTTTTATTTATTTTTTTTAAACTCAACAAGTTTCAAAAATTAAAATACAAGCATATGAATTTTATTTTTCAAAACATTTTCTTGAATAACTGTATATAGCAAGATATAGTCACTAATATGGAAAGGAAGAGAGAGAAGGAAAATCTTTTCAAGACAGAAAGAGCAGGAAAGAAGACAGAGAGAGAAAAAGTGCGGAAGGTATATACAAAAATTTATAAAGAAACAATTAAATAAGTACAAAAATACATGAACAAATAAATAAATAATCAAATAAATAAATGAATAAGTAAACAAATTAATCAGTAAATAAAAAAATAAAGAAATAAATAAAAAAATAAATAAATAAAAAATAAATAAATAAATAAATTTATCCCTAAGGTTAGAAAGTTTAGCTATAAGGCATTTTAATGAAAATATATTATATAATTTTCAGCTAATCAAATACATAAATAAATAAAAAAAATAAATAAAAAAATAAGTAAATAAATACATAAACAAATAAAAAAATGAATAAATAAATTACTTTATTCCTTAAGTTGGAAAACTTAGCTATAAGGCATATAATTTTCAGAAAATATATAATTTTCAGTTGATCAACTTTGAATTTAATTATTTCATAGGGTTTATCTAAGTATTTATTATATTATTAATATATTAATATGCTCTGTCGACTTTCCCAATAACCCAAAAATTGAGTTTCTCTTCTCAAAACGTAGAAGAATTCAAATTTTTATTAAGTAGAAATTGCATAAGGTGTAATTTGTGTTCGTAGAATCGCATTTTAAGTATAGAAAGCGAATGCGACTCATTTGTTGTAGGGAGGGAGGGAGGGAGGTAGGAGGGAGGGAGGTAGAGACCTTATCAAAGAAACACAGGCCAACAAGTCGAAGTCAAGCAAAGGTCTTAGCTATTTTTAAATCGCTGTTATAACAACAACAACAACAACAACAGCAACAAAAATAAATAAACAAAATAAATGGTGCAGGCAAATATTGAAAGAACTAAACTGTACAAGTTTTGGAAATATATCAAATATATGTACATAAAGTACATATATGTAGTATTTTCATAGGATGCGTCACATTATTTTTAATGGGGTCATTGAACTCGGAACGGACTTTTACTCGTTTTACTCGTAGTTGACTCTATGAGTAATAATAAATGGGGCCACAAATACGACCAAAAAAAACT
Source organism: Drosophila kuntzei (assembly GCA_035042165.1). Taxonomy (NCBI): domain Eukaryota; kingdom Metazoa; phylum Arthropoda; class Insecta; order Diptera; family Drosophilidae; genus Drosophila; species Drosophila kuntzei. Next base: position 454,043 of record JAWNLU010001919.1, on the reverse strand, counting down.
GCCTCATTGGCAAATATTTGCATTTATTTCGAGGAGACAACATAAATAACAAAACAACAAGTACAACATCAAAAAAAAATATATATATACATATATATTTACTCGTATATAAACAACAATTTAAACAATATGCAATAAGGAAATGCGTCTCGATTTCGTCATTATGGAGAGAATTTTAAGCTAAACGATTACTTTGTGCCAAATAATCACACTAAATATACTGATAAATTGCTCATTCTTAAATTCTGCATGGGTATTGACGTCTAAGAAATACCCTGTAATTTAGTCTGACCCCTTTCAACCAGTTTATCTAGTTGAATTCATAGATAGTTTAATCTAAATTCATTAGAACTCATTTCTACATATAAATAAGCTGTTTAACAGTTCACACCGCTAGGTGGCGCCACTGTATGGAAAATGTGGCAGTCTGGCAACACAGCATCTTCCGGAAAAATATCGAACCGAATATATCGATAGACCAGCTCGATAAATATGAGCAATGAACAAATAAAGATAAGAAAATAGCAAACTATTATTCTCATTTGCTATTAAGCTATTTACTTGAATAACTTTTTAGTTTATGATTGTGTTAAAATTTTGAAATAAGCTAAATAGTTTAATTATTTAGTTTGTCTGTAAATTTCCTTTTATATATATCGTATTGATAGATACTCTCTCGGCCTTTGAAATTCTACAAATTACTACAAATATTTAAATATATTAATAATATTATCTTAACACTTTAAAAAATAGGTGCAGTTTGCAAGCAATGGTCGCTAGGTGGCGCAGCGGTAGTAATAATTGTTACTTAAATAACTTTCGTTTTTATAGAACGATTGTAAAGAAAATTACAGGATAGACTAAAAATGTGCCTAGATCTCATTTGCTTTAATAAATAAATAAAATATAAAAAAAAATAAAAAATATAAGTATAATCATGTTAAAGTCTATATCTTTAATAAATAAGTTAATATAAATGAATTTTTAATTAAGGCAACATTTTATGGAAATTATTCAAATAAACCCCAAAGGAACCCAATTAGAACAATATGTTAAAGTTCTATCATTTTCCAAAGAAAGAAAGTAAGATTTACTAATAAAAATTGTTTTCTTTGAAGAGAATGCGTCTTCATATAATCTATTTGTAACTTTTGTTGTTCTTGTTGATGTTTTCGGAGAAAATAGGGTAATCACATTTTTGTGGCTCGTAAAAAAACGTATGCTAGAATTTCATTTTTGAGACAAACATTTCAAGTGTCCGAATTGCCCGTCCTTAAAAATGGACGACAATAAAAGAAGCAACTGCAGTTAAAGCAGACAGCGAGAGGGGGAAAGAGAGAGAGAGAGAGAGAAAGGAAGAGAGAAGTAGTAGAGAAGAAAGATAAAGACACAGCGAAAATACCTCTATAAAAATGAAATGTGGCTGATGAAAGTGCTTCGGAAATTAAATGGAATTGCATTAGGTGATTAAATGCGATTAACTGCAGACTCTGTTAAATACTAAAATCCATGCAAAAATTGCGCTCAGTGTGAATGAAAGTGCAGAGAAAGTCAAGGAAAAATCAAATAGAGGAAGACGGGAGTAATTAAATTATATATCTTAGGGTGAAACCGAAATTTGTTAAATATAAATATAAGTAAGGTAAATTTTGGATTCTTTGCGGTATCTTAATCAATTTTCTTTTATTCCCATCAAATTTAATACTTTCTTAAAAAATAAAAGTTGGTAATTATTAAAAATAAAACTTACAAATTCTGAAGATTTTTGTAAGAATTACAAAAACATAGCCATAAAACTAAGAAAAATATTTAAAGAACCCAAAATATTAATGGAAAAAATAGAAAACGAAATCTAGAAAATTCAAATAACAAAAAAATGTATATTACATTGATTAGAAAAAATTTAGATCTTTAATATTAGGAAAAAGTATCTGTGATTTTAAACGAAGCCAGTTGATTTTTCTAGAAATTAACCAAAATATTCAACAGATGAGGCAAAATATGCAATATTCAATACTTCAAAATTCAAAATAACGAGATTTTTAATTTTGGATATATTTGTTTTCCGAATTTCAAACTTTATTCCTTCATTTTACGATCCTAATCACAGTTTCCACAGGATTATTTTCCAAATTACAAGATTCCTAATTTTGTGTTTCAGTATTTTTTTCACTTTAGATATTTTCAGTATTTTTTGTTCAAAATTTAATAGGAAATATCTTTTCTTGGTGGTTTTGAGACAGCTAAAATTAAATTACAACTCTTAAAATAAAGTAAGAATACAGAAAATACAGATGAATAAATAGAGAAATGCATAAATTAATTAAGAATTGTCTTGTTGACAAGATTTTTAATCCCAAATGCGTAAATAGAAATAAACTCTTGTCATCCTCAGCTGCCCACATAAAAGAAATTAATCTGCTGTGTAAATATTCAGCACGTATTTCACCCACAATCACGACATTATTTGAAGATTGACCCCCCAAAAAAACCACAACCACAACTTGACCCCTCGATCGTGACCCAAAGTCAGCTTACAGAACAAGAAATTTCTAAATGCTTTGCCCGCAATTAATTTTCATTACAAGGCAATAAGCAAAATTAAACACGAATCAAGTAGCTCGAAAAGGAAAGAAGAGGGAGTAAAAAAGGGGGAGGAAAATGGGATGATAGAAAAGGAAAATCTGTCAGATGACTGCAACGTGTTGACATTAACAATTTATAAGAGTTCTTTTCTCTGATTCAAGTCAAGTTTGGCCAACTTAATAGGCGACATTACGAATGAGAAATTGACCCAAAAGGTCACAAAGAAAAACTTACGCTTATTTTGTAGAGAATGTTGAGCATAATTGAAGAAAAGTTAAGATTGCTTACCTGGAATGAAAGAAAAGTGAAATCAATTAGTTAAAATTAAACAGCATTTTATTTACTACTTGAATTTATCAATAATTAAGTAATTAATTAACTTACATAAATAAAATAAATGATTTTATATTATAACTTTAAGAAATAAATAAATGCCTAAAAATACCAAAATTGAGGTGCAAATATTAAAAATACAAAAAAATATATATTGTAATTAGGAAATAAAAACTAGGAAACCAAAATTAGGAAATTTCGAATAAGGAAATTGAAATCATAATAAAATTGAGTATGCAAAAAATGTATTACAAATCGAGGGATTTAAAATAATATATAATTGTAAAATATATTTAATAATAATTTTTAATATTTTGTTTCATTTCCAGAAATACGTTAATAAAAACAAACTATCAAAAAAAGATTATTGAAAATCGAGAGATTTAAAATAAAATATATTTGTTAACTATATTTTCTAATAATTTTAAATATTTTGTTTAATTTCCGGAAATACGTTGAAGAAATAAATGAATAAAAAAAAGATTATTAAAAATCGAGGTAATTAAAATATATATTTGTGAAACATAATATTTCCTAATCATTTTTAATATTTTGTTTAATTTCCAGAAATACGTTAAAAAAAACCGTATATCAAAAAAGATACATATTTCATATTGTGGCACCATTTATTTAGAATCCTCCATAATCATATAAAATAAAGTTGTATAATACTATTTAAAAAGAATATTCAACTGAAGTCCGAAAACTCAATGAAATTTTTATTCTAATATTAATTTTTTGACTAATTGTTGTATACGAACTCTGCCAATTAGAGTTCGCTTTTAATATACATATTCTACTAACTCAACTAACTCTAATAAAAATTCGAAAACTATTTTCAACAATTTGCTGCTTATTTTGCAATCAGAAAATGTTAACAACCAACAAATTAGTTTTATTTCAAACACTTTACAAAGTCTTTATTGCATAAGGCAAAGCATATTAATAAATGAATAAATTTATAAAAAAAAAGTAATCTAAGCATAAAGGAACTAATTAACATTATTGTGAATACATTCAAAACACACACACACTAATCACGCAGTTAACCCTGAAAACCAAACAAAAATAAATACAGAAAACACTCGAAACATTCACAAACAACCAAAAAGCATAAATTGTGTCTATTTTTAAACTGTTTGAAATCCAATTGAATGAATCAAATTCATATATCTTAGAAATTAGTCATATTTGTTTGCTGCTAATTTGAGTGTTTTGTGTGAGATACTCGTGATATTCATGAATGCACACTGAGTGTTTCTTATAATATTTAAAAACTTGCTGATTGCCAAAAATACTTATATCATTGAATATGAACTTGAACTAATCCCCACTCCGTTTAGGCCAAAAAACTGTTTAGTTTTTGAATGATCAATCAGCATGATTGATAAGCAGATATTCAGGAAAATTTCAAATATTTTTATTTGGGATGGGGAATTATAAAATCAATTTAAAAATCAATTTTACACCTGTTTAAATTAAAATTAAAATCAAAAATAAGAGTTTTTTGTGATTTTTAAATAAGAACTAAAAATAATAATTAAAGTTCAATTTTTTAATCATAAACTAAATTTGTTTTATTATTATATTATTATTATATATACTTATTTTATGATTTTCAAATAAAACTTAAAATTTAAAAATGTTTTATATCCTGGAATTTAACTCTGACTTTTTATTATACAATTTTAAAATAATAATTATGCTTACATTTTTATTTAAAAATCATAAAATTATTCTTATTTATTACTTAGATTTAGAAATATTAAAGTTACATTTTTTAATCATAAAATAATTCAATTTTACTATTATATTATTATTTTATATACTTATTTTATTTTTAAAACATAAAATTAAACATTTTTTCTATCCATTAACTCTGACTTTTTATTATACAATTAGAAAGTATTCATTAATTTAAATTTTTATTTAAAAATCATAAGATTTCTGTTATATAATTTAAAAAGCAAATCAAAAATAAAATCGAAATTAGATATAATAATTATTTAATAATCATAAAATGACTCAAATTTATTTTGTAATAATAGATCTAAGTATAAGTTATTTTATTATATTCCAAATAAAAATTGAAATTTACAAATAATTTTAATAATAATAGTTTTCAATAATAATTAATCCTTTCCAGGACAACTCATTCAAAAGCAAGTAAGTCTTTAATATTCTTATTTCTTGAGATAATATTTTCGGGTTCCTGACTTTAAGTAAATGAACTTTGATTGACCGATTTTACTTCCTTTTTCCCTGTTAACAATATCGGGCATTGCTTTGAACTGTAGATTGATAAAGATACATTATATGTCACTGCTTGATTAGATTACCAAATAAATACGAGTATTCAGAGTTAATGTCCTGCCTGTTAAGCGGTTCAATGAACCCAGCAAAAAAGCAAAAAAAAGCTCAATTCATTCTAAAAGCTACTTAAAGAACAATATTTTGTATTTTGACATTGGCCACGCAATTTGGCCTGGTCCAAAGCATACTTCACATTTTCCTTCTATTTCTTTTTTGCCTTTTGGAAATAGTTATATTTACGCGTTGACGTCATTTCTATAGATAGAGAGAGGGGGAGACCAAGTGTAGGGTGGGAAAGGGGAAGCACAAGTACAGAACGAAGCTAAAAACTGAAACCGAAAAGACCTTCTGTCGTTCTTGGACTGGTTTACTTTATTTTACTTTGCCCGCTTGCTTCTTATACTTACAACATTGAGTTGTTTCTCTCTCCCTCTCCCTCTCTCTCTTTCTTCTTCTTCTTTTTTGTTCCACCTCTTTTTTTATTATTTTTTCGATGGTCCCACGTCAATGGCTTATTGCTTGTGGCAGCAATTTCTTGAGTTCCTGTTCGATTGCTTTAATTATGGCCACGTCATTTATTTTTTTGTTAACACTTGTGTTGCCAAGTGTAAGATCAATATAAGCGGGTTTCACAAATTGAGGGAAAGATTAAGACAGAGGAAAAGGGAGTTAATCTAAGGACGCCTACTAACAAATTTCAGCTAAATTAACATTGCGGTTATTCAAAGAAATATTGGGGAACTGAAAGTATCTTTAAATGAAATTCCCCCTATAATAGTTTAAGTTATTTTTCCATTTTATAACAATTTTTAAATTATTAAAAAATTTACATTTTTGCCTGTTTAGTTTCCAACAAATAATATATAACAATAATATATTGAACAATAATAATATTGAACAAAATGTTTAAAAACGCAGAAAAAAGTATCTAAGCTTTGTAGCATATTGCAGTGAGTATTAAGCATTATAATTATTTAAAAAAAACACTATAATTATTTAAAAAAAAAAACTAAATTAATTAAAATAAATAAATTTATTTGTAGTCTAATTAATTCAAATTTGAATTATATCAAAATTTGTATTTTAAAAACCAAAAGTAAGAGTTAATGAATTAAGAGTTTATAATAAAATCCAAAAAATGTACACTTAATTATTTGAAATTTTTATTTAAAAATAAAAAATTTAGTGCTTAAACTGATTTCTATAATAAAAATCGACAAACAAAATCTTGAAATTTTAAATAAAATCAGAGTGAACCTTAATGCTTATAATAAAAATTTAAAATAATAATTTATCCTTTATTAGGCTACTTATTAAAAAAAAAAACTATATACTCATTCATTTAAATAATATTTATCGAATCTGATTTTTTTTTATTTTCAATTCCTGTTAAAAGTTTTATTCCACCATTGAGGAAAGTTTTGGGAAACCTCTTGGAAATTGACTAAAATAATTTACTCAAATAAAATTGAAAATTTAAAGTAAAAAAAATAAAGATTTTTTTAAAACTAAAATTTCAAAAGTTCTAAAAACTTAGGAGCGTATTTTCCTTAACTTATTTCGTATCACAATTTCTGGTATTTGATTTAGGAGCTGTCAGTTTCTTTAAGAATCCGAATTATTGATTTTCCTGATTATAACTTTCCTCCGCTTTAGGTCTCAATCATTTGGCGGCTAATCGGGCACTTGCCTCAATTATTCCGAGCAACTTTGTGGCACGTGCAACTGTTTTCCGCTATTAAAACGAGTACAGCAAGAAATACTTGAAATATGAAATTAATTGCAGTAAATCAACAAAAATGAGAGCAATCACAGAACATTTGGACAAAGACAGGATAATAGACTGGCCCAAAAAGGTCGAGTTGGGGACACGGTAAGGACACGATTCTAATAAAACGATCTCATGTCAGTGATAAATGAACAATTTATTAAATTACCACATCGCCAGAGAAATGGAAATCAAAGTAAATGCAGAGAATGAACTAACACCCCCCATGTGTGGAAAATATGTGTGGGAGGAAGTGAATTAAGGGGGGACAGGGGGTTAACATTGTGTGCCTAGCGTTGATTTATTGTCAAGGAAAGTGCTATAAATGCGGACAAATGAGTTTATCTACAGCTGCCTCGAACAAAAGCATTTTCCAGCTGTAGTTAATGATGCCACAATCTTCATAAATATGCAGGAAAATTTCTGGGAAAATGATGCAATAGCTATGGCAAAATTAACAGACTTTAAAATTAAATATAAATTGCCAGAAATTCCAGAGTATATGCAGAAAACTCAAATTATTTCCAAAGTAAAACTTTCTATGAATTTTCGAAGCATGGAAGTAAATTTTTCAAGGCTTATATCACTAATATTTAAAGAATCTTCCTGTAGAACTTAAAAAATAATCCTAATTATTAAATTTTCTATAAAGGGGTTACAATTTCATTTCGTTTTGTTTAAATTTAGGGCATAGGTATTTTGAATTAGATAATATAAATTTAATACCGATTGCAAGAGAAATACTTTGATAAATTCCGCTGAAATTGTTTAATATTGATTTATCAGCCAAGTTCTTTAATCTTTCCTGAAGTCAAGATACCAAAACTTTCAAATAAAAAAATATTTAACAAACATTTAAAAGTTGAACTTGAGTAAAGAGACATAAAATATATTTTAAATCATATTTTTTTATTGTATCAAATTTCCAATAAATAATAATATTGATGAGATTTACAAAAAAAAAAATAAAATACAAAGCATTTGTCAACGAAATTTAATAAGAATTCTGGAACACCCCTAATGAATGTTTTATAATCAAGTTTTCCACACATTTCCCTCCATATAACTTTTTACGGATTTACATAATTTATTTAACAGGCGTTCATATGTCATAATAAATTATATTTATTATATTCATCTATTTCTTATTTATTCGCAGATTAATCGAATTGATAAGTTTAGGGTTGTCGAATCTCCTGAATTGCGGTCTCTTCTATAATTCATCATCAGCACAGCTTGAGTTGAATAGCATTTTGTATAAGTGGCAACGCCTACGTATTGTCCACACACACACAAACACTCACACTCACACATACACACAAACACTCACAGACAGACGACAGACAAAACGGTAATACAAGCTAAACTCGTAAATAAAACCACCAAAAAATACCCAAAAGAATATGCGAGATAAAAAGCTGACCACTGTGTGTGTCTGTGTTTGTGTCTATGTTTGTATTTGTATTTGTAGCCTGCCCGTAGGCGCTGTGCTAGGCCTTTGAGCTGCGCCTAAAAGTGGGATATTCATATATGCATATATGTACATATGTGCTTATATATGGGAATTTCCATAAATTTTTAGCACTATTGAGAGCTGTAAATGCTGCGACCAGCATCGGTCAATGCTCTCTTGTCCTTCGATGTCTTCCTTTTCGAGTGAATGTTTTTGCCCCGTTGTTCAGTTCAGTTCAGTTGCTGTTGTTGTTACTGTTCTTCTTGTTGTTGTATTCATATTAACCCACTTCAGCCTCGCATACGCATTTTATTTGCATACATTTCACACTAACACAAACACACAGCTGAAGCGAGCGAGCGACAGAGAGAGAGACAATTCTTATATTTGAACTCCCTCTCCAGCTCAGTGTTACTCGCTCACACTCCCACTCCCACTCACTTGCAATCCACACTGTCTTCACTCTCTCCTGCAGTTCACTTGCGCTCGCACTCTCCCACACTCTCGCTCTCTCTCTGCGTTCAGCTTGCCCACCTCGCCCACCTCCGTTGTCGAAAGTGCGTTAAAAGCTTTGAGGCGCGCGTATTGTTTACGTTGCTTTTGCATTTTGTTTCATTTGTTCTTACAAATTTTTGTTGTATTATTTTTGCTTTTTGTTCGCTGTTGTTGTTGCTGTACACGTCTTTTACTTTGCGTCGCATCATTGTCGTTGTCGCTGTCGCCGCTGTCGTCGTTGCTGTCGTCTTACGTATGCATAGCCGCTGGCGTTGCTGTCGACGTTGGCGTTGATTTTACGCGCTGGCGTCGCGTCGCGTTTCTGTTTTGTATCTTGATTTTGGTTTCAACGGTGAATGAACTCAGGACCTGCGTACGTTCAACCGTCAAAAAGTGCTTTATTTTCTTCTTCTTTCTCCTCGATTTGTTGCCTGCTCATTTTGCTACTGTCGCATTTGTTATTGTTGTTCTTATTATTATTATTATTGCTACTGTTTTTTTATATTCCTTATATTTGTTTAATAGTGTAGTTTGCCCGACATGCGTAACACATTTGTTGTTGCTTTCGCAACTCTCTTCTAACTTCTTTTTCGCTTTTCTCTTTTGTCATCATTTGTGGTTACCCCTGTTGTTGTTATTGTTTTTACTGCTGCTGTTTTTGAGCTGCGGCTGCGACTGCGGCTGCGATGGCGACAGCGACAGCGCTGCAGCGCCTGTCTAACAATAATAATTTCACATTTATTATTGTTCTTTTATGTTTTCTCTCAAATTGAAAATGGTGGTCGGCTTTTAGGCATTTACTTAAATAACGCTTCTTCATCTTGTTAGCTTTTTTTATAGGGATTCATATTGTAATGAACGCAGTATTTTAAAGCCAAAAATAAGCACATTACAAGCTACGCAACGCTAGATGGCGCTAGCATGTCCTTTCCCTGCTTTACACAAACATTTATGGAATAACTTTTGAGTTTTTTCTGGGATCTTGATTAAATTTTTATATTAGCTTAAGCATAAAGTAAAATATACTGTTAGTCAAGAAACTTTTATTGCAAATTAAAAAAATCGGCAAAATAAAATACCTATCTGGTTTTTATATTATTATTTTGTTCATATTTTATTATAGTTGGTAATGATTCTTAGAAAAAGTTAAAAAAATAAAAGATAAAGACAAAAAGAAAAGATTTAGTTCAACTAAACAGCAACTATTTAAACAAAAAAAACATTTTTGAAATATATAAAATTTAATTAAATAATTTTAAATTTATTTATATTTCTAAACAAATATTTTGTTCAGGGATACCGGAAAGGGCTACGCATTGTTTATAACCAATTTTCAATGATAATATAATTTAAAAAAAGTTTAATTTAACATTGAAATAAGTACATAAGTTTTTATATGAATAAGTTAAGGATTAAGTTTTAAGCCAACATGTTCAACCACATCAGCTGTGCCCCCAAAAATTAAACACCCAACCACCCAGATGAGAATTACAATTACAATTCGGGTACAAGAAACTTGCCAGCAATAAAAATTCAAGTTCAACGAATTCTACTTGCTGGGTAAATAACCTGAACTCGGGGCATCATAGTCGTCGACGTCGCAGTCGCAGTCAGCGTCAGCGTCGGCGGCAACACCCCAAAAATTGCTGTGACAAGAAAAGCAACAAGAACAACATGAAAAGGCTTCATGATATCCTCGAAAAGCATTAAGCGAAAATATTCACGCCCGAAAAATCAACAAAACGTGAGAGAGCGCATTGCAAGAGAGAGAGTGCAGCAGCGAAAGAGAGCGAGAGCGACAGCGAGAGCAAGGCAGCAAAGACAACCTTGAACTTGAGGCTGCGACGGCATTGCCAAAAAGGAAAGGCGTACAACAAATTTGTAAAGATTTTTTTTTCCTATGTCGCCAGCTCCCATCTTTCTAAGTCCGCAACGTATTCATAAACATGTCGCGAGCAAGAGAGAGAAAATAGAGCGGGAGAGGGAGATGGCAGATGAGAGAGTGCGTCCTACAATACTTAAATTATTTACACTTTTTACACGAGTTACATGCAATCATTAATATACCCTTACAAAGGATACTTTAATATTTAAACAAAACGTGCAACGATCTATTTATTCAATTTATATTTTTTTGCTATTTTAAATTGAACAAACATGGTTAAAATATATTTAAAATTATTTTAATTATTATAACAAAATTCACCAATATGTAATAATTTTCTTAAAATTTTAAATAAATTTATGACTTTCGAAATATATCCGGAGATTTAAATCTCTGTACATAAATGAGTTTTGGTATGAAAACAATCCTTGAAGATATTTTAATAATATTCATCAAATTCGACTTGAAACATGTATCTTATATTCTAATATACATATATGTTAAATAAAGAATCGAACCAAAAATAAGTATTTATTATATGTACAAATTTCTGTTGATATTTTATACATTTGATATATACAAATTTTTAAATTCCATTTATAATATGTTCTACAAATCCTTATCAAGTTTCATCTAAATTGGATGACTATAATATTAAAGTGTAATTGAAACCATATTTTAATAATATTAATTATTGCTCTCCTATCTTTGCAGATATTTTAATAAAACTCTTAAATTTGCAGTTTTACTAGTTTTCGCATATCCTAAAAAAGATTCGTAGTTAATTTCCGATTATAAAAATATAGCAGACATAAGAAAGATCTTTCCAAAAGTGTGATTTTTCTAATTTGTCAAGGGTATCTTAAGTATCGGTTAAGCCAAATATACCATTATTTAAAAATTCGTATTATTACTGCAGTCTGCTTTTAGGCACATCTGTGTCCGTATTTTACGATGTTGTCTAAACACGTAGATTTCGATACTTGAATCGGGAATGTATATTAAATTCAGCAGTTTATACTTATATTAAAACTTAAGGGTTCCATATTTTGAAATTAAAAAAAGTAAAGTTATCTGTAATCCAAAAAATAATAATAAAAAATAAAATTTAGTTTTTTTGGAATTTTTTTTAATGAATTAAAATATAAGCTTTTTTTCGATTTAATTTGAAAATAATTATAAAGTAATAATTAAAATACAAAAAAAAACTATAATTTTTACATAAGTATAAAATGTAAATATAATGAATGTTAAATTATTTTGCAAAGTAAATAAATAAAATAAAGTAAAGTTATAATCCTCAAAATATTTAAAATAAATATATATTAAATTGATGTAATTTTTTTACTTTTCCTAATAAATTGAAATATAAGCTTAATCTTTACATAATAATTAAATTACAAAAAGAATCAATAAAAAACTCATATTTCCCATCTGTATAAATATTGCAAAGCAAACATTAATGTATCTAAATATTAATACATTTATTTGTTGTATCAAGTATCTACAAGGCAAATATATTTAAAATAAATATGTTTTAAATATCTGTATCTTAATATAATAATTAAATTACATAAAGAATTATTTAAAAACTCTTATTTTTAATTTTTAAATATTTTGCAAAGCAGATATTAATGTATCTAAATATTAATAAATTTATTTGTTATGCGAAGTATCTACAAGTCATTTCCGGGCGTCGCAAAGCTGTTTTAAAATTAATACCACAAACTGGCAGCATAAAGTAGTAACTGATGAAGAGGAAGATGAAGAGGACGAAGAAGAAGAAGAGGAGAAGAGCTTAACGGTACCCAACGGCAAAAGCAACACCTCCGATGTTGTTAATTTTCAGATAGTGGCAGATACATGCGACTAGTTGTAGATACACAGATGCAAACTCATAGATACATGGCACACATTTTAGCAGCATTAATTAGCTTTGCTAATTACAAATCTAGTCTCTGAGCAGAACACGCCAACAGCCAGCGGATACAGCTAACTGACAGATACATACTCATAGATACAGATACAACTTATGTATGTTGGTTGAGATACATTTGTATTTTATGCCATTAGTTGAGTTATTAACTCAAACTGTTTCTCTATTGTCACCAGCTTAATTTGACAATTATGTTGATGGTGACTGTTGATTGTGGCTTACAGTTAGCCACAAAAGTATTTACATACTTGTGGCTACCAGTTACATAAACTTTAAGCTGCAAAATAAAGAAAATTCAAAACTGGCTCCTGATGAACTAACAATGAAATGATTTTTGATAATTTCTGAATTGTATTTGGAAATAAATGCATTAATCCTATATCTATTTTATAGTCAAATTAATCCTACACATAAATATCTTAATATTGGAAGGGAATTTGAAATTATTATTGCATATTTTTGACTGTGAAAATGGAAACTTTTTGGGCAGTAGATTTTTGAATAATTTTAAACTATTTAATATAAAAATATCTTAATTTAAATCGACAATTTATATATAATTTTCGAGTGAGATTTGACTTATTTATTGTATATATTATATATTTTTGATTGTGGAAATGAAGACTTTTTGGGATATATATATTTTTTAAAGTTAATTTTTAAATTAATTTAAATTCAATTTCTAGATTTACTAAAATTTGTTTATATTTATATTTAAATGTTTTAAATTTAAATCGACAATTTGTATCAAATTGCGAGTAAGATTTTATTTATTGGAAGGAAATTGAAACTATTATTGCATATTTTTGACTGTGGAAATGGAAACTAATTTGGGATGAATAAAACTTTTGTGGGTTAATTTTTAAATTATTTTAAATTTATGATTTATTAAAAGTGGTTTGTATTTGTATTTAATATATAAACTTCATAATTTAAATCGAGAATTTATATCAAATTTTCGAGTGAGATTTAATTTATTGGACGGAAAATTGAAATAATTATTGCATATTTTTCACTCTGGAAATGGAAACTTTATGTGAAGGATATATTATTTTTAAGCTCATTTTTTAAATTAAAATTTGTGTTTTTCTAAAACTTGTTTGTATTTGTATTTAGAATTTAATTTTTATAATTTAAGTCGACAATTCATATCAGAATTTCGAGCAAGATTTTATTTATAATACTTTTAATACTTTTTAAAATATAGATTATATTTTATTTATTGTTTTGTACTATGTTTTCTGTAATTTGAGATAATATCTAAAATTTTCAAATAATAATACGCTTAAAAAAAAGCAAACAAATTGTAACAAAATGTTAATTTAATTTTATGGCAAGAGAGTACCATAAAGTGTTAAAACATTTGTCAGCCAATGTAAGAGTCTGGTCTTATGGCCAGAACGTACAAATAACTTGGTCAAGTTAAGCGCACAACTTTACTGGCAACTCTAACGGTACGTGCAAATGCTTATGAGAAATACCGTATGACAAGCAACAACAACAACAACAACAACTACAAGCAACAACAACAGCAACAACAACAAACATGGCAAATTTGCAGTTGCTAAGTGGGCGCGTCATGTTGTTGCAACAACAATAACAACAACAACAGCAACAACAACTTTTGTTGCATTCCTGACCTACTCTGCAAAAAGTCAGCGAGACAAAGAGAAGGTGGAAGAGAGGGGGGAGGGAGGGGAACAAAACTGGGCGTCATTGGCTAAAGGATATGGCAAAAGCAACAAACAACTTACAACATACAGTAACAACAACAACAGTAACAACAACAACAACGCCATAAAAAAAAACTTTAGTTCGTTTTGCTAGCCTCCAAAAGTAGTTAAACTTCAAAAGCCGACAGAGCGACTAAAGCAACAACAACAGCAACAACAACAACTCCCAAAGAGGCATGCAAAAAACGAGTTTTCACTACTTTTGCCTATTTTACAGCAACACGAAGCAATAACAACAACAACAACAATAAACGTGCCAAAAACAAAACCAAAAGAATCCCAAGGCAGACGAAGCGAAAACGAACGGATCAAAAATAACAACAACAAAAACAACAACAACAACAATGATGATGCCGACGAATTGCCAACATGCATTTGTTGTTGCTGCTTCGGTTTCGACTTCGACTCCAACTTCGATTTGAGCTTCGTGCTTTGAGCATCGTGATGACGTGTGCACCGTGGGCTGAACAGCTTAATTATTATGGCAACTAATTAATTTAAATTATTATTTATTTGATTGTTATTATATATTATTATATTATTTAAAATTGATTTCTTAATGAATTTTTAAAATAATTTTCAATGTATTATTCTGATAAACATTAAAAAAATACTTCAAAAATAATTTCTTTAGCTTAATTAAAAATCAAATTTTGTTAGAACATTTATAGGAAATGCCACAATTGTTTGCATTACAAAAAAAAACAAAAATATCAAAATTTAACTTTAGTTTAAAATTAATATTCCATTTAAAAAGTATTACACGCACAGACTAAACGGATAAATTAATCTTAAACTCAAATTAAATTTGAAGTGTCTCAGAAATTAACAAAAGATATGGAGAATTGACGCTAGATGTATCAAAAAACATAAATTTTGTTAAATTTTCAGCTTGTTAGCTGAAATTTTAAATTTTTTATTCGACAACAGTAGAATTGCCAATTCCTATTTTGACATTTTATTAATTTATAGTGATTTGATTTCTAGCGCTATAAAGCAAAGCTTTTAAATTAAGGCAGTAGTCACTACAAATAAATAATTGCTTAAATTTTTAAATTCCATGAAAAACAGAATAAAATAAATTAAGTTAAGCATTGTTATAAATATAAATCACTACATATTTATTAGTTTTATTTATATTTATTACATTATTATATTGTTATTATTTTTTTTTTAACACTTGATATGTAGTTACTTGTTTTTATACTTGTTTTTTTGCTCCACTGTAATTGGTGGCAAGGCTTCTTTGGCACGAACAGTTGCTGTTGTTGTTATTGTTGTTGCAGGCCTATAATCCAGTTTTTGTTTATTTTCCTCTTTCTAACCATCTCTCTCTCTCTTGCATGCAACTTGAACGAGTTTACAGCTACATGACAACAACAAGAACAACAACAACATTGAAACATGTTACAAGTGCAGGCAACGCGATGGTCACGTTGCAATGTTAGACATCTCCCCCATCTCCCTCCTTTCTCTCTCTCTCTCTCTCTCTTTTACACGACTAGACCAATAATTTGTTTCACAAAGTTATTTTTATTTTTGCTTCAACTTCAACTGTCTATTACCGCACGCTTTCGTCCCACTGTAAAGCTCACTTGGCTGCATTGCCGTTAGATGACGATGTATGTATATGTGTGTGTGTGTAAGTGTGTGTGTGTGTGTAACTTTGTATGTCTGTGTGCCAATGTCGTTTATAATGAAGTTTCCTGTCGATAAAGTTGTACTTTAAATGCTTTTAGGCCTGTTATGTGCGTGCATTGGCCAAAGTTGAAGGTGGGCTTTAATGACTCTTTGGGCCAGTTACTGTTACTGTTATTGTTATTGTTGTTTGTTAAAGCTTGTTTTTGTTTTTCACTTGTCCAAGTTACTGTAGTTACTGCAATTGCCATTATTCGCATTTAGGAAGGAAATTATACGAATATGTATGTGTTACGTTGCCTTGAGCTGTGGAAGTTTCTGCATGAATACTGTACAACTTTCATTGGGTATTCGCGCAATAAGATTTTCTTAAGTTGAATGCAAATTAATTTAATTATATTTGTATACTCTTTTTCAGTATGTTTTTATTAAAGCTCACAATTAACACTTAAATTTACGTATTTTATATGTTCCAAATCTGTTTTCTTTTTACTGCTGTCATTGCTCAAGCAAGTCTTTTTTTCTTTTTAAATTTTATTCCTTATTTTATTTTTCTTTTTAAATATATTTGTCGGTTGAAAGCGTATTCTTTTTATACTGTTAATAATAATAATTTATTCTAAGTTTTATTTTTCTATTAAATTTTATTCCTTATTATTTTTCAATACATTTTTCCGTTGAAAGCGTATTCTTTTTATACTGTTAATATTATTAATTTAGTCTAAGTTTTATTTATATTATTAATTTTATTTTTGTATTTAAGCTTATTTCTTAATTTCTTAATTTATAATAATTGCTTAGTTTATTTTTGCCAACTATATTTACCTGAAATTTAGGCAGTATGTATGCTAGTATGTTAACTAGTGATTTTTAATTTAAAACAAACTACTTTCAACCACTGTTGTCCGTAAACAAAAAATACATTTCATATTGAAATATTATCTATATTGATAATTTTAAAAATTTGGAATACCCCCATTAAAATTGTCATCACATAATTGAAAAACAAAGCAGTCTCCCAATGCCACCAACAAAAATGTCACTAATGCACAGAATTCATGATAACAACAACGAATAAGGAATTCATATATCAAAACAAAGCGCACACGAATTTAAAGAAGAGCAACAACAATTAGCAAAGAGAACAAAAAAAAAAACAAGAAACACAGCAACAAACAACAGACAACACGTGACGTAATCGACAGGCAGCAAACAAAGAGAAACAACAGCAAACACACATCAGCCAAAATCAAATGCAAAACAAAACAAAATGAAATACAAAACAACAACAAAAACAAAAACGAGTCGCGCCTGCGTCAGACAAACGAATTACACACATTTTTAATTTGTAACAAGATCAATACGGTCAGATAAGCAGAGCAGAGCAGAGAGAGGGCGAAAGGGATATGGGAACAAAGAGCAGCATAAAATCCTGACACATTACATTTACAGTTGTGTAAGGACACAACAGTAGCAGCGCAGCAGCAGCAGCAGCATAAAAGCGTCACCAAAACTCCTCTCTGCATCCCCCTGCGCAAGCGACCTACCTTACAACACAAGCAGAGCAGAGTATTGACAGCGACGCAAGCAGCACGCGTTGGCTCCACTACAACTACATACTTCAACAAATGAGACGAAATACGAATGTGAAACACTGTGGCATTGGAACACAATGTCGACCCATTGCCATTTGTTTGTGTTTGCTTTGCTCCAATTAGCAAGGCAGCTGCTCAGAGAGCAACCACAATTCGTTTACGCTCTCGCTCCCGTTTCCGCTCTCTCTCTCTCTCTGACGTGCGCTCTCAATACGCGTTGTAGCGCTGTCGCTGCGTCACTTTGTGTTTGCAAATACAAAATAAATACAAAACACAAAGAAATTGTTAAGCATGGCAAACGTTTGCTTTTTGGCCTGGGTAAGGGCGGCGGTGAAAGCTTTTCTTCAACACTTGGGAACCCAAACAGCTGCTCGGCACTTTGTCGCCGTGTCGTTTGCTTTTGTCGCTTTGTACAAGTGTGTTTCATTGTCAGTCGCCCCATTCATGACAACGAAACGAAGCTGCTGCTGCTGCTGTTGCTGCTGACGCCAACGTCGCTGTCGCTGCCGACGCTCTGCTGTCAAAATGCCGGTTGGGATAGGGCTCTAAAACTTCCCCCATTACAAAAATGCGACTCGTCAGCTCTTTCTTTTTATTCTTTTATTTAATTTCAACTATTATTTCACCTTGTGCTATAATAATGCAAATTTCTAACATTAATTTGATAATTTTCTACCTCTCTCTCTTTCACTCTCATTATGCATATTTGTTGCCACTTTTTGTCTTAACTTGTTTAGTTTTTACTTCTCTGGGTGTGGTACAATAAAAGTAAAAGGAATTGGCAAATTGTTCACTGGAAAAGCAAAAAGGAAAAACGTCGTGTGACCGCCAAAATAATTTCAAGGAAATATCCTGGCAAACTTCACAAAACGTAATTTGAACACGAAACGACATTCAGACTTACAGTGGCTGACAGAAGTCTGTGTACGTGCGACCTCTAATTCGACTAGTTGGCGACACTAAAGACATGAAATAAAATTAATGATGATTCTTGGATAGAAAAATACTTAGTATTTGTTGCACGTAGCTCAACTTTTGACAGGCACTGTAACTATTAGAGAATTTTTAGAGGAGAAATTTTCCTTTAATTGCTTAGTATTTAAGCATTAGTAATCAATAAATTAGATTGATAATTATAAGCAGTATATCAAGAAATGGGTTTGATAAAGTAATAAAAATGAATGTAAATTTGTATCATTATAAAAACAATTACATTACTAATTTAATGGAATGTAATTAATAAAAACTTGAATATTAGTTATGAATTAAAATACATAAATAAAATGAAACACAATTACTTAAAATTCTAAACTTCTGCCAATTTTAGAAAAATTAGAATCACTTTCAAGATAAGCTTATCACAAGAAATATAATCAAAAGTAAATGTCTCAGCTGAGCAAATGAAATTTTTTATTGTCTAATGAAAAACTGTATCATCAAAATGCAATTAATTGATCAAAGTAATTAAAAAGTACTCGAGATTTCAGGGCATAAATCAATCAATGAAAATTTTTATTACATTTTCAAGATTCATGAGTAAAAATTTTGATTTTTTTTTCAATAAAAAAGAATTTTAATCAATGCCATTGAATTTATTGAATTTCTATAATATTTTCCAGAACTTGCGAAAAGATGTTTTTTTAATAAAGATTCAATAAATGTCAGTCATTAATTAAATTTGAAGAATTGCAATAAACTCGGAATTTATTGAGTTAATTTGTTAAAAAACTGTTAAAATCTGCCTAAATTTCGTTGTTACTTTCAACTGAATTAGAAGCAATTAGTTTTATGGCCATAAAACATGATATGGCTTTAAGTATCACACAGATTTGGTCACATGCTCTGCAGATTTGAGCAAATCCCAGTTTTATGGCCGGGATTAGTTTCTCTATAAAAGTGTCAAGATTCTTTTGGGAGTGAGAAACGTTCCTCACGCATTATCACAATTTTTTAATGAGCTCCACTAGCGAAACTTAAGAAACTTAACAACAACAACAACAACAAATACTACATATGTTTGCATGTGTGTGTGTGTGTGTGTGTGTGTGTGTAGGAAGAAGCAGTGGCTAAAAGTTGTTTCTTTTCAACACGTTGTAGAAAAAGTTCTTTGCGGCTCTCTTTGCGAAACGAATGAGCGAACGAGCGAACGAACGAAAAATGCTAACGAAACGAAAACGCAAAATGTCAATGTCCTCCACTGTACAGTTCAGCGCCACAATTGCGTCGCAGTTTTCGTAGCAGCTCCAAAAGCGCCAAGAAACGTTCTCGCGGAACGCTGTGGCAATTGGAACAGACAGTTCGCTCTGTTCGCAAACTTAACGTAAGCTAAGCGTCGAGTCGACTGAAGTGGCATTGGAGTAACGTATCAATGTATGACTGTATGTGTGTGAGTTGAGAGCAAAAGAGAGTGGGACAATGCGTGTGTGTGTGTGTGTGTGTGCTTGTAGTATTAAACTACGTATAGTTTAAAAAACGTTACTTGAGACTCCACAATCCCCACCTACCGCTTCCCCCCTTTGCCAACTGTCATAAATCCACAGCAAATACAAATAATGTCGTTCGACATTTTCTACTTGAGTTTTGTTGTTGTTCTTGTTCTCTTATTGGTTTTGCATTGAACGAGCAAGTTTTTTAATAAACGCCGTTATGGCTAACAGCAATAAAAGTATGAAAAGAAAAACTGACTTCTAGTTGACAATAATTTAATGAAAAACGGAAATGCCATTATAGATTTATAGCCTGATAACAATGCCAAAATCCAAGACATTAAGAAGTTGCTAAAAGACAGGTAACAACTTGTTTAAGCTGCTTGGGAATGTTATTACATTCTTTAAAGATTTATTTTATATTTTTTATATTGATGGTTTTTATCGAAGCTACTTGGGAATAATATAACATTTTTTTTTAAGATTTACTATATATTATTATTTATTTAATTAATTTTTTTAGTTGATTTATTTCTTCTTTTTATACGATAGTATTTTGCTTTAATATCAAGGACTACAACTACAACTATATTTTTTTAACTAACAACTGTAGAATAGAATTGTATCGGATTTTTTCTCTCATTTTTCATTTTTTTTAAATCAAAATTTAAATTATATTATGTTTTTTAATAAAAATGGAAATTTGAATATTATTTCAAAACAATAAAAATCAAAAGTTTGAGATACAATTAATTTTTCAAATAAAAATTTAAAATACTAATTTGTTCTTTTCCAGCCAAAAAAATATGTCTGGGACTTTCCCATTTATTCAGATAATTTTCGAGCCTAATTTTATAATCTGTTAAATATGTCTATGCATTTTTCTTAATTTTAAGCAGATATATTTTTAATTTTCCTATGATTATCATACCATACATATTTATATTAACTAATACATATTTTTGGAGGCAACTTACGAAAATCTTGGGAATATATTCAATTAAATTACTTAGAATTCGTACATACCTGTAAAGAAAAAAGAAAATAGAAGTTAATTAGTTTCAGAGAATAAATATTGTTATTTTTTTAATTGTAACTCTTGTTAAATTAATAGAAAATTTCTTATTTTATGCTTATGAAAATATTTATTTATAAGTATCTAATAATGTAGCGACAATTCCAGATATTTTCAGAATTTAAGTGTGTATATTTTTTAGTAAGTAAATCCAATTTCTAAATTCTGAAGAAGTTGTAAATTATATTGATCATCTAACAGGTTATACCATATAATACGGTTTGACTGTGTATATTTTTTACTAAATAAAAAATATTTATGATTTATTTTAATATTTTGAACATTTGTTTAAGTTCGTTTGAATATAAATTTAGCATTTACAAATAATATTTCCAAGAATAATATTTGTAAAAATAAATGTGAAACCAATGAACATCCAAATAACAGGTCAGAGTGCTCAACTAGAGAATACCCTGTAAGAAAATCCAATTCCTAAATGCTGAATAAGTTGGGAATTAAGTTGATCTTTTATAAGGGTATTTTATAATTGACAATTATAATACCCATCAATTTCGCTACATTCCATAATTACTGGGTATTAAAAGGGACCTTTTGAAAAGGAAACCCTGCATTAAAAATACTCGTCTATATATACGAAAGTCTAAGAAGAACGAAGAAGAAAAAGAAATCCACAAATGACGAGACCAATTGTTTGCTTTTATTGTTGTTGCTATTGTTGTTGTTGTGGTTGTTGTTGTGGTTGTTGTTGTGGTTGTTGTTGTTGATGTTTTGGTCTCAACACGTGTAATCAAACACAATAAGCCATAAAAATTATCATAAAGCGAGACGTTGCATTAAAAGCTAATAGAAAAAAGAAATACGTGGGTGGAAAAGTGGAAAACTAAATAAAAGTGACAATAAGTAAAAATGGCAAATAACTACAACAACCATAACAACAACAACAGCAGCAACAACAACAGCAACAACAGAGGCGACAATTGAAACAACAACAAGGCAAAAGGTGAAACCCAAAAATCCTTTGCCACACACAGACGAGGACAACAGAATAAGGACGAGGAGAAAGAGGGGGAGAAGGAGGAGGAAAGGCGACGTCGAGTGGCATAAATTAAGGTTCAGGCTCAACATGTTGTATACCGAAACCAATACACACCCACACACACACACAAATACAAACACACACACAAACAAACACACACACAACAACAATACAGAAATCTACAAGTGTCGACACACAGCGCACAGTGTGGTGTGTACGTTAGAAATGTGAGTAAATTTATCAATTAAATTCAATAAATATATATTGTAGATAATAAATTTGTATAATCGTTATATGCAGCAAATGTTGGATCAATTAATATGTTTTAAAAACTTAAACTTTTTCTATATTTTCAGTTATAAATTAAAATTCTTTATAACATAATTTAATTTTTAATTTCACATTTTAGTTTTGTAATTTTATTTAAAATGTAATTAATTATTTTTTCTACCTGATTTAAGTCGACGTCAATTAAATAAATAAATAAATAATTCAATAAGTAAATAAATAAAAAAATAAATAAATATTTAATTAAATAAATAAATAACTAACTAAATAAGTAAATAACATTTATATTAACATTGAATGATAATTTGGGTAAAGAATCTTTGCCCTATATTTCTCAAAGATACAAAAGTATCTGCTTGTTAATTACATTTTTTATTGATTATTTGAGGGGTCTTTCATTTATTTAATGTTATATATATATATGACATTACTTTTAAATACGAGAATTATTTTTTCAAAAATACTTTTGATTATTTAGCTTCTGTTTATTTACATTTCTTATGTTATGAAGATACATTTATCTTCATGTTATATATTCTTGAATATAAAATAAAGATGAATTTGTCTTTTATTTATCTGGACTCTCTTTTAGTTATATTTTTTTTTAATTTTATTGATTTCAAATTCTATGTTTTATTCACATTATGTATTATACTTAAGATTGTCTACCTTTTGCTTCAATTTTGTTGTTTTTAAAATACCTTGATGAATCTTCTTTTACCCTTGAATTCTTTGAAATATTTTCAGTTCCCAATATTTTATAAAGTTATGTTGTAAAAATTATTTTTGTTTTTTTAAAGATTTGTTGTGAAACCTATTATTTCTATAATTTCTTAAGAAACATTGAAGTAATAGATCATTTTATTTATATATAATATATCATATATTAAGATATATATATGTCAATTGCATCTCACAACATATTCAAGATCCATATAATTTTTTTAATACTTTCTTTCTTTTGGTTTTCTTTTTATCGATTTCAATCATTTATCGTTGTTACTTGCTCCACTGTGCCATCCACTTTGGCTCCGTCGTTGTGTCAATTTGATGATGTCCTTGCTTGGTTTCATATTCCCTCCACACCCCGCACGTCACACTTCTTTTGTCCTTCACTGTTGCCAGGAGATCGTGCCCCTCCTTCCCCCTCTCTTTCTCTCTGTCTTCTCCTCTTCACCTCCATCGCCGTGTCAATAGCGAAAAGTGCGAGACTCGAGGCAGCCTCCTTCTAGTTAACATATTTTACAGTGCGTGCCATTTGCAGTGAAACATGATGTTTTGCTAATGCGACAGATTTACACGCCGCTTTCCATTTAATTTGCTTTATTTTCAGTTATCCCATTCCCCCGCTCTTCTCTCCTTTCTGCATCTGCTTCCCCCCTCTTGCTGTCTACTTCAAATTGCTTATATTCTTGAAATTAATAACATTGTTGATTAAAATTAATAAACTAAGAATATGGTAATATTTTTTATCTGTTAAAATAATAAAATATATCTATATATTTATAGTTTGAAAAATTTGAAAAAATAATCAATGTCCAAAATAAATGGAATATTTCATAGTATATATTTTAGTATTATTAAAAAAAATTTCATGAGTATTTATTATTATAATGATTTGTATCTTTCACTTCTGTGTTCTGTTATCTGCTGTCATTGCTCAAGAAAGTCACTTTTGTTTTTTATTAGTTTCAGTTTTCCTTTATTAAAATCAAATCTATTTATAAATTTGAATATTACATTTAACCAATATCAACTCCTTTTCTTTATTTTAAATTACTTCAATATCAATTATTAATATTTTAAATTAATACTCATTTATTTATTAATTTAAATTTTAAATTTAACCAATAAATAACATATTAATTTCTTTTAAATAACTTCAATATCAATTATCAATATTTTTAATGAATTCTCACCTATTTATAAATTTTGAATTTTAAATTTAACTAATACCAACTCCATTTCTTTAAAATAACTCCAATTCAATTCTAAATATTTTTAATATATTATATTAATTATAAATATTTAAAATAAATTCTCACCTATTTATAAATTTTTAATTTTACATTTAACTAATATTAACTCGATTTTTATAAATTACTTCAATATCAATTATGAATATTTTCAATAAATTCTCATACAGAATTTCTAAATTTTACATTTGCATTTCTAATATCTAATAATATCTAATATCTAATATTAAATTTAACAGAAAATCTCTCCTGAATTCGAATTCTATATTTTGTATACATTTTTTTGATGTTGATAATTCGAAGTATCTATCTTTCGGCTAATAATGTATTTAAAATATATATAATAATTTATATATAATAATTTATTTAAACATGAGCAGCTGTATTTTATTTTCAAAAAAATACTTTTAATTATACTTAAACATTTCCTATTTGAACTATTCTTCTTTTTATATGCTCTAAAAAATATATTAAAATATCTTTTACTAAGCTGATGCTACATTGGTAAATTAATATTTTATTTTATATTATTTTATTTATTTTTTGTTTAATGTTCTCTGTTGTAGTTGATATAAATAGAATTCATTGTAAAACCTTAAGTATTATTCTATGTTTATCAGTTTAATTAACTCTAATCTTCTAATTTGATTTTTTACTTTATTTAATTGTATTCTATTTTTTGATGAAATGACTTTTGATATGATTTATGATTCACTTGGAATGATTACGAGATACGTTGCTGATTTTCATGCTGCTGTTTCTGTAGCTGTTTCAGCTGATGACGACAACAGCTGCAATTTAGAAATTAAATTTGCCATGCAACATTAAATGAAAGAGGGGGGAGTGAAGGGGAAGGGAAGGGGAAGGGAAGGGGTAGAATATTGCTGTGATTCACAAGAGAATCACAGACTTCTCCACGACTTCTTGGGAATTGCAAAAAAGAAATCCAAAGTGCGAGTCT
Source organism: Drosophila kuntzei (assembly GCA_035042165.1). Lineage (NCBI taxonomy): Eukaryota > Metazoa > Arthropoda > Insecta > Diptera > Drosophilidae > Drosophila > Drosophila kuntzei. The sequence goes on along the minus strand of JAWNLU010001919.1, from coordinate 428,585 downwards.
CCGTGACGCGACACATGTTGTCACTTTACTACTCCCTCTCTCCCTCTCTCTCTATCTCTCTATCTCTCTTTCTCCCTCTCTCTCTCCTTCTGTTTGGTTTTCTCTAATATCCGGCTACTTTTGCCCTCGCTAATAATTCATTATCTGGTGAAATGTATCTTTTATTTATATGTATCTTTTAGCTGGAAGGTGTTGCCAACCACGCAAATTGTCTGCATTTTGTATCTCAAATCTGTAAATGTATCTGTATCTGTAAATGTATCTGCATCTGTCGAATGCATGCTAAATTCGCCTTCATTTATTTATTTATTTTGCAAATTTTGTTTTTGTTTTTATTAATTAAGTGCAATAAACTTAAGTGCGCAGACAATGAATTTTATTTATTTTAAATATTCCTCACATTTCTGATACATTTGACTATTTCTTTAATTGTTAAAAATCACTATTATTCTGGAGTTTTTTATGAATTTAAAAAGTCTTATTCCTACATTAAAAATATACAAATTATTATTGTTTAAAACTAATACAACAACTAATTAACAATTTAAATAAATATTTTCTTAAAGAATGATGGAAAGTATTTTTAAACTTTTAAGAATTGTTCCAAAATTATTATTTCCATTTGTTTAAGAAGTATACTTAATTAATTATCTTATATATATATATATAAAATATTCAGTTGAATTTAAAGCATGAATTAAAGAAAGAAAGTAATTAATTTGCATTACGATAAAACAGGACAAAGTCAGAACAAAGAAACTCCAAATTGGCTGAGTCACATTTATGTACAGAAGTTACACATTATGTGTGTGTATCTGTGTATCTTTGTATCTTTGTATCTATGTATCTATGTGTGTTTGTATCTGCTAATTACACATTAGCTGGACTGCATCCTATATTTTATGGCTGGCCCCAAATTGCATGTTTAATTGCAATAAAAGCAAGCTATATGCCACGCCCACACACAAGGAAAAGACAAAAGGCAAACGAATTTTCTTGCTGGAAAATGAAAGACACAAAACAGCTGCAAAGCGAGTGCAACAAGGAAAATTCAATGGAAAACAAATAAACATATTAAATTGACTAATTGGATTGCAAAAGAGGAGAAGAAGAATAAATACTTAGAATAAGGAGAAATTTGGGTAATGTTTAAATAAGATTAATCAAAGTTAAACTCTTCTTGGGTTCCTTTGAGAAATATTTAAAATATATACATATTTAAAATATAATATATTTCACATTCGAAACAAATTGTATTTATTTGTTTGAGAAACAAAAACAATTTCTGTTATTTATTATATGATAGTTTTATATATTTGATATTATTAAAATAATTAAAAAATATATAAAATATACCTTTATTTTTAATAAAATGCTTGCAATTTAATTTTTGGAAATTGTGGGCGTGAATTTTATTGAAAATTGTAATTAAACCAGATTTATAATATTCAGAAGTCTACATAATAAATTTAATATCTTAAGTCTTTTAATTCTTGATTGAAAATCGAATAAAAAACTTTAATTTTAATGCTGTTCAAGCATCTAAATAATTTATAGAATCATTCTGTAGTATTTCTTTTTTATATCATATTATTTACAGGGTATCAATTATAACAAAATTATAAAAAGAACAAAAGAAACTTAGTGAGTCGTGACAAGTTAAAGGCCAATAAATAATCCGTCTACTTTAATGCAATTTTAATTAGCCATGGCTAAATCGCTTTATAAATTTAATTTTAAAAGTGCTAAAATTACAGCAATTAAAATAAAAAACGTATTTAAAAATTTATCCATGGTTTTACCACAATTAATAATTGCATTGTTTTTTATTTTATTAAATTTGTAATTAGAAAACTCAACTTTTTTGCCAAACAACTTAAAAAAGACCTCAATAATAATGTGAATCATGTGAGTTCCGATCGGTTGAGTTTAGATTTTTTTTCGTTACGATCCATCGATCGTTTAGTAAGGTCAAATATCTTTTAAATTAACAAAATAAATATTATTAGCAACAAATGAAATAAGTATTAAGTTTAAATTGGCAACAAAATTAAAATGTATCACATTTTATTTGGCACTTTGAAACATTGTGGAAATTCATTTCAACAATTTTAACGACTGCAAAAAAAACCTATTATTTATTTAACAATAATTTATGTGGCAATAAAAACAAATTGTTGTAATAATTCATACATTTAATTAATGACCTGTCGATAATTGTCAATTTAATGTTTGCAAACGGCAAAAGTTGCACATAATTGAAATGAAAAATTCACGATTAAAATGGTTAAACAATAAATGGAAAATCAATTCAACGGACAATTAAATTGATGAAAGTTTTACAATAACAAATAAACTAATTTATAATAATTATACTAAAAGTTAGGAACATTTTTATAGAGGCTTTCTATTGATTTATTATCTATTTGGAGCTATTAGACAGTTTATTGTGAATATTAAAAGAGTTAAATCAATTAACAATTTATTGATACATTTTTGATCTAAAGTTTTGAAGATAGTTTAAATGGTGCTAGAAATTTTTTAAAATCGCTAGATATTTTAAAAATTAACTTTAAATTTAATGAATGATTAACGAAAAAAATTTAGGAATTTGCTTGACATGTTTAATCTTTTTAAAATAAATTTGCTGCATTTTTGGTATTTGACAATTTATTGATACATTTTTCTACTAGAATTTTGAGGATACTTAATTTAAATGGTATTAGGCATTTTTTAAAATCGCTAAATATATTTAAAAATTAATTTTAAATTTATTAAATGAATAACGAAAATTTTTTAAGAATTTGCTTGACGTTTTTAATAGTTAATAAGTTTATTTTTACAGCTTTGTGTTGTATTTCCATAGTTTTTTAAATAGCCGAGTCGTTTTTTTAAAAACCTCTAGAAGAATTGTTTGTAAACATTTTTTAAATTCGCCAGATATTTTTGAAAATAAGTTTAAAATTTATTGAATAATTTTGAAGAATTTGGTTGACATGCTTAATGGATAATACGATTATTTTTACAACTTTAGATTGCTTTTCCAAAAATCTTTTTAAAATAAATTGCTTCATTTTGGGCATTTGACTATAAAATAGAGCTTAAAAAGCAGTTTCAAAAACACTTTTCACTCTAGGATATTTCCATTTAACAAAATGCCATTAAAATGAGCAACTTGTCAGTTTTTAAAGATTGTCAGTCAGTCAGAGTTGTAGATATAAATACATGTTTACATGTTTATCTACCGTAACAACTCGTTTATTCAGATACATTTTGTTTTTGTAGCTTTTATTACGCACGGACCTCGACAAAGGCAAACAAGACAAAGAGCAAGAGAATTGTAAGAATGTGCAGCATTCTCAATACTCTCACATGACCTACCCGAAGGCGAAACTTATTATTATTGTTATTACTTACTATATATATCTTTTTTATTTTGCTGTATACAATTTTTATTATTTTCATTTCATTTCATTTTTTTTATTATTGTCGGTCGCTGATTGGGGAGGAAAACAGAGGCTTATTTACTTTTAGTATTATTGTACACACACACACACACACACACACACATCTGAATGAGGCATTAAAAATGTGTGCATGTATTTGTGTATCTGCTCTTTCCTTTCCTCTTAATCCTCTCAAAAAATCAAGGCTGCAAGATGAACCCAAAGATTGCAAAATTCACTGAGAAATGCACTTAAATAAAGTTTAATGTTGTCTCAACTGTTATATTACATTTAGCATTAACATAAAGCTAATAACTGTTATATTACATAGCAGAAATATTTAGCATTAAAATAAAATTAACAGCTGTTACATTACATAACAGAAATATTTAGCATTAACATAAAGCAGTTCAGTTAACAGCTGTTAAAGGCAGTGCTAAAATTTAAATATAATTTGATTCCAAAATAAATAAAATTTATTTTTAAAATAAACTAAACTTAAGAAGCCTCATTTAAAAAAAAAAAAGAAAGTTTGCTGGAATTTTTCAGCCCTTCAGTTGATTTTATCTTTAAGAACTCAAATAGATTTTATATCAAGTATCAAGAATTTATCGATTGTAATGAAGTTTAGGTATAAGGTTAGATAAGAAGCTTGATAAAACAGGTGTACGAGTTAAAATTCAGAGCTTTATCTATAAAACGTAGCTTGTGAATAAAAACTAAATTAAATGTTTGATAGAGAAAATGTTAAATTTTAAATTAACTTGATGAATAGAATAAAGTTATGGTTAAATTTTGATTTTATTATAGTTAAATTTTGATATTTTTAAATGATATATTTTGTATACGACTTTTGATGATAAAAATATTTTTTTTATTAATTTTATTATTTGTAGAGTCATATAAAAGCTTTTTTCTTTGATGCTTTATAAAATTAGAAAAGATAATGAAAGAATACAAAATTAAATTAAAATTCGCACAGTTTTGGATTTTAGAAAAATCAAAGCTCCTTTTTTTAAAAATCATTAAACTAGATTTTACATTATTTTTTACTCTGAATTTATATTTCAAAATATTTTTTAAATAATACTCAGATTGTCTTTGTTTTAATAATTCATATAAAAATATTTAAAAACTTCCAGCTTTCTTCTATAAATATTTTCCAACGAAATCGTATCGAAATGGATTTGAAACGCAGTTAAGCATTATCGTAAATCACAATTATTTTAATGCCGTCACATATCTATGAATTTATCAGATAATCAGACCGTGTCTAATATACAGCAATGATACTGAAAATGAACAACAACTTGCAGTAAACTTGGCTGCATTAAATTACAACAATAACAACTAGTTAGACCAGGCTAAAAACAACCAACTAACCAACAATTCAACAACATTTGTTGGCCTACAGCAGAGTGTATTTATTAAGCTTGTGTTTGGCTCAAACTTGATTTCAAAGTTAAGCCAACCTTAACCAACATTTATAGACATCAAACGTGGCTAAAACTGAAACTATGCAGCGTCAAGAAGCGAAACCAAAATTATAAACAACAAAAAACTACAAAAAAAAACAAAACATATCAACAAAAATTACATCGTTTTTTTCTCCTATTTTTCTGTTTTTGGCAGTTTTTTTTCTGTTTTTTTTATGTCTTTTCTTGGGCTTTTGGTGTTAAACTTGATTTGCAAAAATTTTGCTTTGAAGGTGAAGTCTTGTTATTGAGGTAGGCAGTGAATAAGTAGTAAATATTGTGTACCTGAAGGCAAAACGCAAAAAGATGAAACTGAAATTCAGTTGATGGCGAATTAAGCAACTTTTTTGTCAAAAATATTCAACCAAAGTCAAGATTGAAAGACAGTTTTTGTAATTGAATTAAGATGGTTCCATTAAAGAGCTAGCTTCAGTAGAAGATACTTTTGTATCTATAATTACTTTTTGTAATTAAAAAAGGATTAAAGTTATAGATATCAAAATTATGAAAAACATTTACTTTATTTATATGATTCATAGTTGTTTATTTATCATCAACTATGAAAAGTCGACTCAAGAAATTTATTTAATGTATATTTTTTTAAAAACATTTAATTAAAAAATAAAGTTAACAATTTAAAGTTTAAAAAATTACGAATTTTAAATATTGATAATAAATTGGGCGCTTGTTCAATTGTAAAACAATATTTAAAAAGAATAAAAATAGTAATTCCAACATTCGTTTCTAAAATTTATTAAAACTCATCGCTAGTTCCTTTGATTTACTTTACTCTTCATTTGGTTCATTTGAATCCTTAATTTCCTTCTTTTTTTCCATAAGTTTAAAGTTCAGTTAAATTTTATCGGATAAATTTTGGCATAAATTTCTATGAATTTTACGTCAAAATATCTGTTTAAAATTGATAAAAACGTTATTTAACCTCAACCAGATTTTGAAAATATAAGTCTAAGTTTTTATAATTTCTATTCTCCTTCTTTAAATTCATCTGAATCCGCAATTCTAGTTCATTGGTTCGATTCATTCAAATTCTTCTTCGTTTAGTTAATTTAAACTGCTTTGCTGGCTTAAGGCAATCTGTTATATACAGTGGCTCACAGCTTATTGAATCAACTACATTAATAGTTATGTTATGTTTCTGTTGCTTAATTGAGATTCAATATAAATTGAAATTGAAATAAAGAAATATTTTGCTTAAATTTACATTTTAATTAAAAATCTGCATATAAATTTTATTAAAGTCTCCTTTTCATTCAAAAATAAATGCACTTAAAATTTGTACTATTCAAATATAGTGGGTTTAATAAGCTGTGAGCCACCGTAACTAACGAAAAGTGTATTGAGATTTGGTCAGGTTGCCAGACTGTCTGATGCTTTTTGGGGTAATTAGCGGTCGTCTACTTCATGTCTGCGTGTATAACAGCTGGACAGGTTCACATTACACACTTGAAGAGAGCATAAGCAAAAAAAAGAGAAATGCGGGAGAGTGAGAGAGAAACTGCTTAGGTAAGCAACATGTAATTAATATATATATGTATGTATGTACATTTTGACATGGACAACAACTCAATGAGCTCCTTACGATTTGCTAAACTTTTTCCCTGCAACTCGAAAAAAAAAATAAATAAAATAATAACTTAGACGGATCATAATCGTATATCAAATTCTGTTTGTGATAAACAACATGCGCGAGTTCAAGTAAGTATTTATTGCACTTGTTGTTGTATTTGTTTTTGTTCTAAGATATAGGTGATTGACATGTTAAAACATGTGTTGGCGAAAAGTTGTAGCCGCGATTAAGATAAGACACACATACAAACAGACGTCACATGCTGTTTGTGTGTGTGGGTGTTGAGACAGCTGGCAGACAGAAAACTGCTTGCTGTTTAACAAATCTTTTAACAACTTGCTAAATTGTAATTGAATTTTACACTGCTTCTTAAGTGCGTAAATTAAAGTAGTAAAATGCAGTGCAAATTTAAAAATAAATAAATATGTATATAAAAAGAAAAATAAATAAATAAATAAAATACGTATTTGTCAAAGCAAAGTTTGTCAAACAAAATATAATCTATCATGTTGCATGACTCACTTAGTTTTTTATCTATGCGATAAATTAAAATATTGTCATATTCTTAATGAAAATATTTTTTATTTCATTCCAATGATGACGTACATTGAAATGTTGAAAATGTCAAGCGATCGCGCCTCATTAACGCAGAAGAATTTATATTGTCAGCGTAATGAAGAGATCAATCTAAAAGTGTCACATTGCGCATGTCTGTTATTTGATGTTGAAACGACAGAGCGTGAATATCAAGAGAGAGAGTCAGAGCGTGATGTCACATTTAAGGTGTTTTTTTTATGCTCTCAGTTACTGTGTGCACTGCTTGCGGTGTTTATGCATGTGACAAGCAGAGCTATCAATGGCGTTAACAGTGATCCTGTGTAGCGCTGTTAAATAACAGAGATTAGAAACAGCGTTTGAACTACTTGAAGCAACAGTTGTACGCTTTAACATATTAAGCCAAGCAGTTTTGTAGATACAGGTGTTGTAGATACTTTAAATCTGTATAAGCAAAAAACTTTATGATTGCAGATTACAATCAACTTTCATGGATTATTTCCATGCGAAGTAAAAACTCAAAAAGCATCCATTAAGCTGAAAACACAAAATTTCCATTTGGCAACAACTACGCAGCAAATTTCATATAATTTCCAAAACCAGCAACAACAACAACAAGAGTATCTTGGAGAGTAGAAAACAACAAACAACGCCCACACACAAGCTTAACAACGCCCCAACAACAAAACGAAATCACTTTTCCAAACTTGTAAAAAAAAAAATATATATATATATATATATCATAAGCCGCTTACATAAGAGAAGAATCTATGAATGTAGCTGTGAATATTGCTTGTTATTTGATTTTTTATTATTTTTCGAAATTCTTTTTTTTTTGTTTGTTTCTCAAGTTGAGTTTAAGGTAAGTACGCCTTAATTGGCCAGGGGCGTGGTCAAGTAACAAGCAATCAATCAGTTTTAATATTAAGATTCAACTTACAGTTGCGCGTGTAATAAATGTATCTGTATCTATAGCTGTATTTGTATCTGTATCTGTATCTATAGCGCACTTTCATTGTAGAAAAAAATGAAATGAAGAAGAACTTTGATGAAAATTCCAATGCGTTTTGTTTTTATGACTTTTCTTTGTTATGACGGAAAATGACGGACGGAAAATCCCTTTGCCAACGAATTTTCTCTAACTATCTAATGCACACGCTTTATAATTTGCAAAAGAAAAATACTATGAGGGAAAAACAAGTTATGGCATTTCTTTCTTTCATTTTTATCCTTATCAGAGAGACAGCGAGAGAATGAGAAAGAAGAGAGAGAGAGGAGAAGGAGAGAGTACGATATCATAATTTATATGCAGACAACGCAATTGCAGTGTTGCATTTTCAGTTCTTTTATTACACACTTCATTTCCATTCATTTTCATTCCATTTTCTTTATTTCGTTTCTGTGTATGCATTGCAAATTGCTTGGAATATGTTTTTATTATAGCTTAGATTATTTTTTAGAACAACTTTAGCTTAAACAAGAGCTTAAAAAAATTGAAATTTTACTTTAAAATTGCATAATTCTTAATCGAAAATCGTAGTAATAGATTAAGAAATTATTTGTTGTAAGAACCGTCTAATTAAGAACAAAATTAAACAACTGTTAATTAAAATAGTATGGCAATTATATTTATTTTATGTATAGATTGATATAGAAACTATTAAAAGTATTCGGACAAGTTAATTATAATTATTCTGATTATTTATATATATTTATTTACAAATTTGGAAAATTAAACCTTATGACAATAATAAAAATTTATATTTAATAAAAAGATTGATGTAAGAACAGTCAAAAAGAATATTAAGTATACGCCCAGGTCAAGTATAATAATTTTGGTTTTTCAAAATATTTATTTATTTATTTCTTTTCAAGTTACAAATTGAAAAAAAGAAAAATCGTCTGACAATAATATATGTACATATATATTTTATACATACATATATTGATATCAAATCAATGGAAAAGAGTATTAAGTATTCGGCATATCAAGTGTAAAAATGCTGTTAATATTTTCTGAATATTTATTTAAATATTAATTTCCAACTTACAAACAAAAAAAAGTAATATTGTATGGTTATTTTATATGTATTTTATATACAAATAGATATAGAAACTGTTAAAAAGAGTATTAAGTATTCGGTCAATTTAAGTATAAATATTTGTGCCTGCAACTATTTTTAATATATTATATTTATTTCAGGGATTAAAACCGAAACAAATATTGGTTTCAGTTACGGTTTCGGTTATGCTCGAATTAAGGTTTTCGGTTATCAGTTTGGTTGGAGTATCGGTTTCGTAACGGTTATCGGTTTTTTGTAAGTTTCGGTTTAAAAATACCGGAATGGTTTCGGTTCACAAGAAAAAAAGAAATTAAGGTTTTCGGTTGACCGAAATAAGAAGCGTTATTCATTGTTTTATATGAAAAAAATACTTAATGCTCTTTTTAGGCTGGAAAATAATGTTATCTGGTTACTGGAATGGTCCATCGGTTCATTTGGATTGAAAATTTCGATTATTTGAATTTTACTGATTTTTAATAACTTTGAACTGCCATAACTTTGTCAAAACTCAATCGATTTCCATGCGCAATATAAATTTGAGCATGATTTTACCTCTAAATTCGATCTGCATTTAAATTAAATTCATTTTGAAAGTTCGAATTTTTTCGAAAAAAATCAAAAAAGACAAAGGGTAACACTGTAAATTTAAAAAAAAAATTTCGATTTTCAAAATTTTTTAAAAATTAAGAAAATTTAAATGCAGATCGAATTTAGAGGTAAAATTATGCTCAAATTTACATTGCGCATGGAAATTGATTGAGTTTTGATAAAGTTATGACCGTTCAAAGTTGCCAGAACCGAAATTAAACCATATAAATGAATCGGTTACTAAACGGTTATTTTGGCTTAAAGAGTTTCGGTTTATGGATTTCGGTATAGTGGAAAAAGATTTTTTCGTTTACGGTTTTAGTTACGGTTACAAATTTCAATCGGTTTTAATCGGTTAAAGGTTACGGTTTCGGTTAAGGTTTAAATTCCTGATTTATTTGGTTGTTTATTTTTAAGGTGCAAATTAGAAAAAGTCAAAGTTAAAATTCATAAACTAGCTGAAAGTTCAAAAGTTAAGTAACTTTGTCATTTAATTTTATATAAACTATTGCACTTGTTTTGTTATTGTTGTTGTTGTTTTTATTGTTGTTTTTGTTGTTGTTTTTATTGTTGTTGTTGGTGTTGTTTTTATTGTTAACAGTGGCAATTAAATGGCTTTTTAGCTATTTTGTTGTTAGGCTCATTTCGAAGACGAATGCAATTAAAATGAGAAACTTTGTACAATGTTTATATATTGTTGTAAATGTTATTGTTGTTGTAAATGTTATTGTTGTTGTTGTTGTTGTCCACTAATTGCGATTGACAAAAGTGAAAGTGAGCGAGCAAAATGCGAAAACTAATAGATTTATATTTAGTTACTAAGTAAAAAAAATGTAGCTAAACATTGTCGACTATGAATATGAATATGAGTGTGAGTGTTTGAGTATTACGTGGGCAGACAATGAATGTATCTTTTTGCCATTGATCAAGATACAATGCTGTTGGTCTGTCTACAGTTGGATGAGTAATTTTCTGGCATTTTTCTATGCAACTTTTTTGTATTTATTTCTCTCTTTTTTTTTTTTTTTAGGCGTTGCCTGAAATAGTTTCAGTTTCATTTTCAGTATCAACTTGCCATGAAATATGAAACAACTTTATTTCATTGTCAGTCAACTATCTCTCTCTCTCTCACTCTCTGTCTCACTCTCTCTCTCTCTCTCTTACTTTTTCTGGTTGGAAAAACCGGCTGAAGTTGAGCCGCCGAAAACTAGAAAAATGGAACGAAACCAAAGCAAATGAAAGTGAAAGTGGGCTAAACTCATCAACATGGCCCAGAGTCGTTCGCTCAAGCTTCACTGTAGTTCAGTTTTTTGTGTGTTTCTAGGCCTAAACCAAAAAAAAAAACCATAAAAAACATCAAATAAAACTGTTTGCACTCGTAACTTTACCTCAAATGCTTTTGCATCTCCATCTCTCTCTCTCTCTTTCTCACTCTTTCTCTCTTTCTCTCTCTTACATCTCATTTATTTCACTTTCGTTTTCGTTGCGGCATCGAAGAAAAGTGAAAATTATGCAGTGAAAATCTTCAACAGGCGTTGAGTTGATTTAGTCATTAAATTCAGTGGGAAAGTCGCATTTGAATCATTTGAATGGATTTACAGTACAGATCTATGGTATAAATGTATCTGACGATCTCTTTACTAAATGACTGAATGACTGACTGATTGACAATCAAATGAAAATCGCTGTAGTTTCCATTAACGGTCAATTAGTCAATTTATTGAAAATATCTACATAAAAATTTCTATACAAAAAAATCTATTTAAAAATATCTATACAAAAAATCTATATAAAAATATCTAATTAAAAATATCTATATATAGAAATGTTTCCTAACTTTTATTTATTTTACTACACATTCTAATAAATGGCAAAATAAAAAAAAAATAATATAACAATCTCAGTTAATTTGTGCATAAATATAAAATTAAATAAATAACATTATTACAAATATTCTGTTTTATATTATTTTATTATATTTTTAAATACAAAGACTTCTTGGGAAAAAGTAAATGTGCATGATCAAATTATTAAAATGTATATTTAAAAAAAAACCATTATTTAAACTTTATTTAACTTTCTTTTTTTATTTTGAATTTAAATTTTCCTTGTTTTATTTTTAATCAGAAGAATAACAAAAAATGTTGTAACAAAATAATTACTAATAAAAAAAGTATTTCATTATTTATTTTTCATTATTAATATTTTATTATATTTGTGGTTAACAGATAAAATTCAAAAAGATAAATGCGAAAAACATATTAAAATGTATATCTAAAGAAAACCAATATAAAATCTTTTTTTAAAATTACTTTATTTTTTAGTTATTTTAGATTTCTTTATTGTATTTTATTAAAATTGTGGTTAAAATAAAAAATTAAAATCATTTTATTAACGTTGCTTATGGTTCTTATAAAAATATTAATGCGAAAAACATATTAAAATGTATATCTGAAGAAAACCATTATTAATCCTTTTTTAAAAATTAAAAATAATTTTGTGAATTTTTTAATTTTGTCCACACAATTACAAGACCAACTTTATGTACTCTACTTAACAATCTTTTAACAACTTAATAAGTTTAGTAAGAACTACTATTTTGACTACTTTTGTATAACTTTCAGCTTTAATCAGATCACAAATGAAATTAATCAAATATCTTTGAGGCTAAGTGAATTTTAATAACGATTATAAAAAGTTGTAATTAATATATTATCAGTCAAACTTTCATATAATTAATATCTTTAAGTATACAGTTATAAAAGTAATAATTTCTTGTAATATTTAATTAATTTTTTTAACAACTGCAATAAATTTTCACTCGAATAGATCAAAGCTCAGCGTTTTTATTTAATTTCTTACATTTCCCCCTATTATTGCACCTTTTTTAAGCTCTAGAATCTATTAGTTCCCACATTGACCCATAAAAAAGAGCAGAGTGTAAATAAAACCATAAAATGCGCCACAAATTTCCACTTGGAACGCAGTTGAACTAATATAAAAAAGGTAATAAAATCAATTTCAATCATAAATATCCTAAAGAAAGCGAAAAAAACACCGAAAGAAATAAAGTAAGAAAGGAAATACCAAAACAAAACTTAAGAAATTATGACCACAAGCAAAGAAAAAAAGACACAAAAAGTAATTGAAAGCTATAAATCAAAGACCGAAATATGCGCAAAAATATTTCACAACAAAATTGAGACAAAGAGAATGCAGAGAATCTCTCTCTCTTTTGCTCATTTTCTTCCCCAAAATTCGTTCTGAATTGATGGCAAGGTGTCGTAGACTTTGCGTGACCCGCAATATTTGTATCTCTTAGATACATCTCTATGTGTATTTGTATCTGTGAGATACTTTTGAAACTAAGCGAGAACAATTAATGATTCAATGAGCTTCTCTGTTGAGTAATAACAGACTAATTAATTAAACAAATGATTAACTGATTGAATAACTGAGATTTTGCATTAAATCACAGCATTAATACAGCATTAATTTCCTGATGAACTTTTTAAAACTTTAACAACTAAGTTTATTACATGTTTTCATTTCAAAATCTAAGACAGACAGATACATAAATTTACAAAAAATAAAAAAGAAACCTTGACGCATTTTCATTAAAGAATAAAAAATGATTTTTAATTTATTAAATAAAAAGGAGCATTTTTCAATAATATATATTTATCAATTTCGACAAAAAACCGCTTTAAGATTTAGTAAAATAATTAATTCATTTAATAAATACAAAAATAAAATTAAATTAAATTAAATAAATAATTAAATAATCCTAAAATTTTATAAATGGACACATAAATTATAAATGAATTTATTTATTGTATAAAATATAAAAATTATTCATAATTTAATTGAAATTTTTCGTAAATTTTATTTGAATTAACTTTAGGTGATTTTGAAAATATATCCGAAAAATCTCTGACAATTTTGGAACACTGACATTTCGTTTGGATTCTTTTCAAAGAAATTCTCTAGAGATTTGTGAAACACACCTGAATACAAAATAAAATGTGTCAAATTGAGATCAGAGGTCATAGAATTGCTTTGTATGAAAAACTTCTTTGTTTCTTAAGATATCTTAACCAAACATATAGATTATATGTTTGGGACTGTCTCTTACATCCTGAACAAATTTGGACAAAGTCAGATTTCTATATCATATAGTTGCCATAGGAACAATCGGATGCAAACTATTGGGGATACCACGTTATAAAAAAATGCGTCAATTTCTTTACCTCTGTGGTGGTGGGGATGTGAGGAAAACTTCTTAAACTGAACTTTATTAACATACTAATTTTTATTTCCACGAGCGAAGCGAGAAGGGGTCGGTTGAAATCTCATAAATTTAAAATAAAATAAAATATTTTTTAAATTCAAATAAGCTTAAATCAGATAGAATTGAATCAGATAGAATTGTTTATAGAAAAATATATATTAAATTACAAAAATATTTACTTAAGATGCTTTGAGAATTTTCTCAAGAGTTCGAAATGATCGTATTTTTTGGAATTAAAGTTGAATTTGTTGAAAACTTACCCTGCATTTTCGGCTGCAGCAATTGACATCTGTTGTTGGGGCTCATCTGTTAGCTGCAGCGTTAGATGTGCCCAATGTTGTTGTTGTTGTTGCAGTTGTTGTTGTTGTTGTTGTTAATGCTGCTTGTCGTTGATTTGATGTCTAACTCGAGGGCTACACATAACAACTTGCTTCAAGACACTGCAAAACAAACGAAACGAAAAAAAAAAGATAGAGAGATGAATACAACTTTTATTAACATACTTTTACAATTCTTTTTTTCATGCTTTTGTGATATTATTATTTAATTTTATTTTTTGTTGGTGAACAAAACAAGTTTTCATCCTCCCCATTTTGAAGGAGAAAAACTGGCAAAAGAAATAGAAAAAGCAAATGCCAGCTGGCCACTTGAAGACTCAAGTTACAAGAAACACTTAGAGTCGGGTCGACCCGCCTACGACCTACCCTACACCCCCACCCCCCCTCCCCTCTAACTCCCGCCCTTTTCGACCTTTTTTTGAAAAGAACTGAGTAAAAAGCGACAAGTGTGAATCTTTATTCTCAAAAAAAAAATAATAAAATAATGGGGGGATGTACAGAATGTTGGGGTCTTTATGTGTTGCCGCCGGCAAAGTGCAAGTTTGTCTTTTGGGCAGGCAAGGGTTAAGGTTGAAGAGATTCATCTAAATGTGAACAGATAAATATAAAGAGTGATCGACTTAAAATTACTCTGTATGCAATTCAGAGATACATTTGTCGCCTACAAAAATATACGAGTATCTAAAATAATTAAAACTACAAATGAAACTATGTTTCTTTATTGAAAATCTCTATAATATGATCTAAAAAAAAGGTAATGCATACATTTTTTTTATTCATAATATCCCAGAAAAAATCCACATTTCGCAAATTCATTACAAAATAAATTTAAATTTAAAGTTTTGCAATTTTTAACAGTGTAAAAAATATTTAAAAAAAACTGAGTTCAGATTTTGGCATTGAAAGAGGTTTTAAATGAAATATAAATCATTAATTATTTTAATTTATTCACTTGCATTTTAAATTCTAATATTTTCAATTCAAATTTATGATTAATACAGATTTAATAAAACTTTTAATTATTTTTGAGAATTATATTTTAAATAAATAATATAAATAAATAAATGTAGTCCACTTGCACTCATTTTATAATATAAAACCAAGTAGTGAAAATTTAATAAACTTATATTTCATATTTGCCAGAGTTTTCACAATTTAAGCAACATGCATTAATATTTTAATTGCTTAACTTAAGCTACATTTGCAGCAAACAAAAAGGCAGAAAGAAACTCTTATGACAACCCTGTTGTCAATTTGAGAAGCTGCAGTTGAAGCTTTGGCTTTGTCTTCATCTTGTTCTGCGCTCTCTCTCTCGCTCCCACTCTCTTTAGCTCATCAGCTGCATAATCCATGTGTGCATGTGAAACTCGTGTGTGTGTGTGAGAGAGTGTTTTTATTTTTTGCAAACGCGTTGCCAACGTGTCATATTCTCGTACTCAATGCATTGCAGCCACCACCCAACCCAAAACTTTTTTTTGTATTTATTTTCTGGATTCTTGTTATGCAGTTGTAGAGTATCTACATTTTTATGTGCAGTATGTAAGTAATTAAGTAGACATTTAAGTTGAAATAGGAATGTATTAAATATCATGAAACTTAATGATTATATTTTTTAAAATCTAAATAAAATATACATACATATTATTTGCTAACTTTTATAAAAATTATTATTTAAAAAAATATAACTTATTGTTAGATCTAAATAAGAAATTATTAAATAATTCTTAAGTTATAAAAGTAAAATAATAATAATAAAAAATAAATTAAAGAACCAAAAAAGATCGTTCTCCGATTGATATTTTCGATAAGAGTATTTGATATTCAGACATTCTTTGCTTTTGCTCTTATATTTCGCATGGAGAGAATGTGCTTTATTGTATTTGCTTTAAAAACATCAACAACATTTGCCGTTGTGGCTGCAGCTTTAGCTGCATACAAAGAGAGGCATGGGGGGAAAAGAGAGCGAGTGCGAGAGAGCGACAAACACACGCACAAGAGAACTGCATTGCGTTATTTTTTTTTTTTTATTACTTCTACTCTTATTGTTTTTGCCTTTGGCTATGCTGCCCTTCCCCTTTCCCCGCCCCCTGGGAGCAGCAGCAGAAACATGTTTTATATAATTTCCAGTACGCGTGGCACAAAAGCAGAAGCATAATCTCTATCTATCTGTCTCGCTCTATCACATTCTATGCCCGTCTCACTTGCTGGTCATTGTTTTGTCATGTATTTTTGTGATATTAATAATAATGCATTTCATTGCCGTTGTTGTTGTTATTGTTATTGTTGGTTCTCATTGTTTATAACTGTTGCTTTGTGTGTATAAATACATATGTATCTGTCATATGTATATCTGTCATATCATACATATTATAATGCACTGTTATACTTTTTCCTGCCCCGCCTTTTGATTGATTAAAAGAAAGCCCAACAAGTGCTCTTTGTTTTCCTCTCTCTTCCTATCAAGAACTTCTGGCAAATCATTAAGTCAAAGAATTCTCTATAAAGAATTTATCCTTCCAGCATGAGAATATCATATACATATTAAAGGTTGCAATTCATGGTGAGAATACTCATTTGTATCTCTGAGATACAACACTCGTTATCGCCCATCTAGATTCAAGAAATATTGTGTTTAGATAAGAAGAACTAAATGGTTTCTAAGGAAGTTTTTATTACCATTTGAAGCAAAAGTTACAAATTACAAAAAAGATACAAATTACAAGAAAAATGTATTTTAAAAGTAATACGATATTATTAGGAACTTGACGAAGATTTAATACTCTTGCAGATTAATTATATAACATCATAACATACAATAAAAGCTATTTGCATTAAATTATTAAACTCCATTTTCAATATAGAAATTCTTTTTAAATATACAAATTTTAAATTACTTATTTTCTGTTTCTTTTTATTTTAATAAAAATAAGGTGTTTTCTTATTTATTGAAAAACAAATATAGAATAGAAACAAATATCTTTTATATTAAAAAGTATAATTATTATGATCCGTAGTTTTTTTCAGGTAAAAAGATATTATGATATCTAGATAGGTAGATAAACAAAAAGACTCATCTCATCAGACGGATCGCAATTAATTATTCCGACACCTTTTTCGCAATCAGTTAAATATTTGATAAGAAAACTAAAATACTCTGTGATTTGTTAATAACTTCGATATTTTATTATAAATAGTCTCAAATAGTAATAAATGAGAATACCCTTTGCTTTAACTGCTTTAATGGGAATAAATAACATGTATCGCTGGATTTAAAGTTTTGATGCTCAGTGTAGACTCCCAGGCTCGCAATTGAGTGTAATTTTAATTTAATTAAAATCTAAGCACGTCTGCGAAATATATAAATACTATGATTACGTATACGTTTCAGCAAAGAGAATTCCGTTGAAATCGGTCAAGTGAAGAACAGCTAAAGCTACAACTACAACAACATCAACACAGCAGCAGCCATATTTTTTTGCCAGAACGTTGCGTTTCTAAACGGTGATTTAGCCATTAAGGTAACGGTAAACTGTGCAGAATCTTGCGGGCACCCAAAGCAGAGAAGAAGAAGACGAAGAAGAGAAGAGAAGTTTTGCCAGCGCCAAGCGAGAACACAAACAACCAACCGGCTTTATGTGTGTGTGTGTGTGTGTGTGTGTGAGGGTAGCAGAGGTTGTCGATGATTTGGTTGTTGTTACTTTTTGTGCGTCTCTTTGCTGCTGCTGTTGTTGTTGTTACTTTTGTAGTGGGTCTGCCGTTGCATAACTAACGCTGCTCTCTTAGACACTCGCTCTCTCGCTTGCGCTCTCTTTGCGCTCTTGCAATCCCTCAGGCAGACTGCTTATTTATTTGCAACGCAACCGGCTAATTTTTTTTTTTTTTGGCTACAGTTAGTCAAATAATTTTTTGGACTTAAAGAAATTTCACATAGTCAAGAAACTTTTTTAAATCCATAAATAAAAATTCACATTTTTATTTTTTATTTTTTTAAAAAAAGGATGTGAACTTTTTTTATGGTGAAAACAATTACTTGACTCACTGTATGTTATGTAACTGCACGCAGAACAATAACAACAGCAGCAGAGGCCGCAGCAGAGGCAGCGACGCCAGCAGCAGCAGAGACAGTAAAAAGATAAGGCAAAAGGCAAATGAATTTTTGGTACGAAATGCGCATTCAAACAATTTCACTTAAGCCATAATCAAATAATTTGTCAATTCGTCATGCGCTCCATTCACACAAATAAGCGTAGCATTTGTAATATACTCTAACTCAAAGGTTAAGGAATTTATACTTTTGACACGCACTGTGCAACACTCATACATATAATTTAATATGAGCTCAACTGCAACTAGAAATGCACTAAATATGCTCCGGGTCGCTTGAATAGCGCAACTAATAAATTTATTTTGTTAAGCATAAGAATTTATAAAAAAAATAAAATACAAAAAAAAATTGTATAGTTCCTTTAAACATATTCTACAATTCTGAAACAATCTAAAAGCAACGCAAAAGACATTTGATAGTGTTAAATTTAAATTTAGCAAATAAATACTTTCAAATGTCAAAATTTTTAATTATCGTTTTGCTGTAATTAAAATTTGATTGAATTCAATTAAATTCATAAATGTAAAAGTACATTTTAATTGAATTTATTAATTGTAAGAAATTCACCAATAATTAATTATTGTGTTAAAATCGGGAATAAATTAATGGCAGCCGAATTTTGTAAATAGGAAAATATGTTTGAAAAATCAAATATTTAATGTTTATTTTTTTAAATTTTAAATATTTTAATTTAATTTGAAATATGAAAAGTCGATACGCTTATTTTAATTATATAATAAATTATAAAATTTGATTGGAGCATAAGTTAAAAAAATATTTATATTTTTAATGAACAATTTAAAATTACAGATTGAAAATTGATTTTTGAGGGTATTCAAAATGTAAATAAATTTTAAAGCAGCTGCCATTAAAATCACTAGAAATTTGTAGATCACATCGATTAATAAAAATTAAAGATTTTAAGCGAATTGAAAATCAAATTGGAAGAGTATTTGTACTTCGATAACTCAAAAAAATAAAATTTGTTTTATCTTAGTTTTGCGGTTATTTGTTTGCTCCCGAAATTTACACGCAATAAACAAATATAAAGCGTTTGTAAGGAAGAGAAATAAGGACAGAGAGAGAGAGAGAAAGAAACTAAACGAGAGAGAGGGAGAGCAAAAGGAAACGCGTTGTCTGCGCTCTCAACCGAAATGCGTTTTGTTTACGTTTTGTCTGCCACTCGATAACTCAATGCAGTTTTTCCTCAGATTCTTCTATCTTCTTCTTTCTTTCTTCGCTGCTTGAAGCGCTGATAAAAATAAAACACAAACAACATTTGAAGCGACGACAACGACGACAAAATAAAACAAACAACTTCTAGACTTGTATAAAGTATCTCAAGCGCAAAAACTCAAAACGAAACACACACGATAGAGAATCCCAAACAATCAGGAGATACATATGTAGAGAAAGATTGAGTGAGTGAGTTATGAGATCTATCTCTCTGTCTCACTCTCTCACACTGTCTCTCTCTTTCGACCAAGCACGAGCGACGTTTTTAATTAACATGCCTTTGTGAAAATTTAGTGAATTTCATTTGATGAACATTTGATGGAGTGTTAATCAACAGTATCAACAGTTTTAGATACAGATACAATTTCAGATACAGATACAATTCTTAGTCCAGAATTAAAGCATATAGCAATAATCATTTATTGTAGCGCTGTCTATCTATTCAATTTTAAACTTTTTATTAAATATTTAGCTATTTATTTTTTTAAATGATACTCGTAAAACTTGGTTTTTAGATATATTTTCCGCAAACAAATCATAGCAACGAAATCATTTAATTTTTGAACTCTCATTTTAAAATATTTCTTAAAAAAGTTTTAAATAAATAAAATAAGAAATTGTATAATTTAAACTCTTATTTGTGATCTAAGTAAATAACAATTGCAATAACAATTACATTTGAATTTAATTTAAAATATATAAAATAGTTCTCAGTTTTCATCATCGGATGGAAAATAAAGTAGTTTTAAAATCAAATTTTTTAATTTTTGACACTCATTGTTCAACTCAAAAATAAATTTGTCATTTTAAATATTTCTTCAAAATAATTTAAATAAATAAAATAAGAATTTGTATAATTTAAACTCTTATTTCTTATTTAAATATTAAAAAATTGAAATAATAATTAAATTGGTATTATTGTTTAAGATATATAAAAATAAGTCTCAGCTTTCATTATCGAATGAAAAATAAAAGGAGGTTTAAGGATCAATTTCACCTAGATATTTAAGTTTCATAAAACTTCGCGGAAACTCAGTCAATCAATCAGTCATTCAATCAATTAGTCATTCAATCAGTCAGCAACAAGCAGTTTACGACATCATTTCATTTATATCCTTTTATGATAAAAATAACAACGTGAAATGAATTTGTATTCGTCTGTTTTCAGTCAGCTTTCAAGTTATCATTCCATGTGTTTATTTCGCTTATTTACTTAGCATTATTAACATCTCATTGTTGTTGTCTTTTATTGTTGTTGTTGTTGTGCACCTTATTTGGGGCACACTTTTTGGCAAAAATATTTGTACATTTTCTTGCGTACGCGACAATAAAACATTTCGGATTTTTCGCATTTAAATTGTTTTTATTGTTTATGTGCACAACAACAATAAGAAACGTAAATATACTTATAATAAAAATGAGTTTATGTATTTTAAACTGGCCTCATTACGAGCCGAAAAATAAAACCACAAAGTTAAAAATTTGCTTAGCATATCAAGATGTTCCCAAAATTGTAAAGTGAGGAAAAAAACGCTTTTGAGTAATTTTTAAAAATTAACTAAGGTATTTATTTTAAATATTACAATTTGGAAACTTTGATTTTTGACTAATCCATCAATGTTTAATAAACTAATTGTTAATAAGATTATACTGACATCATTTAATTAGTTGTATAAACACTCGAAAGTCAATTTATTGACAATTAAATCTCCTCAATTTCATATTTTCTGCCTTTTTTAATTCTAGCAGTTGGCAAGGTCTTTTCAGTTTCATAATTGTCCAATAACTCAATCTAAAAGCCAATTAATCAAGCGTATAATGAAATGTTTTTTTAAATATAATTTACACATAATTTACGGTACTCGTCTTTTCCGCCTTGGGAATAACTTATATAAGTAATTGTTGTTGATTTTCGGGTTAAATGCATTTGGTAAAAATGTCACGTATTATATTTTATTTTAGCTTTTGGGTGGGTCCCATAAGGAAAGCACATGTTCCGACGAAGGGAGTGTAAATACGCATATTCCAAACTCTCGTAAACAGCAACAAAATTAATTTTATTGATGTTGAAAGTATTAAAAACAAAAAATAACGTAACATTTGTAAAGTTGAGATAATCTTCAAGTTATTGAAAATAAAAGTTTTTATATTAAAACCAATAATTTAAACAAATTTTTTTAAAGAAAAATTTTCTTGATACTGCATTAAAGAATTGGGAAGTTTTTAATAAATATGAATAAAAAACAAAGAAATTTTCCTGTTTGTTTCTATCTTAATTTACTTTATGTTTTATTAGAAAATTTAAATGATATTGAATTAAATAATTGGGAAGTATTAATAAAAACAAAAAATTTTTCATGTTTCTTCCTAGGGATAGGGATAGATTTTTTTATTAAGATCCGCTATTTAATTAACTTTAAGAGAATTTTTAAAATATGACATATTTTGATTTGAAATACAAGATCGATTTTTATTAAACCCCATATATTTTGGGACCGACTAATTTAAATTCCTCATTAATTTGGACAAAATCTTGATTAAAAATTATATAAAAACTAATTTTTTAAAAAAGATATATATCTTAATTTTGCGATTTACTTTAAGTTTTATCTGAAAGTTTCAATGATACTGAACTAAAGATTTGGAAAGTTTTGCTGAAATATTAATAAAATCAAAGAATTTTTCTTGTTTGTTCCTAGGAATAATTGATAGATTTTTTTTATTAAGATCCGATTTTGATAAAACTTTAAGAGAATGTCTAAAATATGATATAATTTTGATTTGAAAAGTTTCATTGAGATATCTGCAGATACAAGTAGGTTTTTTATTAAACACCAAATTTTGGGAACGAATAATATAAATTCCTAGTTGATTTTGAAAAAATCTTGATTAAGCTATGAAAGTTGTAATTTCAATTGGATTTTCATTAACATAGATAACTGTGAAAACATATTTAGATAAACTTTATATTAAAAAATAATTCATTTTTCTGTCCCATTTTTTTAATGAATTAAAACCGTATCTTAATGAACTCGAATTCACTTCTTTCGATACAACTTCTTAGGTAAAAGACTTTTTTGCTTGGCAACAAATGGAAATCGTAATAAAAAAACCTGTTCAAGGCCTGAGATACCTCCTAAGTTTCTAACACGTCTTCAACAATGCATTCATTACACATTTCGTAAGCAAATTATTGTAGGTTTACAAAGGCCCCAGATCTTTGACTAAACAGGATACGTCTGGCTATTCCAGAGCTGCCCCAAAGTTCATGCACTTAAAAAGCCATTAAAATTGCAGAAGACATTCTCGAGAACGACAAAAACTTCACGATCATTTTATTGCTCATTACCACGGACGCATAACAATTTCCACAGCGGGAGTTTCAACCTAAAGGCAACTTATCAGCTCTGCAAGTTATTTCCGCATAGCGCACCAAAGCGACAAAAGAAAAAGAAGTTGTAGTTGATTTGAAAATGGAGCGTGATAAGCTAAAAGATACTCTATAAAAAGTAAAAGATTCTTTGGATGCTACGTTTTTGGTTTATTGCTCTATTATATCTATAATACTAATATTTAACCTTGTGTCCCTTCTAGGAAATAATCCTAAAAATAATCTTAAAAAAGCAGACAGCTTTAATTAGAGTGTGCTGCACTAAAATGTACTCTGTAAAGAGTAGAATATACTTTTGAATTATAATTATTTTTTGTTCTATTATGTTTATATACTATTGTATAGATCTCGAGTAACTTCTAGGCTTGTTATAGGATCTTAAAAACTTGAGGCTACTTTTAAAGTGGGGTCTGATTGACTAGGAAATACTCTGTAAATATTAAGAGATAGGTTGCTGCTACTTCTGTCTTCCTGTATTGACATGTGATTGTTGGAAAATAAATGTACTGAGAAGTAGAGTGTGCTGGACTCGAAAATACCCAGTAGTTTGTAAGAAATTCTTTTACTTTGTTTTATAATTTCGGTAGTAGTAGTTAACTTTTAATTAATTTCGATGATAGCTATGTGACCGTAGAAAGGTAGTGTAAAGTGAAGTGTGATAGACTAGAAGATACTCTGCAGACACTTTTAGCTTTACTTTGGTTATACCCTAATGGATAAAGGAATAATTTCCCAAGTAACTTACTATAAAGTGTAGTTTGCGTGACTAGAAAATACTCTGTAGTTACAGGATATATATATATTTTCATAGAAAATGAAATTCCTTAATTTCTTCTAGTATTGTTAAATTTTAGAGTCGAAAAAATCGATAAAATCATTTGGATTTTAAAGCTGTTTTTAAAGCACTTTCATCACAACTTTAATGTACTTATGTAAGTACATTTTTACAGGGTATTTATGTATTATAATGACAGAGACAATGAACATACTCGTCTGACGATCAAAACTGCGGGCAGAGGCCATGGAAAAAGTTATATACTCATTGTATCGGTGATAGATAGAAATGTTCCAACCCCACGCTCCGATTAGTGGGTATGTGTGTGTGTGAGTGTGTGAGTGTGTGTGTGTGTGTGGGTGTGTGTGTGCATAGGGGCAATGGGAGGCACATGATTTGCATATCAGTGTATGTTGTAGTTGGTTTTAAAGACATTTTCAAAAAAAAAAAAAAAAAAAAGAAAATAAAAAATACAATAGATACGAAACGCAATAAGTTAGTTACATTACGAGGTAGCTTGAGCTTCGGGTTTTTGGGACGTGTCTCGAATACCTGACAAAAATGCAGATACTTATGTCCATAATAAAACAACAACAGCAACACCACATGGCAGAGTATTTGGATTTCACGACAGCTGTTTAAATGTTCGTTACTGATAAGCCCAAAAAAACAAAGAAAAAAAGAAAGAAACGAACTGAACTGAAAAAAAGACGTTTAAAATGTGGTTTTAGCATTATCATTCGTTGGCTGTTTCAAAACTGGCACACAGACTACAAAAAAAAAGGTCTTTTGTACTTGCGCAAATGAATTTTAGCATTTACAAAAATGTTAATCAAATACAAATGTTTGGAATTTCCAAACTTAAAAATGGGTTAGTTTGCTTAAGAGAAAAAAAAGACAATATCAATATAAAATCAACGTGAAAATACAGCTTAAATCAATGTAAATCAAGTGGAGATTAACTGGAAAATACCCTGTAAACAGCTCCTTATTTATGTTCGCCTTCATTTGCTTGCACAGAAATTTTCCAAACTCCTTAAAACATTGATAATTGCAAACATATTGCAAGCTACGCGTCGTTAGATGGCGCTAGCATTGTTTTTTCCGTTCCATATCTTGCGAAACTATTTCCTGCATAACTTCTGTGTTTGTCAACCGATTATAATGAAGATTTCATGATAGAAACAAATTGAAGTAATATAAATATAATTCAAATTTCATAAATAAATATTTTGAATTATTCTATTAGTTCGATTTTTGTGACTTCCGGTTAGGAAAGTTGTCAAAAAGAGAAATTATTCGAGATTCCTGATATTAAATTCGGTTTATTCTCAAAAATTATATAAACAATACCTATTTGCATACATAATACAATACATACATTGCAAGCTACACGCCGTTAGATGGCGCCACCATTGTTTTCTTCTGTTCCATATCATGGAAACATGTTTTCTGTATAACTTCTATGAATAGCAACCGATTGTAATTAAATTTTCAGTATAGAAACAGAATGAAGTAAAATAAATATAATCCAAATTTCATGAAAAAATCTATTGAATTATTCTATTAGTTCGATTTTTGTGACTTTCGCTTAGGAAAAGATAACAACAAGGGAAATAAATAGAGATTTTGTATATTATATTCGGTTTATTCTCAAAAGTTCTATAAATAACACCTATTTACATACATTAAACACAGTTAAATATCCATTTTCGGCCAATTTCTAATGATTACAGGGTATTTGATTATTTTAATCCAACTCAAATCCATTATTTTCATAAGCTTTATTTATGTCCAACGACTAACTGTCGATAAACATGCAAACTGTCTACGCAAAGAACCATTAGGAAGACATTATTAAATCAAAGAAAAAGAAACAATAAATTACCAACGAATTTGGAAATACTCTTTATGAAGGCCCCAAGAACGTTAGTTACTTGGAAAAAGAAACTCATTCCTGAGGCAATGTGTAAATCCCAAAATGATGTCACAATTGCCCGGAAGCATTTAGAATGCAGATACATAAGGTAATAGGCAAAAGGTAATAGGTGGTAACAGAGTAGCAAGTGTTTAGCTAATAACAATAGTAACAACAACAACAACAACAATAAACATGTATAACCTTTGGGTTCTGTTGTCCATTTTGAATCATTAATCAAGCACAAGTTGGAACTGAGAGTGGTCAAAATAGGCATAGAATTCCCTTCTTAATTTATCTGCCTTCTTCTGCTTCATTTGTGCCAAAAAACTTGTTTATGTCGAATTTAAGTAATTAATCAAATTATGAAAGAGAGACAGTATGAGAGAGAGAGAGAGAGGCAATGCTTGCGGCTGATTATCTAATACTAATTGCAGTTATTCTTTAAATTCATTATTTATTTTTGACTTACAGTTTTCGAACGCCTCGGAAAATTCTTTGTATAACTCTGAAAATCATTTAGCTGACAGAAAAATATACATAATTAAATATATAAATATAGTTTCAGTAATTTTAGGCTGCTTATTTTTCTACATTCCCAATTTTCCAATAAATTGTTAACTTTTCCACATAATCTTAATTTCTCTACCATTAACAATGTATTTATTGTGTCGCGTCTCAATTGCCGGAATTTATTGATTTTTGTTGCTTTCGCCCAAGTTAATTGCAGACTCCTCTCTTACCAACAGTAACAACAACATGTGACTAAGCAACTAAGTCATGTATTAGGCCAAGATAGACTTTTAATTGAATTAATCTCGTAATGAGTTTGGCCAAAAATAGCAGCAAAGTTGTCAAGACAATCACAACAGGCACTTGGCAACAAATTGAACGTAATATAGAATTTTCTCAGCCTCTTTAATACACTTTTCTTCTTTCCTGGCCAGCACAGATAATTAATTAATGTGAGCAAAAATCTAGGAAATAATTTTAAACAAACAATGTATATTTTAAATTTCCAAGAATAGGTAACTTCCAATTAGGAAAAGCAGAATAATTTTAAATTGGAAAATATAATACTCAGATCAAAAAGTTTCTTTGTATTATATTTTATGTATATTTTAAATTTCCAAGAAAATTTCTGAGGAATGAGTTAAAAAAATTGTATATATTTCTTATAGATTGAATATATGACAAATAAAATTTAGAATTTTGCACAAGCAAATTTAAAATATTCTTAAACTGTTCTTTTTTTTAATATAAAATATTTTTGTCTATTCATAAATAAATAGAAAAATAGTTTGTACGCAGAAAACTTAAAAAAATTGTATAATTTTCTTATAGATAGAATATATATGTATATACAAGCAAATTTAAAATATTCTAAAACTGTTTTTTTAATATAAAATATTTTTGTCTATTCATAAATAAATAGTTCTTAATGAAAAATAGTTTGAAAGCAGAAAACTCAAAAGAACTGTATAGTTTTCTTATAGATAGAATATATACTATATGCAAGATAAGTAGTTTATCATATGACAATATTTTCATTTTTATTGGCAATTAGAATTTTCCTCGCACACGCGCTGTTTTAATAGAAATTTGCATAGCTATGCAAAGAGGGAAACCAAAAGCGAAAACAAATAGAGTAGAGCACTAACCAAATTTATTTTTTTCCATTTCCATAACAACAACAACAACAACAACTATGCTCATCATTAGAGTCAACAATTGGCAAATTATTGTGATTTTGCAATTCGATTTTTGGATGAGTCTGGCCATTTTTGGCAGACCTCTTGAGTCCAACACTCGCCACACATTGGCCCCCATAAAAAGTGCCACACTTACACACACACACACACTTATACACACACACATTCCACATTGGTTTGTGGATCGCATTGCATTTGAATTGCGTACGCAGCGTGAAGATTGTATAAAATATGCGTCAATGGAATTTTCTGCCCCATTTGCAGTTCAACTGATTTGCATTGGCCGTTGTAAACAACATCCCAGATTTCACCAGATTCCAACGCCATATAAAACACACTCTTCCACACTATAAATATTCCCTCCTGCTTTCTCCTCCATTCCTTAAAGAAACGTCATCTAATTAACTGCTTAAGATTTTGGCATTATTCTGACAGCTTGTCAATGGCATCTGATTTGTATTTGAGTTAATCATTTTTATACCCTTACCAAAGGCTTTATTAACTTTGTTACAAATGTAAAAGGTGTAAAAATCTATCAAAAATTTAGTTTTTGTATGAAAATCTTTGACGTTTTTGTAAATATTCGAATGAGATATTAACTAAGTTTAGTTTTTAAATAGTTCTTATAGTTTTCCAACTCTTAACAAATTTGACTGACAGTCAGAAAAAAATAATAGAAATGTAATTTTTTTTTCGTATTTTTTAAAATTTTGTTTAGTGAACATTTTTTTTTTCCAAGTTTCATAATTTTTATTTAAAGTTCCTACGGTAATGTATTAAAATTTAAGAAAATAATAATATTTAAAAAATGTAATATAGTAAAAACGTTTGTTAGGCCTGGAAAAATAATTTACTTAAAATTATAAATAGTTAGGAATAACCATTTTTAAGCTTTTCCAACTCTTCACAAAATTGACTGCCTTAACATACATAAAAATCTTCCTTTTCTTTGCAGATTCCATAAAAAAAAACTCACTTTTTCTATGTTATTCTGTGTTATATTATGCATCCAACAATCCGATACCTTTGTATTCCATATCAAACGACTATTTCAAATAGGGAAATAGGAAATATCATTCGAAAAATCAATTGTTTTTATAAAAAAAAACAATTTTTCTTTGCAGATTTAACAATCAAACTAATTTAATAGTATCTCATTTATATACTGACTAACTTTTAACAAAATCGCTTGACTAAACCATAGATATAATTAATTTTTTTAAATTTAAATATGTATTAAATATTGAAATAATTTCTTAGTGTACTTAATCGTCGTTTCTTTCTTGTTAATTATAGTCATAATTACTCACTGCGAATATTACACAACTGAAAGTCAAGTCATAATATAATAAGATACTTACTCATACTCTCACACACACACACACACACACACACACACACACACACACACACACATAGATACTCATACTCACACATATGCGTATTTATCTTGTGGTCTCGCTTATTTATTTGGCTTTTATGTAAATTCATTTCGATTTGCTTGAAAATTTTGCTAGCCATAAATAAAGCTGCGTAAATTTGACATTTAGCACTTGAAAGAGCCTTTTTTTATGGAGGGCCTTAACAAGTTGTTTATGGGCCGAGATTGAGGGGGTGGGAAGGGGGGGGGGGTTTAGAAAATGCAAATGGCTTTTTAATGCTGGCACTCGAGGAAAAACTGATGTCAGACTATCAAAAGCACAGGTTTTATTTTGCCGTTCTTCTTTATTTTCTTGCATGACTATAAGACATTATCAAGATATAGGGATTTCTTATTTCTTTCTTTATTCAAGCTTAAGTTTAAAAAGTAAATATCTACTCATACCTCTGTTTATTTAAATCATTCTATTTATGCGTATTTAATGAATTTTAAAAATATTCTTGCATATTTAAATAAAATTAAATTAAAATGTTTAGCTTAGATAAAAGGTATAGTTAAATAAAATTTACTTAAATATTATGAAATTGTTTGGACTCAAATAAATAGTTAAATAACATATATTTTCTTTACATTTTTATTTTATTGTATTTTCTAAATTTGATTATGATTCTTTAAATAATTAAAAGCAAGAAAAACTAAAACAAATATGCGAATAACTTTCACTGTCAAAATAATTACTTAACATACTGTATCTACTGCATATCTTATTTATAGATTCAAAAATGCATCCTTCTTCATATTACACACATTTTTTATAATTCAAATATTACCTGTTTCTATCAATTTCAAAGATAAAGATACTGGTAGAAAAAATTATTTTATTTTGTTTTTATGCCAATTATTTTGTATACTCTTTGTGTTTGGTACAGAGTACAAAGGACAGCAAACATTTTGAGCATATTCGCGTTGTTTGTTGTACTTCAAGTTGAGGGAGAAAGAGAGACAGAGAGAGAACTAATCGTCCAAAAACAAAAAACCGGCTCATTTCCAACAGCTGCAAACATCACACAACAAACCAAATCACAACAAGAATATTTTGCCAATAAGAAGCATTAAAATAAAAACAAAAACAAGATATTTATCTTTAGCAGGTCGAAGTTTAAATACTCTTTATGTACTGTATTTCTAATGCACAACTGCAGACATGAATTGTAATTTAAGCAATCAATTATTTTGTTCAATTTTAAGAGAAGGCGATAAGAGAAGAGGCGGGGTCGACAAAACACCTCAAGTTCAATTCAAAGCTTTTGGCGCATAGTTTTCAATTAAATGCGAGGCGTGCTCTAATAATAGTACTACGTTCTGAAGTAGAAGTAGAAGAAAGAGAGTGCGAGAGCGAGAGCGAGCGACAAACACGGCAGCGGTCAAGCAGCGACAAAAGAGAGGCTCAAATTTAGTGCAAAGCAAGAAGACATCTTACAGTGGATCGCAGCTTATTTCGTGCAGGGGTACAGTATAAATTTAAGATCGGATAGCAGCAAAACTATTAAAGATATACAAAAAATTTAAATGCAGTAATTCTTATTAGTCTTTTCATATTATTTAAGATACATCACTATAATTATATTTCTGGAAATAACCTTTCAATCTAAGGAAAACTAAAACTATAGTAATTTTTTATGTCGCAGCTTATTTCGTGCAAGCACTTTGAGTGGCTCTAATTCTCCAACTGTAATTTTTATGTCGCAATTTCTTCTTCTATTTCTTTGGACATACCATAAGCTAATTTATTTTTGTCTTAAATGAGTTTACTCACACTTCCAAATTAAGTTTTGCGGTAAATTGGAAAAATGGGTCCACGTACAACAATTGAACAGCGGGAATTAGTTCTTGGACATTTTAAAGATGAAAAAAGTCTGCGGATTATCTCTAAAATGGTTATTTTGAGTGTTCAGAGTCATTCAACGCTTTTTGCGAGAAAATCGGGTGGCAAATAAGGGCCGAAATGCCCCTAACAAAATTTTTACGGTGCCCGAAGAGAGACTTATAGTAAGAAAAATCAAAGCAATTCCAAAGATATCGGCTCCAAAACTGACTGCTGAAGTTGAAAATTAAATGGGCAAACAATGTTCCTTAGAAACAGTACGCCGAATATTGCGGGATCATGGCCATAATGGCCAACAAACTCGAAAGAAGCAATTCATTAATAAAAAAATCAGCTATGCAGATTGAAATTTGCCCAGGAGCACGTAATTCGTCCAATTTCCTTCTGGAATAAAGTTAAATTTGCAGACGAGTCAAAGTTTAATATATTTGGTACCGATGGAATGCAATAAGTTTGACGCCACCGAATACGGAGCTCCAAAATAAGCATCTAGTTCAACAGTACTGTACCCCTGCACGAAATAAGCTGCGATCCACTGTATATTACGCTTCGCTCTCTGTCGCTTTTGTCGGCTGATGCTGTTGCTGCTGCTGTTGTTGTTGTTGTTGTTGTTAGAAGCGGCCAACAAGAAGCAGCAACTAAGCAGCGAGCGCTTTGCTTTTTTCGGTTAGCTTGTCGTTTTTTCGTTGATGACCTTGAAAAAGCTGTATCTAAAAATCGAGTGCAATCAACTTTATAAACACTCACACACACACAGTCACATATAAATGCTGAGAGCCTTTGCTTCACACATGCTCATTAATATTTCTACATTTCACACACACACACACACACGCAATGCTCAGAACGTTAGGTAAAGTCTTGAAGCCCCAATATATCGCTGGCTCTGTCACACTCTCGTGCTGTGCGTGTGTGTGTCCCGCTCTTTGGTGCCGCTTTTTGATATGCCAATGAAGTTGTGTGCGTGTTTCGACTGCTTGTTGTTGTTGCTGTTGTTGTGTAAAAACCGCATATAATAATTATTCTAGATTCTTTTCAGTTTTGTTTTGTTTTTGTATTTATATTTGTTGTTGTTTGTGTTTTGCTTCTTTAAAGGGTGGTCGCTTTTTGGTCTCATCTTTCGTTTTGGTTTTAGGCTTTTATATGCTTGCATCTTTTAATAATAGACTTTAGCGACGTTTAACCAAAAACTCAAGAAAACAAGAATAAAAATAAAATGTGCTCAAAGTTGTTGTTGTTGTTGCGGCAACAGGTAGTCAAAGCTAAAAGTTCAGTTCAACATTTGAGTCAAACTTTTCAGTGTGCAGAAAAACACACACAAACAAAATGGTTGCTGATTGTCTCGCTCCGAGTTTGAACTCAGATCAGAAGCTTGCTGAGTAGCGAAGAGAGGGGAAGAGAAAGCGTCTAAAGCTGCCGTTGCTGCTCTCTTTATAGAATTTAACTGTCAACTGAGCTTTGAGTAACACAACTACAACTACAATAGACGCAACGATTTGAGTGGAAAAGAGCTTTTGCAAGAACATCATCATATGATAGAAATCACTCGTTAACTCTGATTCCATTAATAGCTGCAACTAAACAAACAACTTAAAATTCTTAATGGTTAAATCTAATAATTTTTAAATACTATAAATACGAGTATATTTGGATTTCTATTGCATTCTTTCGATTTTATGGCTACAATAGATCGCAAACAAGATAGATTTAGCATTCTTGCTGCTGATATCTATACAGTTAGTCAATTAATTGTTTTGACAAAGAAACAAAATCATATAGGTACATATTGGTTTTTATTATATTTTTATAAATAGTTGAATGGCTTTTATTATATATTTAATTATTGTTTGAATTAATTTTAAAAAAATCAAGAAAATTTCTATTAACAAAATAAAATATTTGAATTCTTAATTCTGTCAAAACAATTACTGTACTAGCTGTTTGTTAATACTATCACGATTTTGGTTGACTTTTTTAAATTAAACTTTAATTTAGTAAAAATTTAATATTTGTAACTAAAAAACTAAGTTTTCAGCCCATAGACTTTGATGAAATTCTGGCCAGGATAATGTGGAAGATACTAAAACAGATATAATCCGAGTTTTATTGAGGTATCTTATACAACAAAAAAGTTTTTCCCACCACAAATAAGATACATTTTTCAGATTTTGCTGAAATTTAGAAAATATATAAGAACCTTGTTATAATCGAGATCAGTATCTATTAAACCAACAAGAATTTTTTCCATTATCTTCTACTACAAATTGAAGTATAAATTCGAGTAATTTGAGGAAATTATACATTTATATAACTTCAAATTCAGGAAATTCTTGAATTAGGAAAGTTCGACTTAAAGATATATAAAAGTATATAAATCAATGAACCTATGAAATTAAATCCTTTATAGTCTTTTTTCACATGCTTAGAGATGAATAAGTTTTGTTTCGATTGAAGTCGAGAACTTTTGACACTCGCATTCTTGGCTAAAAGCAGCTTGTACATTTTTAAGCCCTGTTTAAATAAAATCACACAGTGAGCTGGCAAAGCTGAGAAAGCATTAGAGAACGACTTTGATTATTTAATTCAACTGAAAAGAGATGAGCTAATCTTCTGTTGTCTGTTCTCTGTTGTCTGTTGTCTGGTTAAGACTCTGGCCAACTTTGACTTGAGATTTTTAATTAAGATAATTGTAGTACGAGTAAACGATACTACAACAACAAATAAGTCAGTACAACTAAGTACAGATAATTCAAAAGGCATATCAAATGAGAACTATGTAGTTAACAGAATGACTGAAAGATACGCTGTAACATTAAAGATACTTCTGGTTATACTTAAATAAATAGCTTTAGAGTTTGTTTATATAATAATATAACTTTTGCATATTTAGAGGGTATACATAAATGTCTAGTTAACCGACTAAACTGTTTATTTTTACTCGAAATGAGTTGAAACATTAAAATTAAAGATACTTTTGATTATCTTTAACTCTTGAAATAGCTTTAGAGTTTGTTTCTTTAATAATATTACTTTATCATATTTACAGGGTATAAATAAACGTCTTGCTAAATTTTTGAGCTGTTTGTTTTTACTGTAAATGAGTTGAAACATTAAAATTAAAGATACTTTTGATTATCTTTAACTCTTTAAATAGCTTTAGAGTTTGTTTCTTTAATAATATTACTTTTTCATATTTACAGGGTATAAATAAACGACTAGCTAAATTTTTGATCTGTTTATTTTTACTGTAAATGAGTTGAAACATTAAAATTAAAGATACTTTTGATTATCTTTAACTCTTGAAATAGCTTTAGAGTTTGTTTCTTTAATAATATTACTTTTTCATATTTACAGGGTATAAATTAATGTCTAGCTAAACTAAAAAATGATTTATTTTTACTGGAAATGAGTTGAAACATTTGTCTCCCATTTGCCGGCATGTCGAAAATGTCAATTTTGAAAATATCTCTAGATAAACAAAGACGTCAATTAGTTAATACTGCTGTCAAAGTCAAATGTTTATTGTTGTTGTTGTTATTGTGCATAATATGAGGATAAATACATAAAGTCCGAGCATTCTAATCGTGCATATTTTGTCATGATTCTTTCAGCTTTTATAAAAGAACAAACTCAAACCAAATTCACTTAAAGCAGCTTTCACACAGATACACAAACAAACAAACACATGGATACATACATATATAAATAATATACATATTCACAAATGGCATACGTAATATTCAAAGAAATCACAACAACCAAAACAACAACAAAACAAACAAATTGGCATAAACTACGCCGAAAATAAATTGAAATCTAAAAATGAAATTCAAATGTGCGGCAAACTCAAAAATCAAAACAAAGCAAATACTTTCAGATTGAATGAGTGGGTGTGTGTGTGTGTGTGTGTGTGTGTGTATATGTGTGTGTGTGTGTGTGTGTGTGTGTAGGAAATAGTGATTCAACCTCGACTCATAACACTAAATATTATCATTTCTTGACACCAAATGTAAGTAAGGAATGTACAATTTAACATTTAAATACGAAACGCATGATAAATATAAGTTATGTCGACTATTAAATACCCTTTCTAGACAACTTTTAATAAACTCTAACAATTTATAAGAGTTTTATTTATTCAGTTTAACCAACTTTTTTATCGTATAAAATGCAGATTACATTTGAGGCAATTCTTAAAGTTGATCTGTCTATTCTCACCTAGATCTCAAAGTCTATAAATGATAAAGTTACTTAATTTATAGAAATTGATCTATACCATATTATCTTTATCTATTTTGATTTATCTTTTGATTGAAATAAATACCTCAGGGAAATAAATATATATTAATAAGCATATTTATTACAAAATTTTACTAGAAAAGAGTAACAAACAAATCAATCAAATTGTGTTAAAAAGAAAATTCAATTATATGATATGTAATAACAGAAAATCTATGTAAATAATAGAAATTTTTAAATTATTTAAAAGTTAAATTTTATCCACTTTCCACTGCAAAGTTTATGTTAAATTTTCTTGGGCTTAAAACATTTTTATTTTGGTTAATTAAGAAATTTAAATTTGGTACATAATATAATAATTTATATTATTAGTTATACAAATGTATATATTTGTTTATTTTTTAGTGCAACTAAATTGAAAAAAGGGGGAAACAATATAATAGTATATATTATTAATAATACAAATTGTATATATTTCTTTATTTTTTAATGCTACTAAATTGAAAAAAAGAAGGAACAAATTTATATGCACATTTAATTACGCGTATTTCTCTGAGATACATATTTATTATTTTATTTATTTATTTAATTAAATTAGTCAGCATATAATTAACTAATTAGTTGACTGATTAATTGATTGATTGACTGACTTAAAAATAAAAAGCGGAATTTGTCGGCAAAGTTTTCATTTACGTGATATTAATAAAACTTATGATGAATTTTTGATATACTGAGGGAAACTGATGAGAAAATTGTTGTATAAAATGACATAAATTGGTTTATCAATTGCAAAATTATTTAAATACACAAAACTGTAACCAGACTTGACTGATAAATTCAGAGATACATTTATAGATACCCAGCAACCTTTTTTATTATTTAAAACAAGATAGATTCGTTCTTTATTGTTATGGTTCATAAAATTTCACAAAATACAATATTCTACTATAGTTTTTCCATTTAAATAAATAAGTTTATATTTACTAAATGCTGTAACAATTTTGAAGGCATTTCAAAAATTATTTAACTACAATTTAAATAGGCAGACCTTCAAAACATTTGCGAAGAACTGCACAAAGAAATTAAAATTATAGCAAAAATCGTGAGGCAAACGATAAAAAAAAAACACCAACCAAAAAACGAGTTTTAGCTGGAAAACAACAAAAATAATACGAAGACGATGAAGAAGAAGAAGAAATTGGTATAATATTGTACGTAAGCAGTAATTGAAGTTAACGTAATTATAAACGAAACGAAAACCAAAAAAAATAACAAAAAGTTAAGATATGCCAATTTGTAACTAGAAGCTGCATCTGAACTTGGGGCTGAAATTGAGATACTGCAACTCAGAAAAGAGAACGCTTAATTTCCCAATTATGGAACCATTTTTTTTTGTTTTCTTCTTTTTACTTGAAGCAAAAAATTCATTTGCACCTCGAAATGCGACGAATTGTGGAATGAAACTCGTAACGGGAGAGTTACAAGATCTTCTTTAGTTTTTTCTGCTCTTGGTTTTCCACAATACCAGAAATTACTCGTATAAATATAAAAACGACACTCAAGGTTTTGAGGACATTGACGTAAAGGTCAGAGAAGCTTTTTGGGTAAGAAACGAAGAGTAAAAAACAACGACGACAACAAGTTTTTTAATGGCGTATGCATTGCTTATATATCCTATGTAGATATCTGCACATAGATACACAAATACATTCTTAAATATGTATGTATCTCAATTATTTTGACAGTGAAAAAGAGCACATACATTTATTTGTTTTTTAAAATAGTTAAACTTTGTTCTAAGTACCTATAATAAAGGAAAGTAAACAAAATAAAAAATGTTTATTTATTTTGATTATTTAATAATAATAATAATTATTTATTAATTAATTACATATCGCATGTAGATATCTGTACTTAGATACACAAATACATGCTTAAATATATTTGTATCTCAATTATTTTGACAGGGAAAAAGAGCACATATTTTATATGTTTATTAAAATAGTAAAAATAATAAGGAAAAGGAATGAAAAAGTAAACAAAATAAAATGTGTGCATAGTTTATTTTGTCAATACAATTACTTGACTAATCATTATAATTATTACAATAGTAATAATTAATTATTAATTAATTACATATCGCATGTAGATATCTGTACATAGATACACAAATACATGCTTAAATATATTTGTATCGTAATTATTTTGACAAGGAAAAAGAGCACATGCTTTATTTGTTATTTTAAAATAGTTAAACCTTGTTTGATAGAATCATAACAATCTATAATAAAGAAAAGTAAAGAAAAAATAAACAAAATAATATATTTGCATTGTATTATTTTGTCAATACAATTACTTGTCTTACTGTAAAATAATTATTTATTAATTATCTATTAATATATTATTGAACTACCTCTTTTTACTTGAATCATTTTATCTAATTATGAAAATTAATTTGTGTTAAATCAATTTTATATGAAGCGTAAACTGATCACTAATTAATTGAATCTCAAATGTATATTTCTATATTTATCAATTATATTAACTCCCAGTAACACCCAAGACATTCTATGAACATATTATCCCTTTAAAACAAACTTTCCTTTTTTATGCCGATGAATTTTTGGATTTTTTTATTCAGAAATAAAATTCTTTAAAGACTTTTATTTAAAAAAGTCATCAAAAACTCTTATAAAAGACTGAAAATATAAAAATAAGTAATGAGGATTATTAAAAAAAAATTTTTTTTAATTACAAGTAATTATTAAATTTGATTTATAAAATAAAAGTCTTTAAATAATCATAAAAAGTAAGTTTTAATTTTACAAGTCTTTAATATAAGTTGATTAGCTGTTTACAGAGATATTGTAAATATAAAAAAATTTGGTATATTTGAAACAAAAATTTTTTAGTTGAATTTTTTATCAATAATTTTCTTTTCAGTCGCTGGTTTTAAATGCTCTTTGAAATATTTATAAAAAATTGTCTCAACTGATTGATAAAGCAATGTTTTCTACGCAAATTGAATGTTTTATATTGTCTCAAAATATATACATAGTATATCATAAACACACGCTCTCTCTTGCTCTCACTTTGTCTGTGCGTATTACCTTATCAGTCTCTCTCTCTTTCTCTATCACTTACGCTCTCTCTCTCTCATTTTCAGTTTCAAAACAAAGTCCATTTGTTATTGTTGGTCAATTTTTCAGCGTACAGTAGAGACAACATTTAAAATGCTATTATCTAATCGCTGCTGGGCCTGTATATTTGTATCTGTATCTGTATTTGTATCTGTAGCTGTGTGCGTGAGTGTATCTGTGTGTGTGTGTGTGTGCGTACTTGCCTTGGCGATAAGCCTAAGCGCACTGTTTAGTTATATGCTCGTATTTATGAAATATTAAGCAGACAATTAAATTTAACGAAAAAAAATACTGACGAACACGAAACTATTTTTAAAGACATTTTTTGTGGCTTTTTTATTTCATTACCCCCCCCCCCTCGCACCTTTTTGGTTGGAGCTCAAAACTGGTTTAACCTGTTCGCAAACACAAAATTAACAACAATAAACTAATTAAATCAAACCGAAATACGTCGCAAAAGTACGCAGGTGAGAGAGAAATAGAGACAGAGAGAGAGAGAGAGAGAGAGAGAGAGAGAGACACAAAAATAGCCAAAAGAAAATCTTGATTGAAACATGCGAGAGTATAAATAAAAATGCTTAAATATAAATAAAATGTATAGATAAAGTATAAATTTATTTCAATATCATATGCAAACAAATGCTTAAAAAGTATCTAAGTATCTGTTAGATACACTTAACTCACATGTGAGTTGCAGTTCTAAAATCTAACACTCTCAGAAACACATTATCGACAGCTTAAACTCATTATGTAATAAAAATGAACGCTGGATAGAAAGTGATCGACTATGAGTTACCCTGTAGACAGCTTTAAGATATCTTAACACCTATGCTCAATGAGATACAAGTATCTTAACAGATTCCAACACTAGATATATATATTTAAAGCTGTTTTTCTAATTCGATTTGTAAAAAATAACCAAATTTATTTATTAAAATATATTTCAACTTTATTTGAATTTTAAATATATTTAAATATAGTTCATAATGTCTTTTATTTTTACCTTTATTTTTGTTAATCAAACGTGGCTTCAATCAATCGTTAAATGCGTTATAATCCAAGATTATTGAGTTTGTTTAGCTGCATTTTCAATTATATTTTTTTATTATTTATAATTTGTAATTTATCTAATTAATTTCTTTGCACATTTATTTACGGCACTTAGGCAACTTTTGGCCTAACAATGAATATTTTTATATTGTTTATAATGATGGTTGTAAATTTTGTTGTTGTTGTTGGTGTGGTTGTTGTTGTTGTATATAATTTGCAAAGTGAAACCGTTGCGTGTATAAATATATGTGTATTGCTCTATATGTTAGCTATATTGATTTTATTTATATTTATTATATATTT
Source organism: Drosophila kuntzei (assembly GCA_035042165.1). Lineage (NCBI taxonomy): Eukaryota > Metazoa > Arthropoda > Insecta > Diptera > Drosophilidae > Drosophila > Drosophila kuntzei. The sequence goes on along the minus strand of JAWNLU010001919.1, from coordinate 389,106 downwards.
TTATATTTTTTCAAGGCAAACTTGAGATATATTTATGTGTTTTTTTCTTATTGTAATTTTTTATCTTTTTACTTGTGAAAACATATAGTATTTATGGATTTCTTCATGAAATTATATAGTACTTGTCGTAGAAGTTAGAACTGCATATTCAAAAAGAGACAAAAGTTGGGAAATTAAAGATTAGTTAAAGGATAACTCTAACTTCAATTTATTTGTTGTACGGGCGTGTTATGTAGGAGAAAGGAGTTGTGGGAGAGGGGCGGAGGGGGGACCTGGTCATACTATAAAAATTATTACAAGGCGCGAATGTGAAACGATATGGAAACGAAACAAAATATAAATAAAGATACGCGAAGCTGACGATAGCGACGTAGGAAGACGACCACAAAACGAGTGACGGCAATTGGATTATGAAACGCGGCCGACGCGACGCGGCAAAGCGACACGAGAGAGCAAGAGACCAAGAGAGCGCGCCCGCTCGTCAAATCGACTGAGAGAGTGCGCGTTCAGAGACGTGTTGGCAATGAAACGCGACACAAAAATTCCGTAACCGAGTTGAAAATTTCTTAAGAAAATATGCACACAATTTGTATTATATATTTATTTTTTCTCATATATTTTGTTGCTTCCCCGGTCGCTGTAGTTTATTGTATAGTATAAAATTGTTGGCCGACATCAACAAACATTAAATGTTGGGTTATTGAGAGCAATTTGCGTTGTTAACACGCTGTGGAACCAAACACACAATACACTCACAAATATTCACACACACGCACTTTGCTTCATTTTCTTTTCATTTTTTTTTTGGGCTGCGCCAAGTGGAATTTGCTTTTTGCGCACTTTTTTTAGATTTCGGAATTTAAGCTGATCAGATATTTAATTCGATATATTCACAGTTGTTTCGCCAGTTAGATGTGAATTTCGATAATAAACTGCGAGACACGCACGGCGCCCGAACGAGACACGTCGACAGTGGGGACAGCAAGGGCTGACATTTAATTCAGCTCTATGTGGGCCACAAACAACCTTACCAAACGAAATACAAACTCGAACTGAAACGCATCCAATAGATACACCAGCTGTGTGTTTGCTGTCATTCAATTCGTTTGCGCTCTCTTTACGTGCTCTCTGTCTCTCTCGCTTGTGTCAAGTGTCGCGAGAGCGCAAAAATTTATTATCTGTTGGCAACGCTTAGCAATGGCTGCCCCCATAGTGCGCCTCTCCTTACACTAGCAACTGACAGCAGGCAAAACAGAACGAGATGCAACGATTATTGCTTGCTGATGTTTGCACGCACTCTCTCTCTCTTACTCTCTGGAGGCCACTGCCGGCATTTTCATTTTGCGTGGTGGCCCCACAATTAGCGTTTCTGAGAGATACGCGGCGCCTACCAACAGCATCGACAGCGACAACGACAACGCAAAGAACGATATGAAAAACAAAAACAATAATTTGACTTTGTTGTTGTTGTGTTTTTGCAGAAATTTGTGGCGGCTTTTGGTAAGACCACACATCAAAAAAAAAAAATTTAAAGAGCAAAAACTGCAAATAAATATATGTATGCAAATATAGCTCTATTTAATTTAAATAATAATTCAATTAATATGTAAATATGATTGGGTGTAAGTGCATAGTTGCACCCATAATTAAATTTCCCAAAGCTTTCCCGCTAACAAACAATGTACCGTTGATCACAGACACGTTAAAACCGAGTAAGAAAAAAAAACTAAACACAGACGACAAAAAAAATTTCTCCAGTCAAACACACGGCAAATGCAACAAAAATAAATTTTGATGACGAAACACATGTTGTGTTTGTGATGAGTGGATCACACACACACAAACACACACAGAGAGCGGCACTCAGAGCAAGTAAGAGTGGCAAAAACAAAAAAACCAAATAACACAAAAATATAGAGAGAGAGGAAACTGCACTTACTCTCTCATTTGCAGCTTTGTCGCGCGGCACAACGACGAAAAAATTAAGCACAAAAATAAACAAAATGGAAAAGCTTTTGACGTCGACGTCGCTGTCGCCGTTGTCGTCGTTGTCGTCACTGTCGCCTTCAATTTCAATAGTACTCTGTGCTACTAGCTGTTCCCATACACCCATATACATACATACTTCCATAGTTATATGTATGTATGTATAAATATATAAATTTGTACATGGTTTTATTGGCAGCTATTTTGCTGCTTTTTATGGCTATTTTTTTAAGCAAAACGGCAAAAAATATGAAAAGATAATACGAGTAGTTTTGCCACTGATTTACTCATATATATCTTTTAGAAGGCAAGTTTAACCAAAAGATACATTTAGATCAAACTGAGCTTCAACTTTTAACTTTGGTAATAGTTCTTTTTAAAGGATGAATTTAAACTCTAGTATAATAAGTAAAATTTCGTATATTTGATAAGAACTATCGCAATTTCAGCATTTGTTTTATGGTCACAGATTTGATAAGCAATCTACAAGCTCAAATTGTCCAAGCACCTGAATTGCTTATTAAAAAATCTAATTGTTCATTGTGTTAATGAAAAAGTTAAGTTAAAGAGTTGTAGTTAATAAATGTAACATTTATATTATAATTGTTATTATTTTTATTATATTATATGTACTGTTTAGCTTATAAGAAAGCAGTATCTCAACTTTCTTAAATAATTAACGGATCCTGCATCAAATTTATCTCCATTTGTTAATAACTAATTTCTTTACATATTATCCAAAATTTATAAATTAACTTGCTGACTAATTGGTTATAAAAGCATTACACAATATTTAAAAACTTAATTTAACCAGAAGTTTTCATTTACCTCTCACAAAAAAATAAATAAGTTAATATTCCTAAAAAAGGAAATTACATCCAATTTGTAATTTGAAATAGACACAAAAAAATTCAAATTAATGTTCATATAACTCATTTTGAAAGTTTTACCTACATTTTTATATGAAAAATATTTTAAAGGTTTTGGAAAATTTACTGCGGTTATACATATCGAGTTAATTTCTATAGATAAGCTCAGAATTTATGTTAAAAAGGATAGTTAATTAGTATTATAATAATAGTTAATTATTATTTCAAAGAAAAAAATGTTAATAATTCGTTAAGTATTAACCTGTTATAAATAATTTCTATATTACAAATAAATAATTATAATTATTAAAGTACTAATTAAATTTTTAACATTTCATTAAAAATCCGATATGCTTAAACGAATGTAAATAGCTTCTATAGTACTATTTCTTTTGTTAATAAATTTAAGAACTCACATATTTCAATTTTTTTATAATTCTTTATAATCTCATCTCGCTGTAGACTTTTGTCAGACACTGTAGATACATCAATATTCATGCTAAACGCAATCAACAATAAGATGATATTCAATTCCGTGTAAATATATTTTATATTCATATTTTATTATCTTACGAGTAAAGCAACAAACATATTCATATTTATATCTTTCGTTTTCAACTGTTTGTTGACGGCACTTAAGTTTTAGTTGGATTTTTAGCCAGCCTTAATTATGCATGACAAATGCAGTTAAGTTGCTGATTGTATGCACATAATTACCGCACAAGACCACAAAACTGAAACAACAGCCACTAAATAAGTGAGAGTAATTGCTAGGCAAGAGTGATAGACTAAAAGATGCCCTGTAGAATTACCAAAACAATATAGGAAGATTTAAAGCTAAATAAAACTAACATTTTATTAATTGAAAGGTGCAAAAAACATTGGAAAATTGTGTTAAGAGATTTTATTGTATTATTCATTTAATCATCTTCAATTTATCTTTCTAATATCGATGTCAAAAATTATTTAAAATTTTAACAATAATTGATTACCCATTTATACAAGAAAACGCTGTCAATAACTTTATGTACATCTTATTTTCTTATCTAAATGGCTTTAAATTGATTTTTGAAACTTTATTTAATTTAAAAGAAAATCGTTTCATAGTTAATTTTTGGGAAAATCCAATCAGCAAGTCTAGTTTTCCTCATATAAGTTCCATAAATTTGATCAGGTCTGTCATATCCCTCTTTCTTCATTCTTTAACTACAGGGTATTGAAACTTACCAAACTGCTAACTACAAAGACAAATGTGCTACTTTAATTGCTGACAGTTAAAAAAACTCTTTTTTTTTTGCCATTTTCCTTTGACTTTGGCTTTTATTTTTATTTATTTCTTAGCGTATTTTATTTTTTTTTTGCTTAATGTTACAAACAATTAGATACAAAATGACGAGAGACAATGCTAAATCATAGCATAAAACTTGATGACCAACCAAGAAAATGACAGTAGTGTCGTATTATACATAAATTCACACACACACACAAACGAGTAATGTAATGTAATTTTCCAAAGTTTTCGTTGGAAAACTCTTCGTTGGCATTGAAAGTGCTATATTTACTTAGTACACTGGCAACAACTTTAAGATACCCTAAAAGAAATCAGTTTCCTCTGATCTACAATAAATACAATTTTCCTGTGTAAATTCTCTTTTTATTATTAGATCGTAATGAAAATCGGTGGCTGAAAAAATCGTTTAGCTTGGTTAACTCAATGTACATTAATTAAACTTTCACTCAAAAAATATATAAGATTTGATTTCCCACCCAGATTTTCTCAAAAAAAGTCGAATAAGTTTTTATCTTAGAGTTATTTAAAAGATTGATTGAATGAAAACCAAAAATTCAATGATAAAATAATATTCACTGTGTATAACTTTGATTCTATTAAGTTTTGAATTAGATCTTGATTGACAATCTATCAGTAAGTCATTGATTAAATTAATCAATCCATCAGTCAAAGTCAATAAGAAAATGTAATATAAAATAATCATAAGTATTCAAACTAAGAACTAAATAAATAAATTAAATAAATACCTAATAATGAAAAACTATTAGTATAATAGTAAAATAATTTTATCCTCTTAAGTTTTGAATTAGACCTTGATTGACAAGCTATCAGTAAGCCATTGTTTAAATCAATCAATCAGTCAAAGTCAGTAAGAAAATTGAATATAAGAAACTCAAAAGTATTTAAATAATTTTCCTTGAAGTTTTTAAATAGAATATAATATAAAATCCAAATGAAAAATAATTAAATAAATACATTAATTAAGTAAAGAAATAGCATTCTCTTAAGTTTTGAATTAGATTTTGATTGACAATCAATCAGTCAAAGCCAGTAAGAAAATTGAATATAAAAAACTCATAAGTACTTAAATACTTTTCCTGGAATTTTTTAAATATAATATAATACAAAATCCAATTAAAAACTAAATAAATAAATGAAATAAATACCTAATCATGAAAAACTATTAGTATTTCTTCTGTCCTATTCGTATGGTCATAACTGTATGTGGTTATTTTAAAATTTGTCTAAAACACATTTAAGTTTATTATTTTTTTGTTATATTACTTTATTTTATTTTTAATCCATTGATTGTGTGTGCTCAAACCTTGCGCGTGTTTCAATTTTGTATAAATTTCATATTAATATTTATTTAATTTGCTATTTGCTCAAGTTGAAGCGCAGACTTTTTTTGTATAAACTTTGTGTGTTGCTTTCAAATTCATTGTATTTATTTAATATTGTATTGCAGTACATATGTATATATACATACATACATATATACATACACATATAATCATATACATTGAGTTTTCTTGGTTTTTTATATCTGTGACTCTCGCTTTTTGTCTGCTTTCGCTTTATGAGCTTCATCGCATTTATTTTATTTTGATTTCATTTTATTCTATTTTATGCTGATGCCACAATTCGACAGGTGTTGCAACCATGAACGCGTCTTTTTTCCACCCATTTTCATTTCTATCGTGCTCTTGATTACGAGCATACCCTATAAAAAAAATGTGTAGAAAGGGGTCATTTTAATTGCACTTTTTTTGTTTATGTTAAATCTCTAAATCCACTCGAAACGAAATAAGCACGAATTTAAAACTCAATATAATAATAAATATTACGAAGTGCCGAAGGTGTTTTTAAATATGTTTAGATTTTTATTCCGCTGTAAAAATAATGGTTTTTTAATTTATTTGATTTAAATTCACCAACTCAAAGTAGAGATATACGCCGCCAAAATCAAATGAACAAAATCGTTGAATGGTTGTGAATATGTTTGAAACAATTCTAATTTTATTAAATACTTATAAAATATTTAAAATTTTATTTTTTAACTGTGTACGCCGCTGCCGCCGATAAATTCGACGGTTCTCTCTGTCGGCTAAGCCGCCGATATATATTTTTTCCGAAATAAAAAATTTTCTTAATATGATTATTTTTGTATGCAGATTCAATTTAGAGATCAAATAATGATCAAAATGACATTCCGCTTGAAAATCGGGATTGTTTTGACAAAGTTATGCAAGTTTGAAGTCTGGTAGAGCTTTGAACTAGACACTTTACAAGTCAAATTTTTTCTAATTTTCCACATGATTTTTTACAAAATAAATGAAACCCCTCAGAATCAAATTTAAAGTGTCGTTTTATACTAATTTGGGTACCAGGAGTTGATTAAAAGTGAAATAATATGTTTATTTTTGTATGCAGATTCAATTTAGAGATCAAATAATGATCAAAATGACATTCCGCTTGAAAATCGGGATTGTTTTGACAAAGTTATGCAAGTTTGAAGTCTGGTAGAGCTTTGAACTAGACACTTTACAAGTCAAATTTTTTCTAATTTTCCACATGATTTTTTACAAAAAAATGAAACCCCTCAGAATCAAATTTAAAGTGTCGTTTTATACTAATTTGGGTACCAGGAGTTGATTAAAAGTGAAAACTATGGATTCTAAATTTTGAAAAAAATATTTTTTCCGAAAAGACAAAGGGGGAGTACATGATGTTTGTCGCGATAAAGACGAAAATAAAAAATTTTCTTAATATGTTTATTTTTGTATGCAGATTCAATTTAGAGATCAAATAATGATCAAAATGACATTCCGCTTGAAAATCGGGATTGTTTTGACAAAGTTATGCAAGTTTGAAGTCTGGTAGAGCTTTGAACTAGACACTTTACAAGTCAAATTTTTTCTAATTTTCCACATGATTTTTTACAAAAAAATGAAACCCCTCAGAATCAAATTTAAAGTGTCGTTTTATACTAATTTGGGTACCAGGAGTTGATTAAAAGTGAAAACTATGGATTCTAAATTTTGAAAAAAATATTTTTTCCGAAAAGACAAAGGGGGGAGTACATGCTGTTTGTCGCGATAAAGACGAAAATAAAAAATTTTCTTAATATGATTATTTTTGTATGCAGATTCAATTTAGAGATCAAATAATGATCAAAATGACATTCCGCTTGAAAATCGGGATTGTTTTGACAAAGTTATGCAAGTTTGAAGTCTGGTAGAGCTTTGAACTAGACACTTTACAAGTCAAATTTTTTCTAATTTTCCACATGATTTTTTACAAAAAAATGAAACACCTCAGAATCAAATTTAAAGTGTCGTTTTATACTAATTTGGGTACCAGGAGTTGATTAAAAGTGAAAACTATGGATTCTAAATTTTGAAAAAAATATTTTTTCCGAAAAGACAAAGGGGGAGTACATGCTGTTTGTCGCAATAAAGACGAAAATAAAAAATTTTCTTAATATGTTTATTTTTGTATGCAGATTCAATTTAGAGATCAAATAATGATCAAAATGACATTCCGCTTGAAAATCGGGATTGTTTTGACAAAGTTATGCAAGTTTGAAGTCTGGTAGAGCTTTGAACTAGACACTTTACAAGTCAAATTTTTTCTAATTTTCCACATGATTTTTTACAAAAAAATGAAACCCCTCAGAATCAAATTTAAAGTGTCGTTTTATACTAATTTGGGTACCAGGAGTTGATTAAAAGTGAAAACTATGGATTCTAAATTTTGAAAAAAAATATTTTTTCCGAAAAGACAAAGGGGGGAGTACATGCTGTTTGTCGCGATAAAGACGAAAATAAAAATTTTCTTAATATGTTTATTTTTGTATGCAGATTCAATTTAGAGATCAAATAATGATCAAAATGACATTCCGCTTGAAAATCGGGATTGTTTTGACAAAGTTATGCAAGTTTGAAGTCTGGTAGAGCTTTGAACTAGACACTTTACAAGTCAAATTTTTTCTAATTTTCCACATGATTTTTTACAAAAAAATGAAACCCCTCAGAATCAAATTTAAAGTGTCGTTTTATACTAATTTGGGTACCAGGAGTTGATTAAAAGTGAAAACTATGGATTCTAAATTTTGAAAAAAATATTTTTTCCGAAAAGACAAAGGGGGAGTACATGCTGTTTGTCGCGATAAAGACGAAATAAAAAATTTTCTTAATATGTTTATTTTTGTATGCAGATTCAATTTAGAGATCACATAATGATCAAAATGACATTCCGCTTGAAAATCGGGATTGTTTTGACAAAGTTATGCAAGTTTGAAGTCTGGTAGAGCTTTGAACTAGACACTTTACAAGTCAAATTTTTCTAATTTTCCACATGATTTTTTACAAAAAAATGAAACCCCTCCAGAATCAAATTTAAAGTGTCGTTTTATACTAATTTGGGTACCAGGAGTTGATTAAAAGTGAAAACTATGGATTCTAAATTTTGAAAAAAATATTTTTTCCGAAAAGACAAGGGGGAGTACATGCTGTTTGTCGCGATAAAGACGAAAATAAAAAAATTTTCTTAATATGTTTATTTTTGTATGCAGATTCAATTTAGAGATCAAATAATGATCAAAATGACATTCCGCTTGGAAATCGGGATTGTTTTGACAAAGTTATGCAAGTTTGAAGTCTGGTAGAGCTTTGAACTAGACACTTTACAAGTCAAATTTTTTCTAATTTTCCACATGATTTTTTACAAAAAAATGAAACCCCTCAGAATCAAATTTAAAGTGTCGTTTTATACTAATTTGGGTACCAGGAGTTGATTAAAAGTGAAAACTATGGATTCTAAATTTGGAAAAAAATATTTTTTCCGAAAAAGACAAAGGGGGAGTACATGCTGTTTGTCGCGATAAAGACGAAAATAAAAAATTTTCTTAATATGTTTATTTTTGTATGCAGATTCAATTTAGAGATCACATAATGATCAAAATGACATTCCGCTTGAAAATCGGGATTGTTTTGACAAAGTTATGCAAGTTTGAAGTCTGGTAGAGCTTTGAACTAGACACTTTACAAGTCAAATTTTTTCTAATTTTCCACATGATTTTTTACAAAAAATGAAACCCCTCAGAATCAAATTTAAAGTGTCGTTTTATACTAATTTGGGTACCAGGAGTTGATTAAAAGTGAAAACTATGGATTCTAAATTTTGAAAAAAATATTTTTTCCGAAAAGACAAAGGGGGGAGTACATGCTGTTTGTCGCGATAAAGACGAAAATAAAAAATTTTCTTAATATGTTTATTTTTGTATGCAGATTCAATTTAGAGATCAAATAATGATCAAAATGACATTCCGCTTGAAAATCGGGATTGTTTTGACAAAGTTATGCAAGTTTGAAGTCTGGTAGAGCTTTGAACTAGACACTTTACAAGTCAAATTTTTTCTAATTTTCCACATGATTTTTTACAAAAAAATGAAACCCCTCAGAATCAAATTTAAAGTGTCGTTTTATACTAATTTGGGTACCAGGAGTTGATTAAAAGTGAAAACTATGGATTCTAAATTTTGAAAAAAATATTTTTTCCGAAAAGACAAAGGGGGAGTACATGCTGTTTGTCGCGATAAAGACGAAAATAAAAAAATTTTCTTAATATGTTTATTTTTGTATGCAGATTCAATTTAGAGATCACATAATGATCAAAATGACATTCCGCTTGAAAATCGGGATTGTTTTGACAAAGTTATGCAAGTTTGAAGTCTGGTAGAGCTTTGAACTAGACACTTTACAAGTCAAATTTTTCTAATTTTCCACATGATTTTTTACAAAAAATGAAACCCCTCAGAATCAAATTTAAAGTGTCGTTTTATACTAATTTGGGTACCAGGAGTTGATTAAAAGTGAAAACTATGGATTCTAAATTTTGAAAAAAATATTTTTCCCGAAAAGACAAAGGGGAGTACATGCTGTTTGTCGCGATAAAGACGAAAATAAAAAATTTTCTTAATATGATTATTTTTGTATGCAGATTCAATTTAGAGATCAAATAATGATCAAAATGACATTCCGCTTGAAAATCGGGATTGTTTTGACAAAGTTATGCAAGTTTGAAGTCTGGTAGAGCTTTGAACTAGACACTTTACAAGTCAAATTTTTTCTAATTTTCCACATGATTTTTTACAAAAAAAAAAAACCCCTCAGAATCAAATTTAAAGTGTCGTTTTATACTAATTTGGGTACCAGGAGTTGATTAAAAGTGAAAACTATGGATTCTAAATTTTGAAAAAAATATTTTTTCCGAAAAGACAAAGGGGGAGTACATGCTGTTTGTCGCGATAAAGACGAAAATAAAAAATTTTCTTAATATGATTATTTTTGTATGCAGATTCAATTTAGAGATCAAATAATGATCAAAATGACATTCCGCTTGAAAATCGGGATTGTTTTGACAAAGTTATGCAAGTTTGAAGTCTGGTAGAGCTTTGAACTAGACACTTTACAAGTCAAATTTTTTCTAATTTTCCACATGATTTTTTACAAAAAAATGAAACCCCTCAGAATCAAATTTAAAGTGTCGTTTTATACTAATTTGGGTACCAGGAGTTGATTAAAAGTGAAAAACTATGGATTCTAAATTTTGAAAAAAATATTTATTCCGAAAAGACAAAGGGGGGAGTACATGCTGTTTGTCGCGATAAAGACGAAAATAAAAAATTTTCTTAATATGTTTATTTTTGTATGCAGATTCAATTTAGAGATCACATAATGATCAAAATGACATTCCGCTTGAAAATCGGGATTGTTTTGACAAAGTTATGCAAGTTTGAAGTCTGGTAGAGCTTTGAACTAGACACTTTACAAGTCAAATTTTTTCTAATTTTCCACATGATTTTTTACAAAAAAATGAAACCCCTCAGAATCAAATTTAAAGTGTCGTTTTATACTAATTTGGGTACCAGGAGTTGATTAAAAGTGAAAACTATGGATTCTAAATTTTTAAAAAATATTTTTTCCGAAAAGACAAAGGGGGAGTACATGCTGTTTGTCGCGATAAAGACGAAAATAAAAAATTTTCTTAATATGTTTATTTTTGTATGCAGATTCAATTTAGAGATCACATAATGATCAAAATGACATTCCGCTTGAAAATCGGGATTGTTTTGACAAAGTTATGCAAGTTTGAAGTCTGGTAGAGCTTTGAACTAGACACTTTACAAGTCAAATTTTTTCTAATTTTCCACATGATTTTTTACAAAAAAATGAAACCCCTCAGAATCAAATTTAAAGTGTCGTTTTATACTAATTTGGGTACCAGGAGTTGATTAAAAGTGAAAACTATGGATTCTAAATTTTGAAAAAATATTTTTTCCGAAAAGACAAAGGGGGGAGTACATGCTGTTTGTCGCGATAAAGACGAAAATAAAAAATTTTCTTAATATGTTTATTTTTGTATGCAGATTCAATTTAGAGATCAAATAATGATCAAAATGACATTCCGCTTGAAAATCGGGATTGTTTTGACAAAGTTATGCAAGTTTGAAGTCTGGTAGAGCTTTGAACTAGACACTTTACAAGTCAAATTTTTTCTAATTTTCCACATGATTTTTTACAAAAAATGAAACCCCTCAGAATCAAATTTAAAGTGTCGTTTTATACTAATTTGGGTACCAGGAGTTGATTAAAAGTGAAAACTATGGATTCTAAATTTTGAAAAAAATATTTTTTCCGAAAAGACAAAGGGGGAGTACATGCTGTTTGTCGCGATAAAGACGAAAATAAAAAAATTTTCTTAATATGTTTATTTTTGTATGCAGATTCAATTTAGAGATCACATAATGATCAAAATGACATTCCGCTTGAAAATCGGGATTGTTTTGACAAAGTTATGCAAGTTTGAAGTCTGGTAGAGCTTTGAACTAGACACTTTACAAGTCAAATTTTTTCTAATTTTCCACATGATTTTTTACAAAAAAATGAAACCCCTCAGAATCAAATTTAAAGTGTCGTTTTATACTAATTTGGAGTACCAGGAGTTGATTAAAAGTGAAAACTATGGATTCTAAATTTTGAAAAAAATATTTTTTCCGAAAAGACAAAGGGGGGAGTACATGCTGTTTGTCGCGATAAAGACGAAAATAAAAAATTTTCTTAATATGTTTATTTTTGTATGCAGATTCAATTTAGAGATCAAATAATGATCAAAATGACATTCCGCTTGAAAATCGGGATTGTTTTGACAAAGTTATGCAAGTTTGAAGTCTGGTAGAGCTTTGAACTAGACACTTTACAAGTCAAATTTTTCTAATTTTCCACATGATTTTTTACAAAAAAATGAAACCCCTCAGAATCAAATTTAAAGTGTCGTTTTATACTAATTTGGGTACCAGGAGTTGATTAAAAGTGAAAACTATGGATTCTAAATTTTGAAAAAAATATTTTTTCCGAAAAGACAAAGGGGGAGTACATGCTGTTTGTCGCGATAAAGACGAAAATAAAAATTTTCTTAATATGATTATTTTTGTATGCAGATTCAATTTAGAGATCAAATAATGATCAAAATGACATTCCGCTTGAAAATCGGGATTGTTTTGACAAAGTTATGCAAGTTTGAAGTCTGGTAGAGCTTTGAACTAGACACTTTACAAGTCAAATTTTTTCTAATTTTCCACATGATTTTTTACAAAAAAATAAAACCCCTCAGAATCAAATTTAAAGTGTCGTTTTATACTAATTTGGGTACCAGGAGTTGATTAAAAGTGAAAACTATGGATTCTAAATTTTGAAAAAAATATTTTTTCCGAAAAGACAAAGGGGGGAGTACATGCTGTTTGTCGCGATAAAGACGAAAATAAAAAATTTTCTTAATATGATTATTTTTGTATGCAGATTCAATTTAGAGATCAAATAATGATCAAAATGACATTCCGCTTGAAAATCGGGATTGTTTTGACAAAGTTATGCAAGTTTGAAGTCTGGTAGAGCTTTGAACTAGACACTTTACAAGTCAAATTTTTTCTAATTTTCCACATGATTTTTTACAAAAAAATGAAACCCCTCAGAATCAAATTTAAAGTGTCGTTTTATACTAATTTGGGTACCAGGAGTTGATTAAAAGTGAAAACTATGGATTCTAAATTTTGAAAAAAATATTTTTTCCGAAAAGACAAAGGGGGAGTACATGCTGTTTGTCGCGATAAAGACGAAAATAAAAAATTTTCTTAATATGTTTATTTTTGTATGCAGATTCAATTTAGAGATCAAATAATGATCAAAATGACATTCCGCTTGAAAATCGGGATTGTTTTGACAAAGTTATGCAAGTTTGAAGTCTGGTAGAGCTTTGAACTAGACACTTTACAAGTCAAATTTTTTCTAATTTTCCACATGATTTTTTACAAAAAAATGAAACCCCTCAGAATCAAATTTAAAGTGTCGTTTTATACTAATTTGGGTACCAGGAGTTGATTAAAAGTGAAAACTATGGATTCTAAATTTTGAAAAAAATATTTTTTCCGAAAAGACAAAGGGGGAGTACATGCTGTTTGTCGCGATAAAGACGAAAATAAAAAATTTTCTTAATATGATTATTTTTGTATGCAGATTCAATTTAGAGATCAAATAATGATCAAAATGACATTCCGCTTGAAAATCGGGATTGTTTTGACAAAGTTATGCAAGTTTGAAGTCTGGTAGAGCTTTGAACTAGACACTTTACAAGTCAAATTTTTTCTAATTTTTCACATGATTTTTTACAAAAAAATAAAACCCCTCAGAATCAAATTTAAAGTGTCGTTTTATACTAATTTGGGTACCAGGAGTTGATTAAAAGTGTAAACTATGGATTCTAAATTTTGAAAAAAATATTTTTCCCGAAAAGACAAAGGGGGAGTACATTAGAGATATACGCCGCCGAGCCACGCCGCCGCCGATTTTTGACTTTTCTGACGCGCCGCCGCCGAATCACGTAAATGAAGAACGAATTTAGAGGTAAAATCATGCTCAAATTCACATTGCGCATGGAAATTGATTGACTTTTGACAAAGTTAGGGCAGTTCAAAGTTATCAAAGTTGCTCAGTACCTGCGATGGCCAGAACCGAAATTAATTAATTAATTAAATTAAATTCGGCTTATGGGTTTCGGTACAGCGAAAAAACAGTTTTTCGGTTACGGTTTCAGTTACGGTTACAAATTTCAATCGGTTTTCATCGCTTAAAGTTTACGGTTTCGGTTAAGGTTTTAATCCCTGATATTTAATAAAAATAATTTATGTATGTTTAAGTTAATATTTCATTTCAATTAATATTAATTTTCAATATGTAATTAGAGTATGATAAATAAAGTATTTACAGGGTATGCTTTAATGCTCACTAATTGTTGACTTTAAGTGTTCTGGTTTCTTTATTTTATTTTTGTAAGTATTTATTGCTGTTGTTGTGGTTGTTGCTGTTGTTGTTACTTATTTGCCAAGCCAACTTAGTTGCTGTGCTGTGAATTTTGTTGCCAAGTTATTTGGCGATTGCGGAAGTTACTTTATCGGGCAGTCAAATTTGAAATTCGTTTTTTTTGGTTACAACGACACAGCTGTTGCCCTACCAATTGGGACACTACCAATTGAACTAACGGCTGTCGTCGTGGCAGCTCCACCAAAAGTGGCAACAAGCAACACACGAGCAACGACACGTGCTTAAATCGAAATTCAGCAAAGACAGGTTTAAAAAGGCGAAGGGGAAACCGAAGGGGAAGCCGAAGGGGAGGACAGGTGTCAATGTTGTAAGTCGGTGTGAAAATTGTATATATATGTGGGCAAAAATGAAAAATATTTATGTATATACAGTGGCTCTCAGCTGATTTTAGCCACTTCTCTTACATACTACCAATTGTATTTATTTATTTAACGTCAACTAAAAACAGTCGACAAGTAGAAAAAATAATTAATTAATTTTAAATAAAATTATAAAACTAAAATGAAAAATTAAATAACACTATAATAAATATAAATTTCAAACTGAAAATGTAAAAAATATAATTTTAAGTTTAATGTATTAATTGATCCAATTTTTGTTGCATGTATTGGGGAAAACCCAGAAAAACCCAATCAGGTCAATAAGTATGAGTATTTTATTTTAAATGTATTTAAGAAATAAATAAATGATAAGATTTAAATTAAAATTAAACTTAAATTTGTTAATTATTGCTTAAACTTAAGCAAGATATTTTTATCATATTTTGTATATTTATATTTCATCTGAATTAAGCAAAAAAGACCAAACATAATTAAAAATGTGTAATGGGTCAAATAAGCTGAGAGCCACTGTATACACAGAGTACTTCAATCTGTTGTCGTTGCGTTTTTTGAATAATTTATGAATGATGCAGCAACAGCAAAAACAACAACTTTACAACTTGATGAAGTGCTGAAAAATAACTGCATTTGTTGTTACCCATTGAAAAATTTGTAACAAGGGTATTATAAATTTCAGCAACAGGCAAAACAAGGCATCTCTGATCCCATTAAGAATTTACTCGTATCAAATGTATTCCACAAAATCTCTATAGATTAAGATTGAAAAGATTTGCATTTTCTTACATATTATCGGAATTATCAATAAAGTAATTCTTTAATGGGAACGACAAGTCAAACATTTATTTTTTTAAAGTTTAATTTTTTTGTTTTAAGAAACTATATTTACTACACTTTTAAAAGGCAATGTTTTATTTAACTTTGGAAATTTAAGTATTTTTGATTTTTAAAATATTTGAACTATCTTAAATCAAATCTATTTTTTTTTAGGGAATGCTACATATTTAAAGTCACATTTAAAATCACTGTATTTAATTTAAAATTTAGAAACCTACTGTGCAACATATCATAAATCTTTGTAATCTCGATGCATTTCTTTAAGTGTATTCATACTTTTTTAAGAATATCGCAGAGCTGCTTACAGGGAATTTTGTAGTCGAGCATGCTCTTCTGTTGCTGTTGCTGCTGTTTAACGCTGCATTTGCTTATGAATTAATAAAACTTTAATTATGTTGCACAAATAATTGCTCACATGGCAGCCAAGCAAATAGAAGGCAACGACAACAACAACAGCTACGAAAATAACGGCAACATGCAACAAAAAGGTGCAACACAAAATAATAATCGAGTGCACTCGACAGTGAAATACTCAATACCATAAAACTAATTAAAAGATGTCAAATAAATAGTAAATACAAATAAATAGAAGCATACATAAATTAAAAATTAAAAAATGAGTCTACTTGTTACATACACTAGCACTGATCTATAATACTTCAATATTTATTGGGTACTGAGTATAAGAACTAACTGTACATGCGAATGGGCAACTGAAGTGCAATTTGAATAATTGATCGAGGGTATATATTAATTTATACATTTTAATTACAAATTGTAATCATAAACTTAAACAGCAAGCGTACATTGCTTGACTATTTAATACCCTGTACTTAGCATTAATTTATATATTTTAAACGAACATTAAATGAATTAATCTATATTAAATTAAGCTTCCATTTTTAATTTTAAACAGCTAATTTAATAAAACTTGTCAAGATTATATTTTTATTATTATTTTTGATTATTTTTTAATGTTATTTTGGCATAAACTTAAACAGCAAGTGTGCCATGCATGACTATTTAATACCCTGTACTTAGCGATATGTTAAATATTTTAAACCAACTTTAAACGAAATAATTTATATTAAATAAAGCTTCCACCTTAAAAACCTGTAAGCGTGCCAAAATTATATTTTTATTATTATTTTAGAATATTTTTTATTGTTATTTCAGCATAACTATTTAATACCCTGTACTTAGCGATATGTTAAATATTTTAAACGAATTAATTTATATTAAATTAAGCTTCCATTTATAAATTTAAACTACTAATTTAATTAAACACCTGTCAGCCTGTCAAAATTATATTTTTATTATAATTTTATATTATTTTTTATTATTATTTCAGCATTTGACCCCAAACAAATTTGATGCAAAAACTGCCTGGCACAGAATTCCACGTATTCCCAATATCGAATGACTTTTGGCTTTACAAATATATATAATTAATATATGTACATACATATAAGTTTATATGTATATATAATATCATTTTTTTTTGTTGTTAGCAAGTTTCTTCTTGTGTGTCTTCAAATTACACGTCTTATCATTTAATAAATTTCAGGGAAATTCATTGAAGAACGAACAACAAAATGAACTAACTACATATTTAAATATATCGAATTTCCTCTCGCAAAAATTATGAAGCAAAACTTAAGTTAGGGAACCCAAAAAAAATAATAAAAAAAAGAGCAAACTATTTGTGTACCTAATGCATAGGTTAAAGGCATGCAACAACAATAACAACAACAACAAACTGAGACAACAACAACAACAGGAGAAACTGAAGAGGCAAATTCCTGGTAAAGTTCAAATCCTGTTTACTTCCTTTGAGTTACCTAAGCAGCTAAAGAAGACAACCACTAAATCTTCTATAGGTAGTTTCTCACATGCTTTTGTATCTGCATATGTATGCGTGTATATGTATCTGTGTATGTGTATCTGTGTGTGTGTGTCTCTTTATGTGGTTCGGTTTTCATATATCTCGTCTCGTCGCTGATTTATTATTTACTTTATAAAAAATGCCTTTGCTTTTGGCTTTGGCGAATCTTTTTCTCATCGTTTTCGTTTTGTGTTTATGTAATTTCTTTTTTTTTCGATTTTTTCGGGAACTTTTGCTTGATTTGGGAGGGAAGAAACAGCTTCTATGCATTAGAGAGAGAGAGAGAGAGAGAGAGAGGGAGCTGCACATCTTCTGAAATCTTCTCTTTTTTTCAATTTCAGCTTGATTGAATTTGCCTGTATTTGGCGGTTCCCTTTTTATTATTATATATTTGTCAAAGCATCTCAAACTGACCACACACATTCTCTCACTCTCACACATTCTCTCTCTCTCTCTCTCTAGACTAAACATAACTGTTGAATTGTTTCTTTCACATGTAACTCATAAATTGCCATCTTAACTCAAATATATCAACATTAGAAAAACACACTCAGAGCTCACAAAACGCATAATTTATGGCAAGGAAATGAAACATAAACAACTTGAGATTTTATACTCAGAGTTTCAATACGAAACTTAAATACTCTTACAATTCTAGCCAGTATTTATGATAATATTCTCAACTTACTAAATTCATAAGTAGTATATTTAAGGTTATTTATTATTTTTATTACTCTGAAATTTTCTTAGGATTTTTTTCTAAATTTTAGCTTCACATTTAGTCGATTTCAAACTATTTTAAAGTTTTCGAAAATCTTTTTTTAATATATTATATATATATTATTATTAATTCTATACTATGTAGAAAATTCAGGTTGAAGTTATCACTTATTTCATATGATTTTTCCCAAGATCATTTCAGTAATTTAAAAAAAAAAAGTCGAGGTAAAATTCGAACTACACTCCTTTGAAAGCTATTGTAAAGGATACAAAAGAAAAATATTTAAAGGAATATTTTAATATGTCATTTGAATATTGTTTTAAACGAGCAGTAAGAAACTTACTGGGAGTAATTAATTTAATTTATATTTATATTGAATAAAAGGCATAAGGTTAATTTTAAATTTAATAATTTATTATACTTAATAATTTTTAATTTAGGGGAAGCTTTAAATAAATTTAAGGTGATGATATTGCTGTCATTTTGAATAAATGTCGGACATGAGAAAACTGTCACAAGCTTAAAAAAATCGCATCTGAAAATATCTATAAGTATGCAGATCTTAGATAAACAATTTTTGAATGGGGTATCTTGGAAACAGGATAAACTGTTATTTTAAATGTTTATTATTAAAAACTACAACCGTATTTTTAAATTGTATTTTGTGTCTGAATAAAACAACTAAATTAATATTTGTTCAATAAAATGTAATGTTTAATTAATAAATACCAAAAAATAGAAAAAGTTCAAAATAATATCAAAATATAACTAGAATATATTTTTATCTTAAAAAAAGGATTATAAATGTGTTTTAAATAAAATTCACGACCTCTTCAAAGTGTTAACAAATTGATGAACTAGTCAAATAGACCCTGCCCATAGCATAGAGTATCTAATGGCTAGAAGCAAAAGCGTGTTAGCGGCACAGAGGAAGCTTGAAGACTGCAATAAAGTGGCAATATGGAAGTAGCTACTACCTAACATAACATTAAGTGGAGCCCATGGATAAAGCTACACGCTACAGTGCGCCCAAAACACCCAAGAAAGAGGAAAGGAAAAGAAAAGAAGAGAGGAAGAAGAAGTAGAAGTAGAAGAAGAGAACGAGTTAGATGAAGTTCGCTGCACAATGAGATTTATTTAACGTGATTGTACGCTTAATTGAAAATTGTTGGATAGCCCACACATGTTGCCGGCTACTTGAGAGCGCAACAGGAATCGCCAGTTGACAGTTGGTACACTGAAAAAAAGGACCAACTTCTAAAATCAAGAACATTCATCTTAAATATTTTGTTCTTAAAATAAGAACATTTTAAGACCAAATTACTTACTCGAAGTATATTAATCTTAAAATTCGCAGTTCTTAATATAAGAATTAAAAATTAAGAAAATATAAATATGTCATATTTAATTTGAGGACAATAATGACACCGTGGCGCTGTGGTTAAAATCGCCGCTTCAGTTTGATAACACGTCGAGGGATCGAAACCCGCTCTAGCCAAGGAAAAAACATATAATCGGAATATTTATAAAAAAAAAATAAAAAAATAAAAAACAAATATATCAAAAATAAAAAGTTCAAAGTTTAAAAAACACCTGCCTTATTTTTGGCTTGAGAATTTAAGACTGTTTGGTTTAAAAATATAACTTATTTCTAATTTAAAATATTCTTAAAATCAAGATGTGTTTTCTAACTTTAAGAACTTTATGTTCTCGACGCATTTTTTAGACCAAAACTCTTAATTCTGAGAGCAAAGTCTTAATTTTAGAACATTTTTTTATCAGTGTAGCATCCATTTCATATATCACCATGACCTGTCTTACACACACACACACACAAATACACACACTCATCTATTGACATAGATTTTTGTTGACTTTGCGGACAATTTGTCAAGGCACATGATAGCAACTGAAATTATTGCCAGTTGTAAAATTAAAATGTCAAAGCCGACAAGCTTCTCTCTCTCTCTTTCCTGCCTCTCTTCCTCCCCTTTTGAAGGAAGAACTGTGCCTGCCAGGACTTCAATCATTGCGGGAGTCGTCGCTATGAATGGAATCCATCAACCGCCCGCGGAGTTAAGACCTCCAGCTGGCCTCCAGTTGCCAAGCAGAATGTTCGAGTATTCAATCAGTTTCAGTCAAATGCCTAATGATAAAAACAAGCAAAAATGCAAAGGTCGAGTGTGATCAACTGGCAGATATCCCTCAAAGAACGCTTAAGCTCATCTATAAACAAACGATCATGTAAACTCCATACTCTATAAGAAGTTTAACAAATAATATCAGAGATGGGGAAAAATATTAAAAATACAGATCTAGTAAACTTGTACTTTTCAAATTATTAACAATTAAAACTGAGGAATATTTGCAAATAAAAATTTGGATGAAACAACTGGAAGGCAAAAATAAGGAAAAATTAAAAAATATTTTATTAAAAATCGTCGAATTTTAATTATATATATATTAAATATCAAATTATTAACAATTAAAACTGTGGAATATTTGCAAATAAAAATTTGGATGAAACAATTGGAAGGCAAAAATAAGGAAAAATAAAAAAAAATTTTATTAAAAATCGTGTATGAACTTCTTTATTAATTAAATATTTATCCATTTTAGAAAAGCAAAAATTTATACCATTACTATTTAAAAGAATTCGCACAATAAAATAAAAGTGTATTTAATTATTTGAAAAGAAAATTCAGCCAGAGTTATTAAAATTAAAGCTTCTTTTACTTATATTAATTAGTAAACCAAATTTTTTCAAACTTGATTCTTTTTTTTATGAATATGGAATTTTATTCCTGTCTTAATGTATGAAATATTATAAGTGATTCAAAAATTAATTGATTTCACTAATTGTATCATTGGGTCGAAAAAAAATTATTAGTAATAATTATTAATAAATTGTAATACATAAAAATGTTTAATTTTCAAGTTAGGAATGTTTTTGAAAAATCGCTCTCTTAATTCTAATTTATTTGGGGATCCCTGAGAATCCCTACTAAAAATTTGTACCAAAAACTAGATTTCAATAATTTTGATGTACATTTTTATTTTCCTCTGAGATCGACGAAGTTTTTTACCTGTTATAAATATTTACATACGACTATAACAACCAAACAAAGGCTAAAAAACAAATAGAAACACTAACAAAGAATTTACTTTCAGCTGGTTACGTTATGATTACCATGATTGTTATCGAGTTTATTATTTATTTATAAAATGTTTAATATTTACAGAACTCCCAAAAAAATATCTATAACTATAAAGGAGTATATTTATTCAAATATTTAGGCTTTATGGTTTAAGCAACATCTTTTATATCAACTACTTGAGAAAATTCCATATTTTTTATTGAGATATTCATCGTAATAACCTTAAGTTTATCATTTTATTGCTAAGCAACACACAGTGAGAGCTACTCAGCATTGCTAACCTGCTGTCCTAACAAGCAACATATGTTTTCAGCCATCAGGCATCCCTATAGAACCAAGAACCCAGAACCACCCCATTAATGTGACCCAAACGCCTTGGGGGTTCTGCATAATTCCATCAGTAACAATAACACAAAATACTCGTACTTTCGCAGTATAACAAGCATTTTGTGGCATCCTTGAAAGAAGGCAGGAGTCCAAACACCCAATGCGATCTCCCCAGCTCTATTTATTTGCTAAAATGTATGAATATTGCCTTCCTAGTTCTCGCTCCCTACATTTTCCCTTTCCTATATTTCCTTTTGTTAATTGCTTCGCTTTGATGTATCTACTACATCTGTTTTTGATTGCATCCAATATATAAATTTTTAAATTCTAAAGTTATATGAATATTTAAAAGATTTCATAATAAACAGGTAATAAATTCTGGTAAAAACATGGAGTAGAAATTGGATTAAACCAGATTATATTATAAATGAGCTACATTTATTTATTTATTGCCAAACTAACAGTCCACATAACAATATAAATTGTAAATAATATTTAAATTATAAACTTACAATCTAATATCCTTAAATTAATAAATTATAAATATCATACATGTATATAGTATGTATTATAATTTATTAATCAAAGTATTAGCTAAACTTTCCAACATTATATGTTCAAAAACATATTTCAAATTAAAAAAACACTAAATATTTCAGAATAGAACAAACAAAAGTTAAATTAGCATGTTATAAATATAAAAATCTTTAAGATAACTGACAAAATCAACGATTTACAATGGAATATAAAATTCACATACAAAACGAGTATCAAGTTAGTACTTCCTATATAGTATTTATAAAATCTTAAAATTAGGTTAATGCCGTCAGGCAGTTAACGCTTCAGCGACTGATAAAAGTGTGAATTTTATGAGTCGACGGAAATTTTAAGGGGCCTTCAACTTAAGGGTAAATAAACTTCAGAAATGCACACAAATCTAAAGAACTTCTGAAAGACTCCGCTTCATTTATTGTTTTATATCCTTTGTGCGGAATTTACCAGTTTTATGACCGTAAACGAAGCCCACCGAGTTGGCCATTAAAAAATATTAAACTCATGGGAGTAAAGTTTAAAAGAATCTACAAAGACTACGCGGAGAAGAATCAAGCACAGATATCTATAATAACTTCTGTCCTTTAATAGAAAAACTCGGTGACATCATCAACACAAGAATTTAAATTAAGGAAGAATGCTTGTAAAAATTTAAATAAATAAAAGTATTGTATTTTTAGTACCTATTAATTATATAATTATTATAATAATAATATTATATAATAATTATTTCCAAAATATATAAAATGTATTTACATTTATTATAAAAAAAATACGTTCTAAGACAAATATTTGATTATTTTAGTTGGAAATTTAATATGGACATTTTATTTTTCAAAATAAAATTATGTTAATTAGAAATAATAACATTAATTATTATTATTTAGATTAGAAATAATTGTATTAATATTATTATTTTAATTAGAAATATTAATTTAATATTCACATTTTCTTTTCAAATAAAAAAAACGTTTTATAAGTTTATTATAAAATGAGCCAAAAACAATGGAAATATTGCGATATGTAACTTTGAATAAAAGTATTTTTTTGAAACAACAACCAAAATTTATAATAGTTGTATTTATGTCGAAATTAATTACTTGACTAACTGTGAATAGATGTAGTCAATTAACTGTCAATCACCAATCAATCAGAAAAAGTATTGAACATAAACAACTCACCTGCATAGTTAATTAAAATACTTATATAAAATGCAAATCGTCGGCAAATTCTTAGCCGATTTCGTTTCTTAAACGATATGGGGAGAGTTGCTTTATTTATATCTATCCACTTGTTGCTAACTGCAGCTGCGCGTGTGTTGTAGTTTGTTTTTTTTTTTGTTAGTGTTGTTGTTTATGACGGACGTTCCAGCAACAAATAAACAAAACGCAGATGTCGTGTGATGAGTTGTTGTTGTTATAGTTGTTGTTGTTGTCTCAAAGCACGACAAAGACGCTGAATACGACAAGAACAAACACGCACTATTTGAATTACGCACAAGCCGTAACAATTGTATAAACTTTATCGAAAGCTTGAAGCTTGAATTGCACTTGGAATTTGTTTATGAAATATATAAAATTATTGTTGTTGTGACAATAGGCCAACTGCTGCATATTCTTTTTACTTGTCCCGTTGATTATTATGCGCGTATTTAATACAATTTCCACATTGTACTGCTTAGAGTAGTTTTATCGGCATTAATTTCAATTAAATAAAACGTTTAATTACGTATAACAAACACTAAGTAAATGATATTTCAATCTACAAAAGAGCAGCACAAAAATAAATAACAATAGAAATATCTGCGCTTTGTAGCACTACTACGTCGTTTGCCAACACTGAACATGTTTACAACTGTTGCGCACAGCTGTGCTCCATTGCGTTGCCTATCATATAATATCGATAGTTCGCATATCGATAACAATCTGTGTTTTGCATTGATCTACTTCACATTTTGTAAATTCACAGAGAGAATTTATTAAATTAATACATGTGATTTATTTAAATGTGACATTTATTTAACAAATTTAATATTTTGGCTTATATTTTTGGAATATAAAACAATTGCAACGCGACAATTTCTTTCACTGTGCGGCATTTGAGCAGCTGATTTTTTTTCAGATCTGGCAACACTGCAGCACATGCTGTGCCGACTTTTGTTGCCTTCTATCAGCTTTTATTTTCGCTTCAAAGTGAAATACTAAACAATTTGTTGCTGCCCGCACTGCATTTAAAATGAGTGAATTTGAAACGTGGCTAAATAATCAGCTCAGGCTGCTCAACACAGATGAAAGTGTGTTTGGCGCATACATAATTGGAATCTTGGAGGGCGAGGAGGAAACCAAAGAGGAGAAAATCGAGGCACTTGAGGGCATACTAAGTGAAACAGGCGTAAGCATATACAACAATAATAATATTCAACTCCACGTGATATATTTAAAAATTAAATATGTACATTCTGCAGTCTTCCAACATTGAAGAGCTGGTGGCCAGCATACTGCAAAAATGGCTACAGTGTCATCCCAGTGCCGATGAGCCGCCCAAAAAGGGTCTGGATATTGACGTGAATGCCCAGTTGGCCAAGTTGCTGGAGCAACAGAAGCTGCAACCCGCCGCCAAGGAGCGTGAATACACCGAAGAGGAGCGTCGCATTAAGCAACAGATACTGGCGCAATATTCACAGGTCTCGCAAAAGCAAAATCTAAATAGAATGAAAGGTTATCTTCGGCATGTCGAAGATGTAAACGATTGTTCCGTTGGCAACCATATATTGTAGTCCGATTTAAACCATATTGGGTCAGAATGTAGAAGACAATACTAAGTACCCAATATGTGAGTTTAGTTGAGATATCTACAAAAACCACAATGTTTTTATACTAAAAGTATGATATAGTATTCATGCATTTGTTCCTTAGCAACTAAATGATATCGTGATCCGATTTATATACTTTCTGGGGTCTGTCTTGCCTCCTTTAATACTTCAAGACATAATTCCCTCTACAAGTGATTAAAAATGAACCCAAATATGCTAATATAACTTACCCCATTTATAGACTGCCGTTAGTGAAGAGGAAGACGATGATACGGATGGCGAATGTGTCGAACCAAGCGGATCTGGCTTTATGGCACCCAATACCAATAAGTCCGATGTGCAGAACCTGGCCAAGGAGAAGCGGGAACAGTCGCGCCTGGAGAGTGCGGCTAAGAAACAAAAGGACAAGGAAGATCGTGAAAAGCAAAAGCAATTGCGTGAGGAAAAGAAGGAAAAACGCAAAACGGTTAAAGGCGAACGTCGTCGGTAACCGGCCAAATCAAATGTCCGTCCGGCTTAAACTCGTTGAATTCAGTCAGAATATATACATACATATAATATATAAATACAGTTTGTATTGCAACAAAGAGAGTAACAAATTATAGTTAAAATATTATAAATAATTTGATAGTTACTCCCCCTTTGTGTGCAAATACGCGATTTAATTTGATATTTTAAATTGTTTTTACTAAAATTAAATTGAAAATCGTTTTCAACTTTAATACTATATAATTCATAATGCTAATTTAACGCTAGGAATTTATGGTTAAAACTCAAGTTGACATTATTAGTTAATAGTTTTTCAGTTTATGCGCCAACTTGCTCATCATCATCGTCATCATCATCATCCTCTTGCTCATCCTTGAGATTACTCTTCTGCAGACTGCGAGCTGTCTTCTTATTGTCAGTTGAATCTTCTTTCTGCACCGCCTGCAGCTCAATAGATAACTTTTTAATAGCCTCCAGATCTGTCAATTGTATGCGTCGATTATTGGGATCCAAACAATTGACTTTGACGGCCACAAAGTCGCCAATATCCTGCTCATCCCAGCTGGAGTACTGCAAGGAATGCGAGAGTTGAGTTAGGAATAGGAACTAGTTGATACTACCAATATCTTACCACTGAGCTGGATGTGAAAAGCAATTGCTGCTCCTCTGGCTTGTCCGAATCCTGTGATGTCTTTACGCGCAAATATTTCTGCAAGAGATTCGTCTGCTCATCCTTGCGCCAGAGACAGAGGCGACTATTCTGCAGCCAATCCTTGGTGGACAATTCACGCTTGTTGATCAACAAATCCAGCTGAGCAATTTTAACAAACTGCTTCTTGGGCGGCAGACTCTGAAGTCGCTTGGATGATGTGGATGATGTGCTGGCTGCAGGACATTCAATATCCTCATCACTGTGCTCAGTGTCCAGTTCATCATCATCGGCATCATCATCGTCAGCCTCGGACTCGAAATCATCATCACTCACTTTGGTGGCAATTGCACGTCTTTTGGCTGCCTTGGATGCAGTTGATCCCGTTGTCCTGCGTTTGCGTCCGCCAGTTTCGTTGCTGCCGTTGCCATTGGCACGTGACTGTTTCTGTTGACGCTTCTTGTTGGGTCGCCAATCCTCCTCGGAATCGTCGTCGTCGGGACTATAGTCCTCCTCGTCGGAATCCAAATCGAATGTGGTGGTCACCAGTTCGGTGCGACTACGCATTTTACCGCCCACAATTATGTGATTTCAATCTCTGACTTTTCAATTGCTGTCTGAAAATTCAATTGTTGACTTTTGCAAATCAGCAGGACATCTTCACAATCCGTATCCTTATGGGGGTTGTTTTGTCTCTCACATTGCTCTCAGCTTCTTTGATAACTTTATTTGATACCTGAAAGCTTTCGACAGTGTTGCATTCGTCAGGGGGGGGTTTTTTATTTCCTGCAGCGCAACATTGCGAGCTTTTGCATACCCCAAATTCCTTTTTTATCTTGCTCTCAATGCTGAGCTTTAAGCTCTCGAAATTGACAATAAAACGCAGCATCGAACGAGCTTTTAATTGACGAAGGGGTGTCAATATAATCTAAGACTGATTTATTGATTGATTCACAATTAATGTGATGCACTTATTTTAATTATAATTATTTTAAATTTATTAATTTTTGGAATTATGCAAAATGCGAACGAGCTTTTAATTAAAGAGGGGGTGTCAATATAATTTTAGATTGATTTATTGATTGACTGACTGATTCACAATTAATGTGATGCACTTATTTTATTTATAATCATTTTAAATTTATTAATTTTTGGAATTAACAAGTTTATTTTAAATTTTTGAATATTTAACCTTAGCGTAGTGTTTCATTTTACTTATTTACGTATAAAGTTCCGCCAAAAGTTCAACCGTATTTAAAATTCTCAAATTTTTTGAGAAAACTAAATTAAATAAATTACAAATTAAGTAATTTAAACAGTTAAACAGTTAAACAGTCTTTATTTATTATAATCAAAGATAATCAAAGTGGAAAGATTGCATTTCAATTCTAATAAAATAATTTGGTTATAGTTAAAAAAAAAATGGGAAAATCTTAATAAATTAAATTAAAATGTAAGAGCGGAAAAAAAACATATTTTTCAGGGGGTATAAAAAAAATAATAATTTGTAATATTTAAGATAATACCTGTTTCTACATAGAATATATGTACAAACATAAGTAAATGAACAAAAACAACAGTTTTTAGTTATAATAGCTAAATTTATTCTTTACAATTGTTTTAAAACTCCGATTATTTTAAGATTTTACTGTTTCCGATTCTTTGATTTTGTTTGATGCGCTTTATTTGTGTTTTAGGTTTATTTCCAGTCTTTGTTGTTTTAAGAGATTTGTCGAGATTCAAGAGACGCTGTCGGAATTCTCGCATACGTTTAACGCTCAACTCGGGCGGAGTTGGTGGACGGGAGTTTGTACTTTGCCGGATGATGATCTTCTTGGTGGATTGATTATCACTCTGAAGATCTCTACGACGCTGTCGCATTTCACGCATGCGTTGAGCACCCGATTTAGGTGGAGTTCTTGCTGGCAAGACTTCAATCTTTTTAGGTTTTGTAATCCTCTTGGATCTGTTTACAGCGTCAAGTTGCATCAGTCGCTGTTCAAGTTCACGTTTAAGCTGGTTAC
Source organism: Drosophila kuntzei (assembly GCA_035042165.1). Lineage (NCBI taxonomy): Eukaryota > Metazoa > Arthropoda > Insecta > Diptera > Drosophilidae > Drosophila > Drosophila kuntzei. The sequence continues at coordinate 360,729 of JAWNLU010001919.1, read as the reverse complement.
GTGTCTTGGCAGGATTATTCTTAGCCGGCTTGATGGAATCATCCAAGTTCATGAGACGCTGTCGCAATTCACGCATATGATCGGCATTTGAAATGGATGGAGACTGGCTGAGATCCTTGTGACTCATCTGCATAGAAGTTGAATTGTAGTTGTAGTTATCCTTGGCATTATCTAGATTCATAAGTCGCTGATGAAATATCCGCACAACATCCCGGCGATTATTTGATTTCGCTTCCTTTGCACTAACTATAAGTGAAAAGTAATTAACTTTAAGTATAAAGGTAGGAAAAGTGTGGAGAGATCTTCTCTCTTGAGGGCATATTACAAATATTTCACATTACATACGTTTCATTAAATATTACGAAAAAATTTATTAATTTTAAATTACCTATGACTATAATAATTATTATTAATATATATTACTACATTAATTTATTTTAAATTAACTATAATATAACTAAACTAAACTAAACTATATTTTCTTGCGTCTTCGCCTTGCGTTTTAAGGATTGTTTCTTATGGAAATTTTTCTTTTGAGCTACAAGGGCAATTCTCAGCTCCTCCTCCACATCGCCACTATCGGAGTCCGGAATGGAGTCTGAAATATTATTATTAATATTAAAAAATAGTTTTTAACATTTTTTCTCAAAACTATTACCAAGAAGCGCACGATAAAATTTGGGCAGTGATATAAATCCCTTTTTTTGCTTCACGCCATGGATGTTGTACTGCTCCACGATGGTGTCTGACAAAATGCGTGGTAATCCCTTTTTTATACCAACCGGTGCCAGTATTGTTTTCATTGCTGTCACCTGCGAAACAAAGATTATATGAATATATGTATTAGGGCGGGTCAAATATTTTCGTCGAAAATCGTACCTAAAAATCGGAAACTATGATGAATTCTAAGAATATTTCACGAAGAAACTATGGGTCTAAAATGAATTCCTAGATCCCGCTGAGAAGCATGAAAATGTGCACTTTTCGATCGGTCGTTTCTATGGCAGCTATATGATATAGTGAACCGATGCGAACCAAATTTGGTCAGCATGTAAAAGATCAACCCAAATCCATATCCTGTTGATTTCGATCGATCCACTATATCATATAGCTGTCATAGAAACTATTGGTCGAAAACTCACATTTTCATGCTTCTCAGCGGGATCTAGGAATTCATTTTAGACCCATAGTTTCTTCGTGAAATATTCTTAGAATTCATCATAGTTTTCGATTTTGGGGTACGATTACCACCGTTTTTCTCACCCATATAAATTGACCCGCCCTAATATGTATATCAATTGCATTCCAACTGCCTAACTTACATATTTTTGACGTGTTTCTGGGCCAATGGCATTCTCCAGGTTTAACATATCCTCCTCTTTCAGCAGAGGAAATAATTTGCAGACCTCCTCTAATTCTTTTTTCTCAGATATAAGTTCCCAAATAAGCACATTCTGATTTGCTATTTGATCGGCCAGCCGCTTTATCTGAACTTGTTGACTTTTGACCAATTCTAGAAAAATACGAAATATATTAATAATGTAAAGAATGTGTAAATAATGTTTTACTTACCAGTCAGTATATCGAGTTTCTTTTCCGTACTGCTAGTGATAATGTCACAGGGAATATTTTCTTCTGTAGTGAATTAAATGGAAAAAATGTTAAAATACAAAAAAAATTAATAATTAAATTTTGTAATTTACTTACGCAGCTTTTAAATAATGGTAATCCATCAATATTGATATCTAAGTTCAAGCTGCTTGGCATACATTATTTATTCCTGCGTTTTATTTAATTAATTGATTTTTTAACCCCACCTTTAAATATGGACCATCTTTAATGTTGGATATTTTGGGTTTCAATTCAATTGATTTCAAGCGCCGCATTTGCCGATCTCCGATCATCTTATTTATTTTAAAATCAACACTTTTGCTTTTATTACATCAAATTAAAATCCACTTATTCACACAAAATATTTCACATAAAATTGTACAGATCAAAACTCGAAAAATGAAACGCGTGCCAAAAATTAGACAAAGGCAAACAAAAAGTGACAAAAGCACAAGAACCGATTACTTTCATCAAACTATAGAATATTTGTTTATTTTGATCATGAATTGTAATTGTAATAATAAGTGCAACGACCGATCAGTGCCCCTATTGATTATTTTAAATTAGTTTCGAGAATACCCCTATTATGCATTTATGCAAATGCGTGTTTTTATGGCCCTAAGGACAGGGTATCTCGTAGCCGTGCCATTTTAATAACAGTGTTCTTGTACATCATTCTTACCTCTTATTGTTGTCTTCTCCACTTGCAGCAACTTTTCGCTTTCCATTTTGATATTATTGTATACATTTTTCTCTATTTTGACAGGTCCAAATTCAATCTCAGTTGACAATAGTTGATTTTCTGCTATCTCTGTGTTCTCCTGTGTTGTCTCCTCTTCCTCTTCAAGCTCTTCCTGCTTTATGCAACTCACATCCACAGTGAGTTGCATGCCAGACATTGTTTAGTTATTTTGAATTAAATTAAAGAATCTGCTCAAACTTTTTGTTGCTGCTGAGAAACAGCTGTTGTTTATAGTTCTTTCGCGCTGAACAAGTTCAAGTGAACAGTTCACTAAAAGAGCTGCTCAACTTATTCAATGACTTATGAGCGAAACTGTTGAGCTGTTCAATTTGGAACTATTAAGCAAGCGAACTACATTATAACAGCTCTGTTAAAATTCAACAGTATTTAAAAAGCGACCGTTACAATTTGATATTAAAAATAATTAAAGTAGGCCTTGAGATTAACTTTCCTTACGAATACATTTAATTTATAGAACGTGATTTAGATTCAATATACAACTCGAACTGTGAGTGTCCATCAGAGCACTCAATTTTTATTTGGTATTTCTTAGGTAAGAATTTGAAATATTTGAAATCATAAATTAATTAAATCCCAATTATAGATCACCATGTGCTGTTATAGTCGCTACTATAGGGACACTTCCTGTGTCCAGTGCTGCCTTGTCGATTGTAGCTACTGCTGTTATCGAACCAGCTGTGATGGACCCTGTGGTCCGTGTGCAACTGCGGCACCCTGTTGCTGTGGCGGTGCCTGCGGCGATTTGAATTACAAATTTTCATTCTTTGGCCTACATTTACTGTGATCATTCCGATCAATCTGACAATATCCAATGAATTAAAGGAGTTGAACCGTTAGGTTAGCTATGGCAGCAAGTGGTGATTTTAAATTGTTTAACAAATTGACAGTTTTCTGAAATATAAATATTTAAAATCAATATCATTACTGAAATCATTTATTAAGTCTCCATTCATGTTGCACTGCAAGGGCTACATCTCCATCGCTTTGCCCACAGGATCAGGGCTACGATAAATAAACGAGCTCGTACCCCTTCCTGTGAATTTATGTTTCCGCAAATTACCCTTACTTTTATTAAATTTAAATGTAAACGAAAATTGTTTTATTAAAAACAAAATATTTTTTTTATTTTTATTTTGCTTTTTTCTTGTGATGGAAATAGTAATTCTTACAATAAAATTGTTGTTGTTTCGTCTTTTATTATTACTGTTACACAACATTTTTAATGTTAATACAATATATCAATATATAATAATAATAATAATAATGTTTTACTTTCCTTTTAATTATGTACTTCGAAAATTGTGGCCCCTAAGCATTAAAAAGACTTATTTTTGCTTCAAGTTCTCTTTGGTTGTTTATGTTTTTTTTTTTTGTTTTTTAAGTTTCTGTTAATGTTATTAATCAAATTCACACAAATCAGTTTCAGTATCAGTTTCAAACATTTCCATTTCCTTTTGACATTCACGCCCAAAATTATGAACTTGTTACTCTTAATTTTTTTGTTGTTTATTTTTATCGGTGTATAAAAATATTTGCAGATATTTTACGATTTTAGCGAGTTATAATTTTTTTGTTAATGTTTTTTCGCACTTAAACATTAGAATAATGAGTGTCGTTAATATTTTGTTTTTTAGGTTTCAATGGGTGAAAAGCCCATACAATCAGAATCGTAATAATAATAGTTTAATGAGTTAATAACATTCACATTTATTACATTCGGTAATTTACATTAAGATTACTTTATATATTTATATATGTATGTAAGTATTTTTATTGTAATTATTAATTTGTTATTCCCGTTGTTGTTGTTGTTCTTGTTGTTTTTTGTTGTTGTTGTTTTTGTTTAATAAAAATATTAATACATAAAAATATATATATAAGTTATATATGCATGTATATTAAGTAAATGCGTTTCATATGCGTTTAGTTCTTGAGAATTGCCATCTTTGCTGTGTGCTTCTTCTTCTTCTACTTATTCTTCATTTTCTTCTACTTCTTCTTCTTCTTCTTATAGAGGGGGTATGCAGGGTGTCTACTATGTCTACCAAAAATGTTTAGTATCAGCGTATAGAGAGAAGAGTTGGCAGTTAAGTTAGTTAGTCAGTGTTAAATAATGGCTCTGGGAAATAAGGCCCCAATGAAAATGGGCCCAACAAAAAAAATGAAATAAGTCCCCAAAAATTTATACAGGAAACAACAACGATTTTTGTGAAATTTGGGGTGTTATTTCCTTTTTTAGGGCCTAATTTCCTAATTAAAATTGGGGACTTATTTCAAATGAAATTAGAAATGAAATAAGGCCCCAAAACTAAAATTTGGGGCCTTATTTCATTTTTGTAGGAAATAATACCCCAATTTCGTTACGAAATAACACCCCAATATTGGGGTCTTATTTTATTTCCTCTTTTGGGGCCTTATTTCCTGCAGCCTTAAATAATATGTAATACTGAATCAAATGTAACTGTGACTTGTATCCTGTGACTTTTATCTGTTGCTCTGTAACTGTGAATCTGAGGGATGTTCGTAGTACTCTGACTATATGCATTATATAAGAAACAGTGCGCATATATTATGCATTGGTGGGCCTTGAGTGTATGTGTTTCTTTTTTTTATTTTTTGTTTCATTGCTTTTTCCTTTTTATCTTTTCATATTTCTTCATTGTTTTTATCATATTTCATTAACATAAATTTAACAATTTCATTTCATTTCTCCCAAAAAAACAGCCAAGAGTGTGCTAACCTGCATTGTTAACCTTAACCCATTGATATATCATTTACCATTCAGTCCTTAATCCATTTGTATTTTTTTTTTTATCTTTATCTTTTCTTTAACAAACTTTCATTCTCATATGAATCAACTAAATTTGAGCGAAAATATTTATTTATTTTTTCTTTTGTTGTAACTAAGAGATGGGTTAAACAATTGGGGGGTTTTTTTTTGTTTTTTTGAATAAATAACCATATAGAAAAACATGTAAGTAAATATAAATATAAATATGAATGTGTAAATTTTGTTCGCTTATGCCTAGTTAATATACAACTAAACGATAACTATTTTTAGGTGTACAAGTATATTAACTAGGCCGAAACAAATAAATGTTTGTGTGTGTGTGTGTGTTAGCATGTGTAAGTAAGTATATAAAGCCATTTAGCAACACCCTGTATACTATGTTCATCTAAAATTCAACTTGTTTTCTTCATTTCGTGATTTAGCAGAAAATCATTCAATTGTTTTTTGTTTTCTTTTTTTTTTTAAATTGTAGTTTAGTGTTAAAACATATCAACTTAATTGTAACGACATTTAACATTTAATTGGTGTTTCATATTAATATTTCTTTTTGTTTTTTTTTCCATTTGTTATAAAAAATACATATTTGTATGTATATGCATATAATATATATATGTATATATATTTTGTTCTCTTTTTTTTGTTTAATAATTAAAATGACTAGATGATGATTTCATGATGCACTATAACTAAATGTTGGTATGTATTTGCTTATGTATTAAATGTCAATGCATGAATATGATGTATAATAATGATGTATGTATAAGCTAACAATTATGAATATGTCAATTGGAATTCTAAGCAAATTGTTTTTTTCTTATTATTATTTTTAGTTTTATTTTTATTTTTTTTGTGTGCGGTTCGACCGTAGAGACTTTTTTGCAAGTCCCAAAATTGATTTAAAACGAAAAGCATAAAAATCAACTTGGAATGTGGAAAAGTAAACTTAATAATTGATTTCCTCCAACAATTGTAAATTCAAACAATTTTTGTATTCTGACTGAATTTTGTCGGCCAAGTTGTTGGCCATTTTACGTGAGGCTGCAAATAAAAAACAAATAAGCAATTGAATGAAATAGAAATCAATCAAAATTATAATAAACAACAATTTCTGTGTGTGTTTTGTTTTTTTTTATTCATTATTTATAAATTAATGTTAGTACATAAAAGGTAAAAGTAAAGTATAAATGCAAATTGCAAATACATTAACAATATTATAGTAATATATTTACTTATTTATCGTATAATGCTTTTGATTTGTCATACTGTAATTTACTTTAGACTTGAGAGAGCTACATACAATGATCATATGAAGTACATATATGTATGTATGTATGTATGTATTTCTTACTATTTAAATGCTTGAAAATGATTATATGTATACTATATACTATACTTTAAAATACAAATACAGACTACAAATGCTTGGATATGAATGTGTTGGTAGTCTTCAATAGGAAGTAAAAGCAGCTAACAACAAACAGTTATATGTATACGCACTCTGTTATTATTATTATTATTATTATTACATTATGTATATATATAAATATTTTCTTTGTTTTATTTTGTTATTTTTGAATTTTAGATTTCATCTTCAATTTTTGCTCAAATACATTTAAAATTTCTTATCAATCATTTGTCTTGCGCGCTAAGTAAAAGATAGAAAGTGATAGAGATACAAAGATACAGATGCAAGTAATAGCAGAAAATGGAAATAAAGAGCAAAAATCAACTACAAAATAAACTTATAAAATTCCCTAAACGCGTCGCATTCCATTTCTTTTTTCTCTTTCGTTATTTTTTTTTTGTCCTTGTTTCACGTTTACGTTTTCGAAGCAGTCTAAGATTTTGTTGTTCTTGTTCCTAATTGAGTATCATAGAAATGTGTGTTAAATTTTAATTAAGTTCTCTTCTACTTAATTCCTTAAAGAGAGAGAGAAACAAACACACGCATGTTAAGACAAGTCACGCATACATAGATAGTTGTATGCATGTATAGCTGGCGTGGGTGTGTTTGCACGTGTATGTATGTATGTATGTATATTCGTATAGTAGCAACATCTTTTATATATTATGTATATATATGTATGTATATAGTAGTATATGTATGTATATATATCCGTATAGTAGTATATGCATGTATATACATATAAGTATGTATATATTTATGTGTAAATGTTCCTGTGTAAAAATCAGTCATAGTTAATTGTTCATCAATTATGCATGCATGTGTGTGTGTGTGTGTATAATTGCGACGTCTTAAAAGTTTTGCACCAAAGAGAGTAATGGTGTCTGTTTATTCCCATAAGAATATGCAAGAGAGCTTGTGCCAAAGAGCGATATGCTACCAACTTCAGCTTAAGAGCACGATCATCCTTAAGCAAGAATTGAGCGCATTAGAAAGAGCGAATATACATATGTAGATGTGAATACGTTCTCGTATGTTTGTGTGTTTCGGCCAGTACGCTCCTTGCAAATAATAATAATAATTATTATTTCACATAATAATAATTTGAAGGTGGGCGGGAATCGGTTGAAAAGTGAGTTTACTTTTCATATTCAAGCTGCAAGTGTATTTAGACTTCGGCGTGCCGAAAATTCTCTTCTTATTGGAGTGCGCTCAAATGTAGACTCTCATTTCTGCATGAGTGCAAGCATAATCGCCATTTTGTATTTGCTCAATAATACACACACACACATGCACATTTACCATATATGTACCTATGTATGTATGTGTACATGTAAGTAAGAAATGTTGTTGTTGTTGTTGTTATTAATCTTTGTGTTCATACGCATTTTTAAAGGGTATGAATAAATCGTCGTTTCCATATACGAATATATGTATGTAATTTTCATGTTGCTTAAATTGAACTTGTGTTGTAATTACATCTAAGTATGCCTTAATCTTAGATTAAGAAAATTATTGCCGACAAAAATGAGAAATGTTTGTTTGCATTTTGGATGTACAGTTTGTATGTGAATAGAAACTACGCAAGCAAGCATTAATTATTATTAATTAATTAATTTATGTATTTATTTAATATGTATGTAGCTAGTTAATTTAAAAAAATATACATACATATACTTAGTTATAGTATATTGGGGTCTCTAACATTTAATTTAACATTGCCGTATTTAATTTGTGTTACTTCTGATTTCTACAAATAAAAAATAATAATAAATAAATAGAAGCATTTATATTATTTTCGATTTATTTGTTGTATATAGTCTAATAATACTTAAAAACACTTCTACGAAGCCAGTTTGAATTTGTTTATTATTTTATATTATTCGCTGCTGCTGCATTCCAATTTCGATACCGATAACGATAACGATATCGATAAATCTAAATTCCGTACAAATGGTCAACAACGCGCCGGATACGCTGGTTTTTTTCTTCTTCTTGCTTTTGTTAATCAATTCGCTTTGATTTTGGATACGGTTTTTATACATATATATTATTCAATAACATTTATCAAAAATATAAACTACATTAAAATTGATGTCTGCCGGGCCTAATTTTAATCTACATACATAATTCGTAATTTTTCACTTTCCGCTCAATCTGAACTACAATTCCAATTAAATACCCAAATTCCATCAAACCAAACCCTTTGCCCTATTTTATATGTAACCAGACTTGGACTTCTAAAGTTAAGTTAGTTTTTGGCTTCAATATTTATAGCCTAACAATGAAAATGGTGTTGCTACATCTTAAGTTTATTATTATTATTATTATTATAATTATTATTATTCATAAATATGCTTTAGTTCAATTTCTTTTTTGAGTTGGTGATGAAACGATTAATTTTATATAAATATGTATGTATATATTTAATTTTTTTTTGAATGAGGCGGCCCCAAAACTAATCACAAATGGCGGCACATGCAATACCAACTACACATAGTAAATTATTTAAATATACACATACATTCACATATACATAAGATACACATACATCATTAAATAGTTAGGGTATATATATTTATTTATATATATATATGACTTAAAATCCAAGGAATCGCAGTCGCTCTGATTTTGGTTTCTTTCGAATACCCTTGCAGAGGGTATTACAATATTCTTGTAAAATATGTAACGCTTTTAATAACATAAGATATTGATCTGTGGAATATATAGATATTGATTTCATACAGAAATCATTTTCTTTTATGCATAAATCTTGATGAAATTCACCAAATCAGAGTCTTATAAAGTTAGGATTACTATAACATATAGATGTTATAGAAACTAACACTCGAAAAATTAGTTTTTAAATGAAAAACATAATTTTATTTGCAGATATCTTTATGTATCATATCCCGACCAAGTTTTATTAATATCGGACCATTTTTTTTTTTTCATTTTCACTTCAGAAATCTTTTTTAATATTTGATATTTTTATATTGATCTGATAGGGTTTTTCTGGTGTTTTTCCAATCATAAATTATTAATTTTTATAACCTTTTATTCATTTCAGTTTTTAATTTAAATTTATTTTAATTGTTCATTTTTAATTTATTTTAATTTCAATTTTTTTAACACCTAATTTTAAGTTTTGCCGAATAAATAAATACAAACTTTAAGTGAACTTTCTGCAAGGGTATTTAGACGTCGGCTTGCCGATTACTGATATTCTTGCTTGTCCATATAATAATGCACATATATGTATGTATGTGAAGTATATATGTATGTATGTATGTAGAGAGCACAGTTAGTTGGCGGTATAAAAAGTTTACATTATATATAGATGATTTTTCTTTGTTTTTCGAAAAAAATTCATATCTATATATATTATATATGAATTTATTTATTAAAAATGTCAATGCATGTATATATTATATGTATATGTATGTATATAGAGTTATAGATAGCATAATGTGTTATCGGTTTACATAAATATGTTTCTTCAAATATATATCTATATATATATATATTTAAAAAATTGTTGCATATTCATTTTTTGAACAGTCTATTAGATTCTCAATTCAATCAAAATTGTTATCAACATATATATATATGATATAATTAAAATTTCATACATTTTTTCCCCACTGTGAATGTTCTATGACGGAGGGAGAGAGAGGGCGAGAGAGGGGGGAGGGAAGAGGACAAATTGCACTCACTGTGGCGTTAATTTGATTAAACAAATTCAATAAAAATATAAATAAACGTGAAATGAAAACACAAAGCTAAAGTTTTTTTTTCTTTTTTTTCTTTTTTTTCTTTTTTGTCGGAATATATAAAAAATGGTTTAATTATGTACTTTTAGTTACTATTATTTTCGTGTTCTGTGTGTGTGTGTGTGTTGTAGTATTAGTGATTTAATTAATTGTACAACAATTAAAATCAAATGTTGTCTTGCTTTGCTTTTGTATGTATTTGTAATTTGTAATTTGTTAATAATTAATTAATGTTATTTGTGTCCCATTTTGTAACATTTTGTTTAAAAAGATATAAAAACAAATAAATGTAAAAAATGTAAAAGCACAAGTTCAAATAGTCAGCTGCTTTTTTGTTTAATTAATTAATAATGTTGTTGTTTGTTTTTTTTGTTGTTGTTGTTGTGCCAAAGATAATATGCTAATGCTATTGAATAATAATAATAAATATATATTTAATTAAATAGTATTATTATATATGTTTTTAAGCCATAATAAATACCATCAATTAGCAGTTTTCACTTTCATTTTTTTTTCGTTTTTTTCATTTTTCGTGTTTGATTAACAATTTTATGTATATAAAAAATTTTCAACAGTTTCAGTTTTGGTGTCAAGTAAAAAGTTTCTCACAAGAAATGTACAATACTTTGTTTTACCGTTCCATTACAGGCTACGCACAATTACAGTTACAATTACAATTACAGTTACAATTACAATTACAGTTACTGTTACATTAAAGTACATTAAATATAGTATTTTTGTTTTTTGTTTTTCTCATAAAGTTTACAACAAGCATTAAAATTAAAAAATCGTCTGCATTTTCTTTGTCCAATGCAAAGCACATGACAAAGTTACAATAATAATAATAATAATAATAGTAATAGTAATAATAATAGATACAAGATACAAGATACATTCCATAAATGTAATAAAAAACACTACAGTTTAATAATCTCTCACTTAAGTGAAGAATTTAAAACGATTGAACAAAAGCGACAAAAAAAATAATAATAATAATATTAAATACAATTGTTGGGCCCAAGCAAAAAACAATGAAACAAACAAACAAATATTTATATATATATATATAGATTTAATTATACATATATTATTAAGTTTTTAATAAAAAATAAACATTTTGTAAATGCTGTTCCTGTTACTGTTGCGTTTTGTAGTCTCAAAAGTTCATAAAGTTGCTTGCGATTCATTTAATTTCTCAATATTATCATTAATTAATTAATTCATTTGTTATTATCTTAAACAAACAACTTTCGCATGAGTTGGCATAGATATTTGCAGGGGGAAGGGGGGCGGGGGGGGATAAAAAGCGAAAAATACTTAAATTATTTTTGCAAAATTAAAAAAACCAACTCAAAACGAATTATTCATAATATATGTATTTTCCAAGGTTTTTCCATTCAATTCTTTCGAGTTTATGATTGAGATTTTGCTTTGCCCTAAGTTAAGTTAATTATTTTATCTTATGTTTATAATTGATAAACATAAATATATATATATATAAGTATATATATATATTTTAAGTGGTCATCATTAATATTAATTAAATTGTTTAAGTCTTCTGCGCTGATTGCCAACTATTTTTTTTATTTAAATCAATTTTTTGTTTGTTTTTGATTTGAATTTTTCTCGCATTAAATTCATAATTTACCAACAAATTAAAATGTAAACGGTTTTTTTTTTTGATTTGTGTGTTTAAATTCAATTTGCAATGTTTCAAATGCTAACAACAAATTCCCTTCGATTTTATTCTCTTGAGCGGTCAAGTCTTAATAGTTCAAAACTTAAACAAACAAAGAAATTATAAATAAATACACATATATGCATATATATACATATACATATATAAGTAGATCAACAATTAAGAACAACAATTTCAACTATTTTCAGTGCGTTTTTTTTTCCATTTTTTGTTTCTTTACAAATGAAGAAATCTGCAAATTGTCTCTTTGTTTAATAATTAAAGTTTTCTTTTTAATAATATTTCGCATTTATAATTATAATAATAATGATAATAGTAATAGTCGTAATAGTAATAATAATAATAATAAAACAATAAAAAAACATAAAAACTAAGCGAGTATAAGAAATTAGTGTGCTCTTTGTTTTTTGTTGTTGTTGTTGTTTCTTTTGTTGTTGTTGTTTTTGTTGTTGTTGTTGATAATATAAAAAAGTAGCAAAAATGTAATAATATTAAAAATACATAGATACGCATATAAATAATCAGTAATCAATAAGTTTTACAATCAATACAAAAATAATATATATATATATAAACATAAAAAACAGTTAAATATATTTTTCATTTCAATCTTTTCATTTTTTTTTTTTTTACTTTTTGTTGTTGTTTATGAATCAAAAATAATAACAAACAATGCGCATTACTTAATTTAATTACAGTCAATAAAATAGTTTGATATAATTGTGTGTGTAAAGTCAAAATTGTTTTTAAATTGTAATTACAACTTTTATTTATTTTGTTTTTGTTTATGTTTCATTTTCATTTTGTTTTTGTTTTTCTTTCTTTCTTTTTGTTTGCAAACATAAAAAAAGTGGAGGGATCTTTTGCTGGTTGTTGTTGTTGTTTTTTTGTATTTGTTTATGTTTTTGTGTATTTTTCATTTATTATTATTTTTAAAAATTATTAAACGAGCTCCATTCGAGACAAGAATACAAAAAATAGTACAAATAATACACAAAAATGTTAATTTAATAAAAAAAATAATAATCATAATAAAGTAAAATTAAAAAATCAAATAAAAATAAACATCAGAATCTTAACACAGTGTAAAAAACAAAATTCAACAATATATTTTAAATAGATAATAATCAAATATATAGTAATAGAGAGAGAGAGGGAGAGAGAGAGATTGACTCGATTCGCATGCCACAAAGTCAGCAATTGATTGTGGAATGTGTTTACTCAAAACTAAGCGCGACACATTCCACAACAATTTGCAGCAGTTTCATAGCGATCAGCTTTTGTGGCGCACGAATTTAGTCCAGCTCTCTTGCTATGCTAGCAAATAAGAGCGAGCGAGTGAGAGAGAGACAGTTATAAAGCGAGCAATAGCTAATAGTATTTGAGAGAGAGGAGAGCGCGCGCAAGTTAAGAGAACTGTCGCTTATGTTTGTGTGTGTATGTGTGTGTGTGTGTGTTTGTGTGTGTGGCAGGCAGCTTACATACCAACTGGAGCGAGCTGAACATATCGATAAATGTAGAGTCGATAATCCTTGCTGGCGAGCACAACGCTCCCATCATCCATGAGAGCAACATCGAAGCACTGTGCATGCTTGACCTTTGACTCCAACGCGGATATCAATTGACCATCCTGTGTGAAGATGGTCAAATTGAAATTGTTGTGATTGTCGGCAATAAGAATTTCGCCATTTGAATTGATGCCAACACCAATTGGATAATTGGTAATTCCCTCGCCGCCAATTTGCCGCAGATATTGCCCCTCATAATTGAAGACCTTGACACAATGCGCCCGATTATCGCTGATGAAAATCTCCTGCTTATCGTTGACAACAACACCATTGGGGAATTCCAGATGCTTGGAGCAACCAAATTTATGCAACACATTGCCATTCTGATCAAAAATGATGACACGCATCACTTTGCATTCAACGACAATAATTCGTCCCTTGTTATCAACTGTCACGCCCCTCGGATGTTGCAAGATTGTCGCACCGAATTTACGCACAAATTGCCCATATTGATTGTAGATTTGTATCTGATGGGTCGGTGAACGTTCGGTGACAATAATATCACCAGAATTCCGCACAACAGCAACACGATTCGGATACAAAAGTTGCGAGTCACGTTTGCCGCATTCACCAAACTGGAATTTAAAACGTCCCTCCTTATCAAAGATCTGAATACGATGATTATTCGTATCGGCGACAATGATATCATTTTGGGCATTTACTGCCACACCACTTGGCTCTGTAAATTGTCCCTCCATAACGCCAAATTCACCAAATTTGCAATGATAAATCATCTTTTGTCTCTTAATTTGAGATTTGGGTGGATATATCGATGCGGATAGCAATTTATTGGTTAAATCCAACAAGGATTCACTGCTAACGGTGCTGTTACTGCTGTTGCCATTCAATGCCACCGATGAGAGGGAAGCAAATGCATCGGCAACCGATGAGTTGCTGTTGCTGTTGCCACCACCAAGTGTTGCTACCGTTGTGGCCGATGTTGCCGTTGTGTTGAAGAGATTATCGCTGCCGCCATTGCTCCATTTCTCATAGGGATTGTAGTGCAAGCTTGTGGCACGTTTCGGCAACAATTCACCAAAATGTTGCAAGTCATTAATGCTGCGTTCGCGACCGCCGAGCAACAAGCAATTGGCAGCATTTGTATAGTTGTTGCTGCTGTTGTTGCTATTACTGTTGTTGCTGCTGCTGTTGTTGCTGTTGTTGCTGCTGTTGTCGAGTAAACTGCCCAGGCCAAGACCTGGCAGCAACTGTTGCTGCTGCTGCAGCTGCATATGTTGCTGATGTTGCTGCTGCTGCTGCTGTTGATGGTGACTGCCGGCGCTGCTCGCGCTGCTGTTGCTCGCACTTTGTGTTGGCCGTGCAATTGGCGGTTGTTTGCCGTGACTGTGACTGTGAGCGTGACTGTGACTGTGACCGTGACCGTGACCGATACTGTGACCGAGATGACTCAATGCTAGACTCGTTTCGGAGCAATTGTTGCTGTTGCTGCCTCCGTTTGTGGCACGCACATAACCAAAAGTATTTCTCACACCCGCTTGAATCGATTGATAGTTGGACATGAATTCCAATTCAAATGGCAACTGCATATCCTGCACACCCGTCTGCAACTGTTGCTCCAGTGTCTTGCGCAACAGCAATGCCTCCGCGAGCAATGGTGACTGTACTCCCGTTGCCGGTGAACGATCGACAGCTTCACAGGCGGCATGTCCTTTATCAATCAATTCCTTGGATCGTTGCAACCAGACGGCATTGCTGTTAACCTTGGCCGTATATAAAGTCTCGAGTTCCTTTAACAATTCGGTGCGTCTCTCATCCAACATGGAGGCAAAGAATTGATGCGTCTCATTTAATTCATTGTGCGCCTTTTGATATTGCAATTTCACTTTTGTTACACTCTGTTCAGCTCCATTGGCAATTGCAACAATCTCATTAATCTTGCCACGCATATCGGCCAACAATGTTTGCAATGCTGCCTCATTATGGCCATTTGTTGTTGCTGCTGCTGCGAGTGGTGATTGCACATTTTCCAATTCATGCAAACCCGTCGAATGCTCCAGGACAATGCATTCCTTGCAAACGAGCGTGCAACAAGTGCGGCAACTAAATTTCAACAATTCATGTTTGTGACGTGCACAAAACAATTGACGTTGTTGCTGCTGTTGTTGTTGCTGCTGCTGTTGTTGTTGTTGCTGCTGTTGCAAGTGTGTTGCATAGAGAGAATCATGATGTTGCTCCTGTGTGTTGTTGCTGTTGTTGGCGGCTGCTGCTGCTGCTAGCACTATTTTCGACAACTGCGACATTGGTTGTTGTTGCTGCTGCTGTTGTTGTTGTTGTGTCTCTGCCTGTTGCTGCTGTTGTTGTTGCTGCTGCTGTTGCAACATCATGGTCAATGAGCTGGCGTATTTGAAATCGCTAGATGCGGGATTGTTGCTGCTGTTGCTGGAGTTAGAGTTGTTGCTGCTGTTGCTGTTGCATGTTGTTGTCGCCGCCTCAAAGCCCTTGATCAAACAGACATTGTGACCGTTGAAGCAATGCATAAATTCATGTGCAGTCACACAATTGGCACACAGATAACTCTGGCAATCGAAGCATTTGGCAACAGCATCGCTGCATTTACTTTTACAGGCCGTGCAACGTGCGGGGGCAAGTATATTGTTGCTGTTGCTACTGTTGTTGTTGCTGCCTTTGCCGGCACCAACAACCAGGCTGCTAATGCTGCTGTTGTTGCTGTTGTTGCTATTGAGATTGCTGCCAATGACACCGGGTCCATTGTTGACAACTGTTGTTGCTGCTGCTGCTGCTGCTGCTGCTGCAGCTGTTGCTGCTGTTGTTGTTGCACTGATAACACTGCTGCTGGTGCTGCCACAACCGCTGAGACCGCTGGTCGATGACGATGATGACGATGAGGACGATGATGATGACGATGAGGAGGAGGATGAGGAGGAAGAGGAGCAGGATGAGGAGCTGGCTGATGAACTGGACGACACCGATGTCGATATCGGATGATGTCCATTGATCACACTCACATCCTGTCGCACCACTTTAACACTCACTCCATTCACTCCTCCACCCACCCCACCGGCAATATATTCATCACTGCAAATCGCCGAATCGCTCGCAGGTGGCGATGAACCGCTCAATGTCAATGGGGAATCCGAAAGGTAACCGGCGTGCTCATACGATTCTATCGAATTGGCGCCACGCATGGAGTCCAGGGATGGAGTCGGCGAAGACGCCATCCTAATCTCTCTATCTCTTTCTCTCTGTGTATGTCTCTCTCTCTCTATGTGTCTCCCAATCTCCTTCTATCTCTGTATCTCTCTCTGTCTCTCTTTGTCTTTGTCTTTGTTGCTCTCTTTAGCTTAGAGATTCTCTCAAGTCTCTGTGGATGAAAGGAGAAAGTGTTCAAATAAATTAATAAATTTTAAATATAATCGGATTTATAATATAATATGTATGTATAATAATTAATTAATCATAGTAATTTACTTTAATAATTAATTAATCATAATAATTTATTTTAATAATTAATTAATCATAATAATTTATTTTAATTATTTTATTCAAAATATTATTTTTATATTGTAAGTCATTAATTTATTTATTTCGAAGCAGCAAAATTGCTGTGTTGTTGTTGTTTTCTTGTCGACGATGAAGATGGCGACTTTGTGTTGCCAATTTACAAAACTTTAAGGTATGAGTTTTGTGAGCAAATTGAGTTATTTTTATTATATTACCATATAAAATATATTATTATTTTTATTATATTATCATTTATAATATATTAATATTTTTATTTTATTATCATTTATAATATATTATTATTTGTTTAACATTATTACTTTTATTATATTATATTCTTAATATGTTTTATCATTAAAACATTCATTCAACATTCTTCTTCCTTTCTTCTTATTTCTTTATAAAGAAATTTCTATAGTAACTTCTCTGTCTATTCTTTAAAATGGCATGCAATTTTTAGTAAAGATCTAATGATCTATTGAGGCAAAATGTGAGTATTCAAAAATTTTAACGATTTTCCTTAAAATTGTTATACTAATTTAGAGTAGTAAATGAAATGAATCTTCAACAAGTTTCTGTAGACGTTTCTGGTCGTTCCCTGAACATAATTAAATTTTCTAAAAGAACTCCAGAGCTTTGTAAAAAGTAAAATATATAAGATTGAATTAAAACTTTTTTCTTTATTGAAAAAAATGTCGTATAAAATTGATATTGAAAAACTTTCCCACCTATATCTGATGATTAAAATGGAATCTTCAAAAATTTCAGGATTACCAGGCTCACTATTCTTCTAAAGAAATTAAAATTAAAGAAGATTCTCGCGGTAACTTCTCTGTTCATTTTCCAACCGCAGAGAAAACATAGGATTCTTTTACTCTATTCTCGAAACTATAAAAGAGCCTAAATAGAACTTTCCAAACAAGGTAAAAATTCGACATAAAGTCACGCTTCAATGTTCACTCCCCGACTTATTCAACCGAAACAAAAACATACTAAAATCCCAATTTATTTGACAATTCATAAGCCTCTACCATAGAATGTTAACAATTTCATAAATTCTAGACGACTTTGTTTAGGGGGAGAAACAACACCCCGCCATCCCCTCCCTCTCCACTTCTCCTGGGAATTACAATATTTTCCTGTGACTCAGCAAATCTTTTGCATGCCTTTTCTCTGTGTTTCCTTCCCCCTATGTCAAGTTTGTGATTCATCTTTTCTTTTGGCATAACATAACATAATTTCTATCTAATTGTAACGCTCTAATCTCAACCCTCCTCCTCCCCCCACCCACACACACTTCCCCTACCCACCAAGTTGTTTCTTTTATTAAACTAGGTTTCCCTTTCCATTTGGCAAATGGAAACAAAGTGCGTTTTTAACGCAATTCTAGAAAGTATGGACAGGAATCAGAAGGGGGCAGGGTATGGAAAAGTCTCCCCTCTTTTTGGTCTCTTTGTGGCCGGTTTAACAACCCCCAAAAAAAGAAAGAAAGAAAACTCAAGTTACCTTCAACTTTCAACTTCAACCATCAACAGGAAATGCAATAATCGCACGCACAAACTTCACTACCACCCCCCTCGCACCCTTGTCTAACCCCTCCCTGGCTCCTAGGTTGATTGAACTGCTTGCCGCCGGCAGAGACAGAGAGAGAAAGAGAGACAGAGATAGAGAGGGTGCAAAAACGTCCCCTCACAGAAAAGTAAACAAGCGAAGCAAACAGACAAGAAACTTTTCTAGATTTCTATTTCCCCCCCACTAAATACAATTTCTCTGCCCCCTCTCCCCCCGCTGCCATCACCCAACATCCGTCAACAAATGCGTCTGTTGAAGACCGAAAAACCGAAACGTCAAAATGCCTCGAAACGAAATGAAACGCAAAATCAACCCTCGTAAACGTGCGCAAGGTGATAGATGCAGGGGGAGGAAGAGGAGTAGAAGGAGGGTTTGTGATGGTGGTGCAACTGTCTAGACTAAATACATATACATATATCACTCACCCTCTCCCTCTCACACACACACACACACACACACACACGTACACACGTACACACTGCTTGCAAGAGGCATTGACTTACCGTATTTATTGTTGTAATTGTATTCGTCTACGTTTTTATTGTAATTCTGCTTCCTCTTGTTTTTGTTGCATTCACTTCTTAATGCTGTCAAAAAAAATGCTGCCAATTTTTGGCGTGTTTTTTTATGGTACTTTTTGCTTCCTCTCGCTGTAGTTGTAGTTTTTGTTGTTGTCGTCTGTGTAGCGGTAACAAGTTGAATATTTTTGTAGCATACTTTTAGGCTGCTGTCAATTTTTGTTTCGCGCACAAAATGCTGCAATGAAAAATGCAGAAAAAACGTAGCGTTAGTTTGTTTTTGAAAATAGTATTAATAGATAACAAAAAATATATAAATTTAATTTGATTTTACTGTAATTGGAGAGAGTCTATGCACTTTTCACTCTGGAATTTTCAATGAGACAATAACAAAACGTCGACGCGTTTGCATCGCAGCTCCCTGCAAAACTAACTTTGCGCATTATTCAGCGACCCGGGTAAAGCTGCGGAGCAGCGACGACAACGACAACGACGACGTCAGCGTCAGCAGAGCTGCAGAGTGAGCGCGAAAACAAACAGGAGAGGAGAGTGCGTGTCCTTACAACTGACTAGGCAGAGAAGCAGCGCAGCCAGCAGCGACAGCGGCAGAAATGCAACGCTGCTTATTGCAGTACTTCATAAAACAAATCTATTGTCAAAATTACACACACATTGAAAGCACCGAACACTAAACAAAAAGTTGGGAAAAATCAATACTCATATTTACACTAAAAGCACACGGCAACAAGAGCGATCACAAAACAAAAAAAAATATATAAAGAGAGTGGAAAGGAGAGCGCGGTTGTGGGCGGGCAGAGTGAGAGATAAAGAGCATAAATGCCGAACTGTTGAATGCCGGCTCAATCACCCCAAAGGCATATTTTGCAGCCCCCGCACAGAGCATAGAGCGCAGCCCTAAAAACAATATGGCGTCGGCCAGTCACCCAGCAAAATCCCGCATTTTGTGAGTGCTACAGGTTGTGCGCTCAGAGAGCGAAAATACTATTGTTGTTGTTGTTGCCCAATGTAACAGGAAGCAATGTTAAACGATAAACCGATAACACGTCCCATCTCCCACACTCTTAATTGCTCTCTATTTCTGGCACTGGCACTCTCTCTCTTTGCTTAGGCTCTGCGCATGTTTCCCAATTTTGGGCAACGACCGCACCATTCAACCAGTAATAACAACAAAAGTGCTTTCGCAGTTGTTGCTTTTTGCTGCTGCTGCAAATGCTGAGTAGGCAAAGTGTGTACATTTTTGCCTATGATGACGTCGCTGTCACTGTCGCTGCCTCGGCCGCTGCCTCTGCCACCGACACCGGCCAGAACTTTCAAGCAGAGTGCTGCTTGCAGTCCAACAGCAAACAGAAAGAGAGAGAAATGTTTTTGTGGTTACTGCATGGAAAATGCTAGCAATGACGCGCAGACAGTAGAAGGAAAGCATTGCACATACATACAAACATAAGCATATGTATGTAGGGAAATATCTACACGTTTATTTACATGTGTATGTTTATTTTAAGTTAATAGTAATTGCAGTGGAATATTTCTCTACATATTGTAGACAGACATGCCCTCGCATATAAATACATAATAATTACATTAAAATGCAGAATCAATATACAGTAAGTCAAGTAATTGTTTTGACAAAATTTATTTGCATTTAACTTGTTCTTAGAACCATAAGCAACTAAATAATAAAAGACAAAAATAAACAAGAAAATCATTTCTTTTTATTAATGCAAATGTCTAAAACCGTTACCAGAGATTAAGTATTTCTCCGGTAACGGTTTTTGACATTTGCATAAATAAAAAGAAATGTTTTTCTTGTTTATTGCTACTTAATTTAAAAAAATTAATTAAACCAATGGATCTCATTATTTGAATTACTTTAACTTGCTCTAAGAATCTCAATAAATCTATTGTCTAATTTGTCTGAAAGAATATAAAAGCAAGAAACATTTTATCTTGTTTTGCAGAATTAAATATATGCATTTTATTCTTTGTTAAAACAATTACTTAATATACTGTTATGTATTTCACAATGTGTGTATAATCTTTTGCACAGCAGTTTTTTAATAGCATTGCCAACTGTTGCCAATAAATGCGAGCTTTAATTTAACATGCGTTCCACACAAAGAAAACCATGATGCATAGTTCCGATCCCATTCACCAAAATGAACTCATGAACATGAACCAAGCAGTTGATCCAACTAGTTCGTCTTAATGTAAATATCCTGAGTTCAAACGAACTAAATGAACGTATAAACCAGAAGATCATTACGAAATATCAACAAAAGAACTACTGAAGTTAAATTTAATAATGATGTACAAGACAAGAATGTAAATAAATCAATTTAGCGTCCATGTTGACTGTAATCATTAATTTTGTTCATATTTTAACAGGTTTGCCTAATAATAAACAAGTTGAGTGGGGGAAAAAACAACAACAATAACAGTTAAACGACGATGACAGCAACATATCTAAAATAAACGCACCTACTAAATTACTAATTGATATTGTAGAGCACCGGCCAGGCCAAGTCATCGCCGCTTGTGATTAGATTAGCAAATTGGGTCTGTACGGGTTTTGTACTGTTGAAATATGGGCCATATACTTCGCATTGTATATTATCTATCTATCGTGACAAGATAAATATCGCATTGTCTTTTGCCTTCGCAAGTGTAATGTCGTTTTTGATATCTCTACCATATGTTTCCTCTTTTATTTTTATTTTTGACTTGGTTCGGAACAATAATAGGAAACATGTGCAACAAATTGCAGCTAATATGGGGACGTAAATAGAAGAGGGAAAGCCGATCCTATAAAGTAAATATCTGTACTACAGTCGAAGTCGAGTATAGATAGAAATGTTCGTTCTTGTAGTTGTACATCAAATACTCGAAATAATAAAACTTTTATGACCAGACAGAATGGCAATGAGAGATTGTACGTTCAGGATTCGTATACATATATTGCTCCTTCTGTCTGTAACATTTACACAACTTTATTATACCCGTTCCTCAAAAGGTTATAAAAAGAACAGCAGCTATAACAACAACAACAAAATATCAAGTTCAGCGCAAGCAACAACAAATGCAGCAAAGAGAGCGAGATGGTTGTAAACGAGAAGAGAATGAGAAGATACAAAAAAAAACAGAGCCCAGGAGCAGAGTAGAAAAGTACGAAAATGCATTCAGACTTTTTTTTTGCTTGTTTCATTTTCACATTGTCAGGGCATAGAAATAAATGACTGCAGTCTCTATGCACGTTTCAATTCCCAACGTTCCCTCTCCTAGAAATTTAGGGTTGCAGCAGCAGCAGTGCAGCAGCAGCGACAGCAGCGACAGCAGCAGAGTTCAATGGTACCCAGCAGCGGTAACAACCACAACAAAGCCAAAGAGCATGACACAGACGCGCAAAATATAGAAGGCCAGCACAAAGCGCAAAACGAAAAAAAGAAAAGAAAAAGAATAAAGCATGCGAAATTTGCGACGACAACGAAACCGTTTACCTGCGCCATCGTTTTTTCTAAACGGATTGCAGCTGCAGATACATACACATACACACATAGGAATATATACGTATATATGTGTGCATGTAGTTATATACTGACAGCTTCTGTTCCTAGAATCATGCAAAGTTCGATGCAAATTTGTATTTGCGAAACCAATTTGCTGAATTCAAAGACATTGTCTGGAACGCTTCCCGTCCCACAGCTCCCCACTCACAATGCGTCAGCAGTCCAGAGACACAGAGAGAGAGACTGAGAAAAAAAGAGAGGGAGTTGTGGCTGCTGATGTTGAATGAAATTCAGTCGGGACAACAGACGGCGCCTTTTATTGAACAAGAACAAGAACAATGACTACTGACCCCCACGCAAGAGTTGTTTTTATTGCTGTATTAGACGATGGCGACAAAATGAAAAAAGGAAGATATGACAACAAAGAATGGCAGACAACAGGAAAGCAAAAACAACAACACCGCATCCAATTTAGCAGACAACGCTGCCTCTCGACTCCCAGACTCTTTTTATGCACTGCTGCTTCTTCTCCTCTTGTTCGCATTACAAATACATACATATACAAACATTCTCTCTTTATTGCTGCTTCTGAATGCAGCTCATTCACTTACTCTTTCTCTTTCTCTCTGTCCCTTTCCCTCCCTCTCTCGCGACAGGTCAACGCCGTCGCCATTAGTGCATTTCTTATGCCAAATGTTCTTGAAGGTTCAAAAGAGAAGCAGACAAATAATACGGTGCAAACATTGCCAACAGGTCGGGTAGACTAGACTTGTAAGTCTATTATAGTTTATAGCCACTTTAGATATATTATGGCTAGACTTAGTTATTTTGTAATTGAGAAAAGGAGATCATTTAAAGAAATGCTATCAGCTATATTTTGATTTAAAAAATGTAATTTTCTACTTTTACAGATTGCCAGATTATTTAAATATATGCTAATTCTAACCAATAGGTTATTTACTCCTTGAAATTCTGGCAATTAAAAGGTAATCTAATAGTCGAGCATACTCTCTTGTCGCTTGCCACTCTTGTTTGTTTTGCAGTGCGTTTATTGTCTTCCGCGAGAAAATTTGACAGTCATCGATATTAAAGTTTCAACCGAGTTGCATTTTACATGCGCAATATTACAGTTTAATCGCGATGACACTAGATGGCGCCACGCATCCATTGTTGTTGTTACTCCCGTGTTAACAAATGCAACTGTTGTCCTGTCATTTACAGTGGCGTACCTGCACATTGTGCCAGCTTCACATTAAAAGTGATGCAAATATAATAATTACCCACAACTGAATCCATTTAATCAAGTGGTACGTGTCTTTTGCTGCTTTTGATAAATATTTACTATCTACTTAAACATTTTCAATTAGAGTTGTATCAATTTTAGTGTTGTCTGCAGTACATGTACATACATATGTAGAGTCTACATATTGTCTGTGTATGCACTTTATCTATTACGTGTAGCTCTCGAGACCCAAGACCCAAGTAATGAAAAAGCAAGCGCAACTATAAGATAATGAAAAATACATAAGAAGAATTGGTACACAAAGATTGGTACACTGGCAAATAACAAAGCAAAGTGTTGCAAGAATTTTAACATACATATGAATATTACAAAAGAACACTGAATATTATATGTATGTACATAATTTGAATTGAGATATAAGTTTATGTAATTTAAGATCTACACTTGTAGGGCGACACTTTTATCAATCAGACAAAATGTGATATCGACCGTAAATGAAATACGATACTTGACTACACAACTGTATAAACATTTTAAACACGTTTTTAGATTTTTGCTAAACGTAAATTAAAAACACATGTGTTCACAACAGCAACAACAACACGGCCAAAAGCCCGTTGTATTTTTAATGAGTCTTGAAAACCAGCGTGGCTCACAAATCGTCAGTCAATCCGTCAGTTTGTCAGTCGCGTTCGGCGTGTGAGAAAAATTAAAGAACATTGCCGTAATAATTTGTTTCTCTTCTTCTTCTCTTTTTCTTGTTTTCTTTGAAATACATACACAAAGAAGAAGAGGAAAAAACAGCAACAACAACAACGCATATTAGTCTTCCGCATCGACCAAGAAACAACAGTGGTGGCCATAACCAATGGCACAAGCAGCAGTTAATCTTGATCATTGTTTATACAATTGCCGTCAAACAAACAAAAACAGGCCGAGCACAAGGTCGCGCCCCCGGAAAAGGTTGTCGCACCTTACGCCTTCACCATTATTATCAAATTAAAAATGAATAAAATATTTATTTATTATTAAACGAAACCCACACAATGTTTTTCTGATCGGCTTAATTTCAAAGATCACGAATTGAGGCAAATTTGAACTAAGTAAATGTTTTTCAAAATGCAATTACATTGCTGTGATAAAACACTGATTAAAGAATTGTTTGCAATATGTTTAGCATATTTCATAGAATCTTTTATCTCACACACTGTCTTCATTTTAAGATGCGACTGTTGGCAAGTCATCAAACAGCGGTAAATTCAAATACATGCATGCGAGACAACAATAAGAAATGAGATAATAACAAAAAATGTAATACAAACAAAAACACAAAACGCGCGGAAAAAGAACAAACACACAAGCGACGATGAAGCAAAGCAAATCGAAACCAAAAAGCACAACGTTTAAATATTATTGTTGTCTTTATTATTGTTGTTGTTTCTCTTGTTATTGTTGTTGACTGCATTGCGCCGTATCCGTATCCCAACAAACAAATACATGCATATTATATAGCAAGAGAGCAAGTGAAGCGGCACTCGTAGACAAATTAAACGTAAAAGGCGAGAAGGAAAAAAGGCAACACAGACACACACACACACACAGACACACACACTAACAACATACATTTGTATATGTATATTTAAAATGCACACAAGCAAACGAGACAGCCACGCACTCACGTACCACGTACTCAGCGCGACGATTCTAAACAAGTTGATGAACTCTGCGACGTCGACGTCGACGCTACTGCTGCTGCTGCCGCTGCTGTTGTTGTTTTTGCTTTTGCTGCCTGTGTTGGCGTCGTTCGTAGTTTGTAGTGGAACAGGAAAAAACGTCTTTTTTAAATACGTAAATATGTATTACGACTGCACTCTTATGTATATATATTTATATTTATTATAATAATTTTAATACTTTAATATTGCTTTTATTTTATTGCGAAACTCACAAAACAAATGCATTGAAATGTAAAACAACCGTTGGTCGAAACGCGACGGATGATGATGATGGGACGCGACGACAACGGACACAACGAGGACGACGACACAAGCGTGTACACGTTGTTTATGCAGCGAGCGCAAAGAACTGAATGAGAATGAGTAAACATAGAAGAATTTTACAAGATACAAGCAGCAAGCCACGAACTGGAATGGAATGGTATGGCATGAAACGAAACGAATTGAAACATCGTCAACGCTAAAAAAAAAAACTCACACAACCAGTTCGGCGCGAACAAAACAGAGACAAAGAACGCAGCAGAGGGGCGCGCTGCTACGACGGCAGCGGCGGTAGGCAGAGACAGGCAGGCAAAGCAGCAGGCATGGGTAGAGCAAAATCTAGTTGGGGGTCCCAGTTCCAACAACAACACACAGCACACAGAGCACAGAATGCTCAATGCGGCGCAACAAAATGGCAAGTGGAACATACGTATGTATGTATGTATGGTACGTACATACGTGTGGAATGTATTGTACATGGGCCAAGCAAAGGCTGGCTGCGATGAGACTGACCTCTGACAACCTCCTACACAAACATACATAACGACGCAGTGACAGAAGTACAAGAGAACAAAATTGCATACATGCATAGAAACATACTCTCTCTCTCTCTCTCTCTCACACACACAAACGCACATGCAGATGCATATGAAATTTGCAAAAAAGGGAGCAGTGCACTCATTGCAGCAGGAAGTCTGTGTGTGAGAGCGAGCAAGTGAGTTAGACTGCGTGTGGGAGTGAGCGAGTTGAGCAGCAGCATTAAAAAGGAAGCTTGTAAATATGTATGTTTCGTTTATTAATTAATAACACATTAATGATCTGATCAATCAGATTGACAACATCAAAGAAGACATGCAAATGTGAATGTTAATTTGTTTGTTGTTTGTGTGTATTTCTTTTACGCATGAAGAACAAGGCAAAGAGAGAGAGGAAGAGAAAAAAGGCAGGTAAAACAATTTGCGGTCTGCTGTTTTCAGGTAAATGTTTTATTGGTTGTTTCCACGTAAATACATACATACATTCATACATTTTTACTCATACCTTTTATGGCAAAAACAACAACAACAAACGATCCTCACATCCATACGTATATGTGAGAGTACGTATGTGTGTGTGTGTGAGAGTTGACGCTGATGCAATAGGAAAAATGTAAAAGTCTGCGCAGCAGCGGACGAAGCAGAGAACGCTTGCGTCATGTGCGTTCAGCGAGCTTAAGAACAGCGCGCGGCGGCAGCGCAAAATAAACCAGTCTAGAAGCGAACGCGCTTGGCTACAATCCACACACACACACACAAATGTACATAATTATGCTGCTTATTTATATATATATGTATATATATATTTATATGTATGTGTGTTCGCTGGCAACTAAAAGGGCCTTAAACTTTGTTAAAAGTCAAGGTCAGTGATTTCTTGCGTGCTTCGACCAATGTTGCCAACTTTGATTGAGTCTGCGCTGCTTTCGTATGTATGTATGTATCTGTGTGCGTGCGTGTGAATGATTCTTGCTTTGTGTGTGACTCACACAGGAGGTGACTTTGGCTATGGTTGTCAAAGAGACAGCAGAGGCTGCTCTGCGCGTCTGCTTTATTTGCTCTGTGCCCTCTCTTATGCTCTTCCTCACGCTCCATCGATTGTCTGTGTGGATTCTGAGAATTATGGGTTCATGTGTTCGTTTGTGTGTGTGTATTGCATGGGAAACAAGTGGAAAATGGCACAGTGGATTTCGACATCTTGTTCCATTTTCAGTTTAAGCTGTGGTGATCGATCTCCGCCTCTGTCTGTTTCAACTGCTTGCCTGGCCTGCTTTGTCCTTGCAAGCGGTTCATGAACTCCCCCAATGACGAACGAGACGAGACGTTGAACGTGCCAAAGTAGCAAAAAAAAAGTTAAAGAAAAAAAATACTATTGAGTCTGAAAAAAAAGTTGAGGTGAGGAGGAGCTTCAGACATGGCAGCAAATATAACTATTGGTAAATGCAAAGTATGCACACATACACATACAAACATACATGAGTAAATATGTGGTATGAATGTAATGGTAACTCTACAAATTCCGAATATATTTTAAGGAATTACAAAAGGAGAAAGAATAATATTTTAGGAAAACAAATTAAGAAAGAAAAAAATGGAATCATAAATTAGGAAATTCAACTAGGAATTATGTTCAGGGATTAAAAATTAGGAAATAAAATAATGAATAAAATATTTTTGGTATTAGTTTTATTAACTTTGTCTTCCAAATTTCTGTTTTCCTAATTTTTAATTCTTATTTTTTTTCCTTATTTTTGTTTTCCTTATTTTTGTTTTCCTTATTTTTATTTTCGTATTAAATGCTTCCTAGTTTTGTTTTCCTAATATTTATTTCCGAATTTTCGTATTCTGAATAATATATATCGACATTTGTATGGTGAATCATTTGTAATATTGTTTTATTGTCATATTGACAAGACAACTCAATTGAAACCGCGCGCGCGCTCATTAAATGAAGCCGGCAATTAAACGCCGATACGGTTTGCAGAGAGAGAGAGAGAGGGCGAGCACGTTGATGAATACCAGCCTCTGCCCCTGTCCCTTTCCCCTCTTCTCGTTCCATCCATGGGCCTGGCCCTTTACTTTTAAGCAGCTGTCGTCGTCACAGACCAAGCCAGATGTTTAAGAGTATTTCAACAGCGATAAAACCAACAACATACACACATTCACACACACACATAAATTCACACTCACATATTGGTAATATTTGGAGGGAAAAAAGGTGACATTTGAAACCGGAAATAAGGCAGCAGCTTGTGCCCTCAAAAGCAATGCAGCTGTCGTTCACTCTCTTTCCTACCCTCTCTTACTTCCTTACTCTCCAACTGTGTGAATGCTCTCTGAGCGCATATTGTGCAATGCGAATGTTTGAGTAAGTGAGACAGTGTGGAAACTTTGTAAATGACTCTGTCTCACTCTCTCTGAGCTTTTCAAGTGGATCGTAGGGGTGGAATGCAACTTTCGATCGATAAGTCAACTGCGTGGATTGTGTTTGGATTGAAATGTGGAATATTTTACCCAACTTACTGTGGAACTTGTAGAATTAAAGCGTATAGTATTTACCTGCAATGAAAGGAAACAAAAATATTGATATAAATGTTTTGCAGACATCTTTTGATTATGTTAAATTATAGGGGCTCTTAAGGACCCTCATATCCCCTTACATTAGCGCTAAGACGCATAAATTTCAAATTGTTTTTTTATTTCATAACCCTTAGTCGAGACCTCGCCCTGACCTCATAATTCGCTTTAAACTTAATTCAACTCTGAGAACCGCATGGACAAGACATGTGCAGGAAATTTCATAATGAAATTTGAGCTTTATTTATTTTTTTTGCGGGTGTCTCAGTTTCAGACTTCAATTTAGTCTTCGGCCTCGTCTTAAATTTGTTCCCAGAAACAAAGTTCAGAGAATGTTGCGAAAATGTATGTTTTTTTTTGTATTTTTTCTTGTTGTTGTTGATAATAGACCACAAAAAACTAAAAACAGAACAGAAACCAATGTTAAAGTGATATTAGCTTGGGACAAACACACCGTTAACATAACAAAAAGTCAACGAACGGCTAAAAAATTCACGAACTTGAAAAGAAGAAACAAAAAAAAAAGAAAAAAAACCAGTGGCAACAGAAACGAGGCAAAAAAGCGACGCCAGCGATGTCAATAAACCAAACTAAACAACGACCTATGTTGTTGCTAATGTTGTTATTTTATTATTATTATTGTTGTTGTTGTTGTAGCTTACAAGTTGAATAGACAAACGACAAAACAAGAACAAACAACAAGCAAACTATTAAAAGCCCCCAAAAAAGCAGTTAAATTTTATAAACTTGTTGCTCTCGGTGCTCCAATCGCTCAATTTAACAATAAAAGCTTAAAAAAAAGCAACAACAAAAATAATTAATGAGCAAAGAGAGCTTTTAAAATCTTAAAGCTTAAACTTTAGGCTGTAAGCTTAGACGGAAGTGGATCCTCTCTTTATTCTCTTTATATTGCAAGCTTTCAAATTTGATTGATTCCTTTGAGTTGAATTGTTAATTTACTTATCGATTTTGGCTTTTAAAATTATAAGCCGATTAAATCAATAAGAAAAATTAAAAATAAAAGCTTAAAAAACAACAACAAAAATAATTGATGAGCAAAGATAGCTTTTAAAATCTTAAAGCTTAAACTGTAGGCTGTAAGCTTAGACGGAAGTGGATCCTCCTGGATTGATTCCTTTGTATTAAATTGTTAATTTACTTATCCATTATGGCTTATTACATTTTAAGATGATTTTAAAAATAAGGCTAATTTCTCTGTTTCAAAAGTTTTCCTTACTTTGGTGGATTTTTAATTTATTTATCATTTATAGTTAAAATTCTAAGCCGATCATAAAAACTATTCTCTAATATTTCAGCTTTTCAAAGTCAAAGCTTAGGTTGTGGATTGTAAGCTTAAAAGGGGAAATCTTACAAACTTTTCAACTATATGCCTCTTTTTGTTTGTTTTATAATTAATTTATTGATAATGATTAATATAGATCGATTCTAAAAATGTATCAAAATAAGATTAAACATCACAAAAGATTATCTTCCATAATAATCTTATTTGTCTATTCTCCCACTCAGTTTATTTTCTTTTCTATGACTCTCTAAAAGTTGAATGCCCCTTGAATCCTTTCTTTTAGCTACTTTTCTAGTAGAGATCTTTTGAGTTCAAAGCTCATAAATTTTATACTTAGTTACCATTTCAAGTTTCAAGTCTCTGGCAAAATACAATCGCTTTATTTACTTTTTTTTTTTTGCTCTGTTCTCGTGATCCTCACGCGCTTGTCTCGACACTTAAGGGGGGAATATGAAGAGAGCGGGGGCAGGTTAATGTCTGTTCTTTTGTTTCAAACCCGTTTTCTTGTCTCTGTCTCTAGCATTCTCTGTTGCCCTGAGAATTTCTGAATATTGGTTAGCCAGCATTTTTAACAAGAAGTCAGAAGAGATAAATGCGGGCAGTTGGAATACCTTAAAATACCCTTGAGACGGAAAATGTGTAGTTTTTTTTAGTAATAAGAGCAATCTGTATCTTTTTATTCCTATAAAATTGTATCATAACTTTACTATAGCTTTAGTTTATTTAAGTAAGTGATGGGAAAACGGAAAACGTGGGATGATAAATTAAAACTTTAAGTTTAGTTTAGCGAAATTATCTAAATTATGGATATATCATAGGGATTTTGGTAAAACCCTTATAATTTGAAAGTCTATAAATATGCCTGGGGGTAAAAATTTGGCTTTTAATGGAAACTAATTAATGTGTATGTCCTTGGGCAAAGAGTTTATATTACTTAAAGAGCAGGACGAAGACACAAAGCAACATTTTGGTGATTATTAAGCTATAAATTAAATTATCGGAGCAGAAAGTATTTAAAAAACATAGACAAGTTAGCTGATCTTCTTAATAATGTTGTCAACCCCTTTTTAAACTCCTAAAGCTTCCTTAACTTTAATTTTCCTGGAAATACCCCTTCCCAGACTTAATAAGTTTATTCTTCTAAGAGATAACGCTCTTTAGATAACTGTAAGATGATATAATATCGATACAGCTATATTTAATCAACATAAATAAAACGGAACATTTTAATTAAAGATTAATCCAAATTACTTTAAGACGCAATTCTATTCTCACATATATTTTACTGTTATTCTTTTTACTTAATGTATTTATTTATTGATATTATTGCTTAAATTGAAACTTGACTAAAAGTTCTTAAATCTTTGCACTAATTAACATATAACTGCACATTTAATGACAAAATTATAAAACTGTCTTCAAAGAGTATACCAAGTAAATATTTATGGGGAATGCCTTTTTAAAAAACCCCTCCACATTCTCCCTCCTCATCTATTTAAGATGTTCTTTTTTTTGTCAAAAATATGGTTTCTTATTTGCTTTAAAATCTTTTGTTCTCGTTTTGAAATTTGATGGCAATCTCTTCTTTCTTTTCTCGACTCAGCGACTCTTAGACATGTCCATATACTATTTACTTTACTGTCTTTGCCATTTCCCACTTCGTTCCACGTTCCACAGTCCACAGTGCACGCTTCACGTTCCACGTTGGGTTCTCTATTCGATTTGGTTCTGTTCTTTCACCTTTTGGCCGTTCGTTTTATGCTTTACAATGGAAAATTTGGCAAAAAGGTCAACGTTCATAATTGATCCAAGGTTTCTCAACCATTCACAATACACACACACACTCGTGTATGAGTTTGCATTTGTTTTTGTAACCATTATATTATTAATTTCATCAGATTATTTTCAAAGGAAATGACACTTTTCCGTCGCTTGGCGAATTTCAATGGATTTGTCTTCAACTCCCATAAATGTACAGTATACACATACATACATACATACAAACATACATATATTTACATGTACATATTTGCTCTGCTGATTTTTCCGGCTAAAAACTTCCGCTTGTGTGGAGTATTTTGCATATGCTTCAATTCCCTTCAATCCACCTGAACCAGAGCTTTAACCCTTAAGACTTCAGTTGGAGTTGTTTCCTTAACTTAAGTTCGGAGTATCCCTTTCTATTCTCCTTTCTAAATAAGTTAAGAAAAGCTCTTTTTGGTCTGGCCGAAGATTGGTTACTCTTTCTGATTGTTGTTATACAAACTGTAGATTTAAAAATTAATCTTATAATTAAATCTTTTTCCGATTTGTGAAAAAATATTTTTTAAAAACTTGAATCCTTGGATGCACAGAAATTTATGTACCAAGTTTAGTACCTCTAGCTCTTCAAGACTTCAAAATCTCGGTCTTATATCGATTAGGCTTTTAATGCTGATCAAGAATGTATATTTAATATATTTATATAGTTTTAAATTATTATTCCATTTATCATAAAGCAACGTATTTGATAATTTTATATTTCTTAGTAACGTAACTTTTATAAAACGTCTAGTTTAAAATTATTAATTGAAATTTTGGTTCGCTTTCATTATTTACAATGATTAAAATTATTAGTTGCTTTTTTTATTAATAGCTTATCGTTTGTCTTAAATGTTTTAATTCAAATAAATATTTTTAGGCATTAAAAACATAGATTCATCGATTTTACAACTTCTATTATTAAAAATACTATCTATTGAGAGTCTTTGCTCTATTAATATTATTCATTACTTTATTTTTTACTGTAACATCACATTGATTATTTAAAACCCAGCCAAATAAATAAATAAAATCTTGGTCCGTCTTATTCAGAATTCATTTGTAAATATATCTTTTTTATGGAATTTGGATCGATTTACTTAACTTATTAGACAGCTTAATTTTCAAAATATTATACACTTTGCAAGGTTATACATCCAAAAAAGAAAGGATGCTGAATATGAAATTCGTACAACCCTGAGATAATGATGAGATTTAAACTTATTAAATATATTTTATGTATGCTTATAACATTACTGATTGTATCTATATTTTTATATTATACGCACTTAAAATGAAGTAATTATTTCAAGTATTTATATTTTCCAGACTTATTTTGTCAATGCTTAAGCTCCGAATTATTTTCTAGGCCTCCAAAGTTTTTATGGCCGAAGAAACGGAAATAATTTCGAGGGTGCCCCGCAAAGCAAAAGCAAATTAAAACAATTAAATTATGTTAGACATAATTATACTTGAGAGGGGGAAAGACATGGAGGGAGGGAGAGAGGGGGAGGGGGTAGGGAGGGAGGGGGGTAACGACACGCCTGTAGCAACAATAAGCATTAAATATCATTAACAATGTTCTCTTCATGTTGGATTTTAACTTTTGGGTCTTGGTTTTGGGTTCGTCGAGTTCGAGTTTTGACTCTTGATGAACTTACGACTTGTGCGGTGATGATCTGCCAACAGTTTACTATCACAACAACAACTACAACAACATTAAGAATAACAACAACAACGACCACAACAACTA
Source organism: Drosophila kuntzei (assembly GCA_035042165.1). Classification (NCBI taxonomy): domain Eukaryota; kingdom Metazoa; phylum Arthropoda; class Insecta; order Diptera; family Drosophilidae; genus Drosophila; species Drosophila kuntzei. The sequence continues at coordinate 326,813 of JAWNLU010001919.1, read as the reverse complement.
CAACAATAAAAGCATCAAGCACCCAAGCAAATAGAGCGAGACAGCATAAAGCTAAAGAAGCAACAACAAATGCGTCAGCAGAGACGTCGGCGTCGTCGTCAACGTCGCCGTTGGCAGACGAACATTGACCTTCATTAAAGAAGAAGCAACAGCAACATTAGGCGGGGGCGGGGGCGACAGAGCAAGGGGGAGACAACGGGGTACATAGCTTAAAAGTTCCCTCTTATTGGATACCCTGCAAATTATATATATTTTTTTAACGTCGACATTTCAAATGTGTAATAAAATATAATTATATAAAAAGATAATAAAATGACCAATTAATTTATAAGATATAATATTTTAAATTAATAATTGAAAAGATAATTTAATTACTAAAACAAATAAATATTAAAAAGTTTAGAAAAAAATTTAGCTTAAAAGCTGCCTTTTATTAGATACCCTGCAAATAATATTTATTTATTTAACGTCGACATGTCGAATGGATTGTAAAATATAATCAGATAAAAAGATAATAAAATTACCAATTAATTTATAAGATATACAATTTTAAATTAATAATTGTAAAGATAATTTAATTACTAAAACAAATAAATACAAAAAAATTCCAGTTAACAGGGTATAACTACGATAACGGGGTACATAGCTGCCTAAACTGCCACTTTTTGGATACCCTGCAGATTATATTTATTTAACGTCGACATTTCGCATTTATTATAAAATATAATTAGAAAATAAGATAATAAAATTACTAATTAATACATACAATTTTAAATTAGTAACTGAAAAGTCAGCTTATAATTTAAAAAAGTCAAGTTAACAGGGTATAACTACGATTAACACTTTATAGTAATATTATGTATGATTTAAGGGTAAAACCTTTTATCTTTTATTGATATCTAAATTAACAATTTATATATATGTATTTATAATTTTAATCTCATTAATGTTATTTTAAACTTTAGCTTAGTGCTTTTTTTATTATTTTTATGTACACATCAGCTAACCAATAATTTATTAGTTAATAGATTAGATTAATATTTTCATTCATTAGTTTAAATCTTGTTAAAAATTTTGAGCGATAAACATTTCAACTCATAAAGTTATTTATAGAGATTGATAATCAGAGACGGGCCCAATTAACTACATTTTATATGCATTTGTCATTAATAATCTTATTTCACTAATGAAATAATTTTAAATTATAATTGCAAATTAAGAGTAATGATAATTGATTTTTTGTATTAAATAAATATAATAAAAGTTTAATTTAATTAGCATTGATAATAATTATAAAAATTAAATTTTGAGCACTTGGTATTCAGGTATTTTTTAAGAATAAAATGTAGATTTTACATCACTAGTGGAATCTACAACAAAATAAATGATTGACTGATATTACAATTGATATTTATGTGTAATAAAAGTTTATTTTAATGAGCATCGTTAAGAAAATCGATAGTTTTTCAATTCTACAGTTTCATTCTATCCTAAAGTTAATAAATAAACTATAGATAGTTCATAACTAGCATATATCAATGAACACATCGATATATAGTATATATTAAATGAATATATGCTAGTTTTTTTCTGTTGTCAATGTCTATTAAGTTGTTATTTACAGGGTATCTCTACAGTCAGAAAGCTAAGCTTGAGCATGAATTTTGCCTTATTCTTCTACTCTCAAGTTCTTTAGTCTTTAAACAGATACTATATATTCAAATCTGATCGGAGCTTCCTTTTCATTCTATTTCTCTCTCTTTTTATATATATATTTGAAACTTCTTGCTCTGTCTAACAACCATAGAGCACGTAATATTTATTATTGGACACCAAACAGAACTTGTCTAGCCAAAAAGCATAAATTTTGGGTACATTCACTTTGTCAATTTATTGGATCTCTGTGAATCACAACAGGCAAAAAATAAAATAAAAAATAAAAAGTTATCAGGTTAAGGTGACAAGAAGAAGAACATCTAATATGAAATCAGCAATTTTAGAAATAATTAAAGAGGGAAAAAACGTGTTTCTCTCTCTCTCTCTCTGTGTTTAGGTTCTTTATTCATTATTTTGCTTTGCTTTGCTTTGTTTTGTTTCTTTTATTTTGATTTTGATTTTGAGTCGCCGTCGGGGGTTACACGTTGTTGCCGCTCGCGGTGACGAGACCAAAAAAAAAAAAAAAAAGCAAGTTGTGAAATCATTTTATATTTCAACAACAACAAGAAGCGGAAGCAACAATAGCAATATACAAGCCAAAAAGCTTCAAAGAACTTAAAGAATTATGTACATTGTACATACAGACGTGTGCAAAATAATAGGAACACCTTCTCATAATATTCATGTTAATCAGTGAACGTCAGATCTTAATCTAATGCAGCATCATTAGAGATATGTTAAGAAATGAAAAAGAATCAGAAAATTAAACTTGAAATAAATGTTACTTGGTTAAAAATTTTTAATGAAATATCGAGGGAACATTTCTTATTATTAAATATAAGAATCTAAGTGTGAAAACTTCTGTAGAAATCGATAATACGTTGAGATTATTCTTGTTTCTTATTTTCAGAATACCAAATTTTAAAATTAATAATTTTAAATTAATTATAAGATGAGGTCATTTCTGGTTACATATACTAACGAATTTTAAAAGCTTATTTAATATACTTTAAATATAATAAGAGATTATATAAGATTTAAGTATAATAAGATATTATATTACAAAATAAATATTTTAACGTTATTAAGCTGTTCTTATTATGTTGCACACAACTGTATGCACATGTTTAATATATATGTATATGTACATATAATAAATATGTATTTACTTCACTTTTCTGCGGCTTTCAACAGTTTCATTATCAGCACAACACATTTCAGTTGAAACTACAGAAACATTCTTAATATTAGCATACCCTGTAGATATATGCAAATAGGTATGATAATTTACAAAGCAATTAAAAAGTGATCAAGCTGAGAAAATATATAATAACTCATGTTATCAATTTACAGGGTATACAAAAGAGGGCAGCGTCACTTTTATCTAATACTGCATTTATCATTTGAATTCACATCCATAAGTTAAGAGTGCACGACTAGCAGATACCCTGTATCAGTGTGAGTTACTTCAATATAAAAGCACAAATTTGGGTGAAAACATGTTTTCTAAATAAAATATTGTGTTATGAATCAGATATATCCATATATTTAATATCTATGTTTGTTTCTTGATTTCAAACCTGTTGCTTTTTGATAAAAGATAACATTTTAATTTCAAGTTTTTAAGTTTGTTTGTCTTATAGAAATTCTATCATTTCAACAATCTTAAACATTTATGAATATAAAACAAAAATTGCTTTCAAAACACCAACAATTTAAAATTATAGAAATACGATAATGATTTCAAAGTAAAAATTCAAATCTACACAGTGTGATAAAGAAATAAATTCCTAAACATGCCTATATTTAACTAATTATCAAAGTTACTCTAAATATCGATTTATCGGTAACCTATGGATCAAAGTTTTTCCCCCCATCCCTACTCTTACAATATATTTAAAAATAACAATAATTATATTTATGATAAATAGTAATGTAAATGCAAACTGTTTATCGAGTTAAGAAATAAATTTAAAAATTGGCAATTAAATAATCTAATTTTCGATTAATCGACAAAATGTATCAATTTATCGAGCATTTAAAGTAGTGGAGAATGTATTAATCGATATTTCAATGCATAAATCACTAATGATAGCTATAAATATATTTAAGCAACATTAAAGACAACTAAAAATATTATTTAAAATGAATAGCTATTTAAACGCTATTTCGCGTATTTTTAAAAACCTATGTAAAGTACAACTAATTTAAAATGTTCTTCTGTTAAATTAGCTTTAATAAACCAGAATTTCCTTGTATTTTTCCCTGTAAGCCTCTGACCTGTCGTCTCATTCCTTGAAATCGCAACCTGTTTTTTATTCTCGCTACCCCTACAAAAAAATAGTTGATTACATTAAAAAATTCCCACGATCCCTAAGCATGTTACAACTTTCCACATAACTTGTTAGACATCATTACATATTTATGTTTTAAAGGCAGTCGATCTGTCGCCCTTTCGGACCTTCCCATTTACATATTCTACAATGCAAATAGAGAAAAGCGTGAAATTTTTACATACCTAAGTATTCATGAGTTTGGCGAATCCCTTCCTTCCCTCTCCTGCTGTTTCCCAAGGATACCCAAGGAACTGTAAACTACCCCTAAGAGAAGGAAACTTACTCTGTCTACCTGATGCCGATTCAAACCAAATGATTGTTATTCTTCTTCTCACTGTTATTGCAAAAGTTACGGTTCATTACATGCTGAAAAAGGCTGTTATTACTGGAAGATGGATATTTTCTTGAATTTACAATGATATCCCTCGGCTAAAATGAAAGTTTTCTTATAAAAGGATGCTTTGGGAAACTATATCCCTTAGCATACATCAGAAAAGATTCTTATATTTAAAAATCATTATGATTTATAGTGTAGTGTATATTGAAAAGTTTTCCATCTTAATTATCGTCTCCCCTTACTTTTTTCACATTATTAAAATGGAAACTATATTACTTTAGTACTATTTTACTACTACGATTTTAGGGAGAGCCTCTCAGATGGATATATTTATGATTTTTATTTTAGATAAGATTATTTTAAGAAAGATTTTCAACTATATTACAATACAACTTTAGGAAACTTCAGGAAAATCATCTTTATTCGATATATTTGTAATTTATAGTGTAGATATAGTTATAGGAACTATTTTCAAACTAATTTTCATGTTCAATGATTACTTTTAAAGTATTATTAATATAGGATACTTTAGAAAACTATAATCCATAATTTATATTATAGATTTAAATACAGGGTATATCTTTAACCATATCTTATATATTTTTCAGGAAACTACATATGTATATTCCTTTAGCTGAAAACAGGGAAATCATTTCTCATCGATATTTTTATAATTTACAGTGTAAATATAACTATAGGAACGATTTTCAACCTAGTTATCATCTTCAATGATTACGTTTCAAGTATTATTAATTAGGATACTTCAGAAAACTTTATTCCATAACTTATATTGTAGATATAAGTACAGGGAATATCTTTAACTATATCTTATAGTCTCTTAGACCTCTTTAATGATTATTTGGCACTCAAGCGAATTTCATATGAAAAACCTTCCCCTAATTTCCTTGGTCCCCACTCAGAAATACATATAAAATTGAAATTCGCAAGGGTTGTGGGGAGGTCAAAGAACAAAAATGCGTAGAACGTGAGCAAAACGAACCTGACAGGGGGAAAACTCGTGGGGGGAAAAAGAGGGGAAAACTGGTCTTCAGTCTGAGAATGGTCCATCGATTTTCGCGGTGTTTGCAGCAAGAAATGCTGGCTCGAAGGTTTATTGACCCCACACGGACCTGCGAGATGTGTATGTGTATTTGTGTGTGTGTGTGTGTATTTCGGGGGAGGCTGTTGCTGCAGTTGTGTTGAATTCCTCGCATTGTTGTTGTTGTTGTTGTCGTCTGGCAAACAGCGCCCCCGAGGGTTGATTAGCAACGCCCGACGCCCAACGACGACGAGGACGAGGACAAGGACTTTGTTCCGTTTGTCCCCAACGTAAAGTTTTGCACCACCTTTGCTTCCGTTACGTTTTGTCCGGGCATTAATATTATGGCTGACATGACTATTTATTTATTTGCAAGACACTTTCCCCCCTAATGCACAATTTCGGGGTGGCCAGACAGACGTCTGAACCCAAAATACAACAAAAAAAATAAAAGCGAAAAATAATAAAAGCAAAATGAAAACCTAAAAGGATCAAAGCCAGTCACTGAAATGTTATAACTTTTTGCTGTGCGCCGGCTGCGAAACGTTCGTTGTCCAGAATTCGTATTCCACCCCATGCCAAAAGCAAACAACAAAGCAATAACAACAACAGCAGCAGTTGAGCATCAGCAATGCATGTGCGTGCGAAAGAGATAGCAAACAGACTCATACACACACACACACACAATATGTTGAAAAGCCGGCAGCTGTATAAGGTACAAAATAAACGTAGGAAGGCGGCATAAAGCGAAAAACAAAGTGAAACAAAGATGAAATGAAATGAAACCGCAGGACCAGAGAGACAGCTGGGATAGTCCAAGTACAGTTTCAAATATACCTAATTTTATTTGATTACAGGGTATACGAATTTACGTAGTCTAGCAATAATTTTTTTATTATTAATTTATTTAGAATTGCATTGTGGATGCTGTGTGGAAGCTAAAGCATCATCGATGATTTGCAAATTTATGGATTGCCAAACAAGTGCCACACTGTGCAAACACAGTCCACAACTGTGCAAACTCTTATTTGCAGCAGTTCCAGCCCTTATACTCACAAAAACTATTCAGCATCCACAAGCATCCAAAAACGGCAATAAGGAGTCATTACACTTATTGATGCAATGCATGTGTGTGTTTTTCACAAATTTATGCTTGTATGTGTGTCTGTCTGGTTGCTCTGCCAGCGTCGCTGTCTGCGCTGATCACTCGCCCAGCAACAGCAGCAGCAAAAACAGGATGCGACAGTGTTGCCAGACCGTCGTTTTTGCTCTTTGTGGGCTCTCTTTCGCAATGTCATTGTTCTTGTTGTTGCTGTTGCTTGTATTTTTGTTGAATGTGCCCCCGTCATTTTGTTTTTATGGTGATTTTGGGAATTCGAAAAATGCCGTCTCCTGTCTGTTTGCAGCACTCTGTCGGTCTATGGTGTCTTCATGTTTGCTTCTTAATATAGATACAGACTCGTGTACATGTGTATGTGATCGAAATGGCATTGGATGCAAGCTGTTGGACAAAGCTCAACTTGTCCAGTGTATGGCAGGTTTTTGTGCCCTGTACTAGAGTTGTATCGAATTGTTCAGAATAAGTTCAATGGAACTACTCATCAAGTTCAGTTATTCAGTTCTTTTGTTCGCTCATTCAAAAGGTGGCGCCAGTTTAAAAACGTGTGGCAACATTGGATCTTAGATAAATATACATTTTGTGTAATATCTCTCACGAAAGGTATTTTAATTTATTTTTAATTTTCTCTGAATTTATATTTTGCATGAATATTACATAAAATAGTTTGAAATTGTGCACCATGTTCATCGTTCATCAATCATAAACTGCTTAAAATAAGTACGCTAAGTAAATTAACGAACTAATTCATCGATAATTAGATACATTAATTTCCTTCAATTAAGCAATTCATTCGAAACAACGAATGAACTTAGAATTCCAAGAAATTGCAAACCATCTGACAAAACAAATAATTCCGATTGTTTTGACAAAAAGTATTGCGATATACACAAGTGGATCAGATTCGAGGCTATGGATATGTAAACAAATGTATGTAAATACATACATCGAAAATGTGTCAATATTATAGATTAATTTCAGAAATATTACAAATTATTCATAAACATAAATGTACAGCAGCTATCAACAACGATCACGCGCTGCACACCAGCAATTTGTCATGTACAGACATATATACATACATGAATACAATGTAAATGTACATTTTACATAAAATGCACCCTTTTTCTTGTTTGGCAGTGCAACAACAGTCTAATGGGGGAAACGAAATGAAAATGAAACGTACAACAAAACCAAAAATTGCAAATAAGGGGAATGCATAGGATTGAAGTGGCAAATGAAACAGCGCCAGCAGCTGCAACAACAACAACAATCGCACAGAAGAAATAATAAAAATCCAAATCATTACAACACATGCTTTAGGTGTGGGTGTGTGTGTGTGTGTTTGTGTGGAACTCAGGACGTGGGAAACGTTTTGAGATAACGGAACACGCTTTTGCGTTAGTCACCACCAAAGAGGCAGACTGGCTGCTTTAACAAACAACAGATGTGAGCAACGACGATGACGACGACGGCGACGTTGACGTTGCTGCTAACGCTGACGCCGTCGCCACCACCAAGCAAATGAACCGAGAGCGACGCTTTATGCTAGAATATGTAAAAGAGAGGAAGAAGAAAAAAGCAACAAATAATGTAAAGGCGGCGTAGGGGGAAGAATAATAAACTGAGCAATACCTAAGTAATAATGTATGTGCACACGTATACATATATGTATATGTAGTTTATGCATGTATTGAAATAAACATCAACAAAAAGCTTAAAAAAGAACAGCAGTTGAGCGCTGACGGCGGCGAACTGGTCTACACACATACATATGTACATGTGTATGCATGCCTGTAGCAACCCTGCAGTTCTGTTTGGAACGATCACTTCCAACCTTTTATGCATTGTAAATGTCTTAACTTTTATTAGCGTGTTATATTAATTTGTTTAGTAACAATATATATTTAATAATTTAATAATATTATTAATAAAATGATCAGTTTATTCGCTATGAAATCGGTTCAAGCATTCGTTAATTTCACCTATGAATTCACTACTTTGCACTCAGCTCTGCCTCAGACCTGAAAAATCAGTTCCGAGTCACGAATAGCAATTCCGATTTCAGGCCTGGCCATGCCATTTCACTTATGCTTTCATGCCTAAATGGAACTGCAGGGCATGTACATACGCTTCCGCCTTTGCGCACGCTTGGTGTCGGCAACGCAACTGCTGTGCATGAATTTGCATAATTTGGAATTGTGTTTATACAAATACATACATACAGCAGTCAGTGTAAGTGTATGTACCAAATGGATATGTATGTATGTACATATGCATACATATGGGCACCTCATTCTTTTTTTGTATTCACAATAAATACTCATCAAGTATTGGCATCTTTTTAGTTAATAAATTTTCAATAAAATATGTACATATGTCTGTATTTACCTACAAAAAAGTTGCTTATTTTTCTTTAATTTCTATTTTTTTGCTGTTTGTGCACAAACCTGTATTCTGTATTGTTGCTGTTGTAGTTGTTGTTGGATCGGCTGCAGTTTATTTTTGCCGTTTCTTTATTCCTGTCTGCATTGACGCACAAAACGAAGTGTTGCAAAGCAAAAATAAAAATAATAATAACAGTTTTGTACTCGTTCGTTTAGTGTGTTTTGTGCTTGTTGTTTTTGTTGTTGTGTCGGTGTAGTCGTGATGTTGTTGTTTGTTTTTTAGAGCAATGCGCCGATGCCGAATCACGTTAAATGCATTGCACAAAATTTATTTGTTTGCTGTTGCAATTTTTTTTTCCGCCTTCTTTTACATATCGTACGGTTGTTGCTATTGTTGTTGCTGTGCTTGTTTTTGCCGCCTTTTCTGCTGTATAAGACTTTTCGTTGCTTTCAAACACACGCACACACGTGTGTACATACATACAAACAAAACGCAAACAGAATCGCGGCACTTTTTACTGTATATAATTATGCTTATGTTGCTGCATTTGCTTCGCTTAGCAACGTTTTTAGCACAGGTATTGAATTTTAACACTATTCAAATTTATGATTGTATTGTTGTGCTCTAAATAGCGATTGCACCAATTGTAAATTAACCAATCAAATTCGGCTTCAAGCGTTCTTGTCTTGTCTGTGCAAAGAACTAGAGGTGGGGAAACTGCCGTTGGCATTATCGATGGTCGTCTTTAAGACAGCAAATGAGCAATCGATGGTCATAGTATGAGACTTGAAATATATCGGCGAAAGCAGCATGTGGGCTTAACTATCGATATAAATTTGGTGCTAAAAAACACGGCGCGCTTTTAAATTTTAGCTAATGTTGAAATAAAAATAATTTTTATTTTTAATTGAAAATTATATAAAAATGAAGGTTACAAAGGTTTGAAGTTTGTCACCCGTCGAGGAAAGAAGTTGTATAGTTGAATTCTAAAAAAAATATCATAAAATTGTAACAAAAATTCTTTAACAATTTTAAAATTTCTAGCTTATAAATTTAGATAAATAAGGTAAATGACGTTTTTGGAAAAAGCACTGTTTTTTAATATGGGACTTTTTATGGATAGGTTGCCAGACTTTTTTAATGGGTGGCAGCTCGATTTTAAAAATGTTTACCTTAAATATTTCTCAATAAGGGTGGCAACACTGGACCATTGTATTGTGCACGTTTTTGATTCAACAACACAAATTAATTTCCATTAAGCGATATTTAAAGCAGAATGGGCGCATTGGCAGAAGTGAGTAGACGAAGCATAATGAAATTAAGAATTGACGCTTAAAGTACGTCTGTTAGTTGGCAGGTGATGAAAAGAATGGCGATGGTTCCCGCACATTTGTGTTTATGAACGAAAGTCACACGCTGGGCAATGCATTGAAAACGATAATTGCACGCTATCCGGAGGTGGATTTCTGCGGCTATACGATACCACATCCCACGGAGCAGAAGCTACATTTTCGCATACAGTCGCATCGCGAGCGTGCCATAGATTTGCTGAAACGTGGACTGGAGGATTTGGAGGCATTATGTGATCATACAATGGAGACGTTTGAGAAGGAGATAAATAGCTTTAATGACAAGGATGTCGAAATTAATTAATTAACAATAAGATGCATTTATAAGACTAGACAACGCTGCGTGCCTTCTTGGGATCATAGTTTGGCTTTCGCAGATGATGATAATTGGGCAAAACCTTGCGCAAAAAGTCAATTTGTAGTGTCTGTGATCCTTGTTTATCGATGCCCTCACGCTGCAACGCCTGTTGGCCATAAACAATTGTATTCTCGGGCAGTCGTTGCACCGTACGCATTTGTATTCCAGCTCCAATCACACAGCCGTTGGACACAGTTACACCTTTGCCCACAAAGGATTTGCTTTCGAAAACATTCTTGTCGCCAATGCGAGATGCTTTCACTGTGCAGCCCACTTCAAAGACATTGTGGCTGCCAATGCTCAATATGTTGTTGGCGTCCCAACTGGCGCCCTTCTCCAATTCATGTGCAATCGTTGAATACTCCTCTATAATGCAATTTTCGCCAAATATTATGGGACCCGCCTCGGCAATGACTGTGGCACTCGGATGGACGACGCAGCCCGCAGAGAAGGTGATGTCACCGCTCAGCGTACTTTCCTCGCATACCACGGACTTGGGCAGTATTTTAATGCTATGTGAAAGATTATGTTCAACTCAATCAACTTTTATGTTCATCGTAAATCAACAACTTACTTGTTTTCGACAGGCATTGTGTTAAATTCTTGTTCCTTTGAAAATATAAACAAAGTATGAGGGCTGCAAAACCATGCAAAGTGGCAAAGATGATTACAAATCGATTGCTTAAACTATCGAAAGCTTGGGGAAACAAATTTATCAAACAGTTGAACAACTATCGTTAATATCGATTTTATCAAAGACGATTTTTCTGGGCACACTGTCAGCTGATTGAATTAAGCTTTTTAACTGAATTGAATTACAGGAATAGTTTTGTGCTTAATTGGAGTTGTTAGCATACCTCTTTTTATTTAATATATTGTAACTATTTCTAGATAAGTTCCAGAAATTATTCAAATGTTAGCGTTTTTAAAACGGTATTCAGTTCGCTCTTTCGTTCAAGAATAAAGTTCAAGTTTCGGCTCTACATAACTTTGCGTCCCTGGTTCGGCCTCGTTGCTGATGCAATTTATCTGCAGTTTTCAAATCGATTCCAGAGTTTGTCATTTATAAATCAAGATGCCTACGGAAGAGTTGGCTGAGCTAACAATAAGTGAGTATTTCAAATGTGTATAATATAGAAAACATAAGTTCTGACTGGCGATTGGTAATAAATGTGAAATGGATATATGTATGCGGCATTTTTGTCGACGCTGTCCACGTTGGCCATGTGTCATGCAGATTAAATACATGTATATATATGTATATATAAAAAAACATATATAAATATATATGCACTTCCAAAAAAAATATATATGTATATGTTTAAGTCGTTGTCCTGACTGTTGATCAGGATAACAATAGTTTCTTGTTAAATCTCCGCATTTGTAATTTATTTACAGTGCTCTCCCAGCTTATTTGACCCACTAAATTTTTGATCGTTTTGTTATTGCTTAATTAATATATTATATACAAATAAAATAAAATATAGTTATTTTGCTTAAGTACAAATATGCATTAACAAGTCTGCGCTTAAATTATATCTAATTGTGATTAAAAATTAATTCATTTACATTTTTTACGATGTGTGTAAAATAAGCTAGAAGCGACTGTATGTGCATTTGTGTGTGTGTGTGTGCTGCACTTTTTTCACTTGAGACTTACAGTGGCTCACAGCTTATTTGACTCACTACTTTATTAGCTAGGATTTAGTTTTATTACTTAATTCAGATGCAATATAAATTAAAATTAAAACATGGAAATATTTTGCTTACGTTTAAATATTAATTAAAAGTGTACGTTTTAATTTTATTTTTATTTCCTTTACATTAAAATATAGATTCATTTAAAATTTGTAATAGTTAAAAGTAGTGGGTCAAATAAGCTGAGAGCAACTGTATATAATGATGGGATAATTGAAAACAAATAATAATAATCATATTAATTAATTTGTTTTCTTAATAAACAATCACTGTATCTTTATCTCAGATAACCAACTTGTATATTTATATATTTTTAATCTGTGATTTTTAACAGGTTCGCTTTTCACATCGGAAAAGCGTGGAAACGACGAGACGGGCGATGGCAGCGAGTCCAAGCCATATAAGACCATTTTGCAGGCGATGCGTCATGCGGGAAAGGAACCTTTCCCCACCATCTACGTGGACAGCAAGGATCCAAATGCCAGCGAAGCCTTTGAGGTGGCTGCCAAATCGCAATTGAAGAAAATTCAAAAGCTTTTCGTACGCGAGGGACACAAGAATAATGAGAAGCAGCAACGTGAGGCGGAGGATGCTGAGAAGCGTCAACAGAATCTGGATGAGGCACGCAAGGTGAAAATCAGTGAGGATCCCAGTTGGCCAAAAGCCAATAAGATACGTATCTTTGAGGGCACCGAGAAGCGCAATGAACGTGTCAAGATTTATGGTTGGGTTCATCGTTTGCGTCGTCAAGGCAAATCTCTAATCTTTATTACACTGCGCGATGGCACCGGATTTTTACAGTGCGTCTTGAATGATTTGTTATGCCAGACTTATGAGGCTTTAACACTGAGCACGGAGAGCACTGTGCTCCTCTATGGCACTCTGAAACTGGTGCCCGAGGGCAAGACGGCTCCAGGTGGACACGAGTTGAATGTGGATTATTGGGAATTGATTGGCTTGGCACCGCCGGGCGGCGCTGATGCCATTCTCAACGAGGAAGCGCATCCGGATGTGCAGCTGGACAACAGGCACATTATGATACGTGGCGAGAACACCTCCAAGGTGCTCAAGATGCGATCTATTGTGATGCAGGCATTCCGTGCGCATTACTTTGAACGTGGCTACAATGAGGTGACGCCTCCAACTCTTGTCCAGACCCAGGTCGAAGGTGGCTCCACATTATTCAAGATGCAATACTTTGGCGAGGAGGCGTATCTTACCCAAAGTTCGCAACTTTATCTGGAGACATGTCTTCCGGCCTTGGGCGATGTCTTTACCATTGCCCAAAGCTATCGCGCCGAACAGAGTCGAACTCGTCGTCATTTGGCCGAGTATACGCACATTGAGGCCGAGTGTCCGTTTATTACATTTGAAGAAATGCTGGATCGTCTGGAGGATTTGGTTAGCGATGTCGTTGATCGCGTATTAAAGTCACCCTTTGGCTATCTCGTTGGGGAACTCAATCCCGACTTTAAGCCACCCAAGAAACCATTTAGACGCATGACTTATGCGGATGCCATCAAATGGCTAAAGGATAACAATGTGACCAAGGATGATGGCACGTTCTATGAATTTGGCGAGGATATACCCGAGGCACCTGAACGCAAAATGACTGATACCATCAATGAACCCATTCTCTTGATTAAATTCCCAGCTGAAATCAAATCATTCTATATGCAACGCTGCGAGGATGACAATCGTCTCACGGAGAGCGTTGATGTGCTGCTGCCAAATGTGGGCGAAATTATTGGTGGCTCCATGAGGATTCACGACATCGACGAGCTGATGAAGGGCTACGAACGTGAAGGCATCGATCCCAAGCCATATTATTGGTATACAGATCAACGTGTCTATGGCACAATGCCACATGGCGGTTATGGACTCGGTCTGGAGCGTTTCCTCTGCTGGCTGCTCAATCGTTATCACATTCGCGAGGTCTGCCTCTATCCTCGCTTCCTCGACAGATGCAAGCCTTAAATGGATGATGACTCCCATATTCACAGCATTTAAAACATGAATAGATACGTCTTAAAGCTAGTATGCACTAATGTTCACAATAAAAAGCTTCTTCAAGAAAATTAAAAATTGATAATTAAATTATTTAAACAAACAAACAACTAGAATATACCTTTTTTTTAATTACTAGAATTTTTAGTAATTATTCTATTCTTAAAGTCTAATTTATCTGCACTCCTTTTTAAAGCAATTGATTCGTTTATTTTCTCCAGTAAATGTTTGATATAATTAAATTAATAATTAATTTAATTTCGCAATAAATATTTAATCAAACTTTTCTCTCAATTTTTAGTTAAGAATTTACTTTACTTTTGTAGTGATTTTTATCATAACTAGAGATATAATTGATTAAATTAATTAAATAGCAATATTTTAGTAAATTTTACCAGCTTTAATTGTCAATCACAGCTTTTATTTATATCTTCTATTCTCTACCGGATCAACTAGTTATATTATTTATCAATTGTTCAAGATTTGTATCAGTAATTGTTTCATTGGCCGCAGTTTCATCGATCTCCATGTCCTCCTCCTGTGTCTCCTCATCCTCGGCATAGAACTCCTCATCTGCCTCGGCATCCACATCGGTCTGAGGCACTGCCTCCACCTCCGCTGTGACATGTTCCTTGCGATAATGATTGCGCAGCAATTCACTAATTGTGGCACATACAATTTGTCGCACTTGGGAGTCAAAACTGGGTGGCAGCCAACCTGTGCGTTCATTGCAAACAGCGCCGGTTAGTGGCGTCGGAATCTTCTCCAGCATTTCCTGTATCTTTGGCAGACGGACGTCGCAATAGCGCAGCATGCATTGTCGGGAACGCGGCAATTTGTGCTCCTCAAAATATGGATAATCGATGTTTTGCACCAACTCCGATTTGGAATCTTCGCTGGCGCCAGTCAAGGATTGCTTTAGCTTGGCCGACTTGCGGGAATAAACGAACTCGGAGACGCCGGAGCCGAAACGCAGCCGAAAGTCAAATGTTTGATAGTGACGACTTTGGAAATCCTTGCGAGGATCATAGCCATAACGCACGTAGAGCGTGCGCCAAGGTCCATCTCTAAAATAGAATGCCAACGAGGGTATGATGCACTTCAGCTTATCATTGGACACGCCCGATTCATAAAGCAGCGCTATCCGTGTCCACACGGGACTTTCCGCAAATAGTTTCTTCACACGCATAAATTGCTCATCGGAGATGTATTTGACTTTGAGACGCTTGAATATTTTTGCATCCGGCTGAGTGGGGAACGTGTCCTGCATGTTGAACGGCACAATATCGCGAATGTCGTGCGTGGTCTTGGCACACACGCCCAACACCTCATGCTGTCCATCCTCGGGTCCATCGATGCGATAATTGCCGCCGTGCACAATGTCAACGCGGGCAAACAACTCCGGCAGACAAAGCAGCTGCGATTGGGCACGTCTGCAAAGGACAAGGTTAACAATTAGTCTAATCCTTTAATAAAATTATACATATATAAATCAAATCTAAATCTGTTGCAGAAATAACACTAATGACTGCAATTTTTGCACAGCTCCTGGGCTCAAGGTCTGTTTCAATTAATTCCGTATGCATTTTACATACTTGAAGTAGTCCAGATCTGTAGCATCCCGCGGTTTCACCTGCTCCATTGCGCTAGTTAGCTCCTCAGCAGCCAAGGCATCATCGCTTTTGGGCGTGCTCCAAAGTGGCAGATACTGAAAGTCACAGAGTGCTGTATACACAGCGGAATATGGTTAAACCATGGTTACTGTGCCATCTCTCCACTTACATTCAAAGGAGAAACTGCGGGTGCAGTGGCCAAGAAGACGCACAAAATGCTGCGGCGGACGTGTCTTGTCGCGTTTGTGACGCCGCACAGTTACAGACAATAGCACACCAGATTTATCGGAGCAGTCGCCAAATGTGGGCTTGTTGTACGGATTGTCTGGATGAAAACGTAGCTCCAAGCGTTTCTTTTCGTCATCCAACACCTGCAAATTGAAAATGTTACACTGGTTCTAGGTAATCCATACGTCTCCTACCTTCGATATGTTCACTATGCCGCCAAGGGTTAACAGCATTCTGTCTACATTCACTACACGGCCAGGATATTTAATAACTTCATATTCTTGATGTGCACTAAAGCTCAATTGCCGCGACATGCTTTAAATCTGTTTTGTTTACAAAATATCAAACACACACACATGCTTGCGTGTGTGTGAATGTCAAAACGCACGCTTGCATTTGCATGTGTAATCGATATTAAAGTCAGTGATCGATGTTTCGATAACAACAATAACTGCAAGTATTGACAAAAACTAAATTAAATAGAATTATATAAATAACAAGGTATAAGATTAATTTATTAATTACTTACGAACAAGTTAAGCAAGTTCACTTAATAACCGCTCAAAACAAATTAAAGATTAATTATATTGAAACAAGTTACATATTGATAACAAGCAATCGATATATTCCCACAACAGCATAGAGCGCAAAACAAATAGTAGTTAGAATTCAAAAAATGTAATTACAGATTAACAAAAATGATTTAAATAATAATGAATTAATATTACTAAGTGATTAAATAATTAACTTAATATAATTTAAATGCCATATCGGCAGCCTTAAAGAAAAAAACAATTGATATGTTATGATATCATCAAACTTCAAATTGCAGTTATTATTCAAAAATTAAATTGTATTCATTATTAATGAATAGCATTATTAAGTAACTTAATACTTTCGCAATTGGTTTGCCATATCGACAATCATGTTCAGATTGGAGTTCAGGGTTTTTATTTGATTCAAAGTTTCGAAATCCAGTTGGTTAAGTACTTCACGTTTGACCTCCAACAGTTTCCGTGATTGCAACTTCAAGACTCCCACTTTGGTGGGAATTTGCACATTGGCACAACGATCTGGAAAACTGCAAGAAAAAGCGTTAAGCTCTGTATTAGATGACATATGAGACGCTTACGATTGCACTGCTAAAGGGCTGCCACATTTGGAGAGAGCCACCTCGCCGGGTTTTGGCCAACGGAGAAAGGCGACAGCTGGCAGGTCGGCTTTCTTCAGCACAGCTCTGTCCACCGACTGTGCCTGAGGACGTGGCACCTGAGACTGCTGTGGCGTGCGCAGACGTCCGCTGCGTGTGCAAATGGAGTGACTACGTTGTGGCTGAGGAGCCGGCGCTGATAAGAGATTGCAATTAGCTATTGATAAGAGTGACGAGCTCAATTTAAAAAATCCAAATAATACAATCATGTAAAGAACTATTAAATACATCAAATTACTTTATACTACTCACCTATAAACTGGATATCATCAAAGCGATTTAATTGGAGTTTTAGAAACTCAGTCCATTTCATCTGCAGCACATGCTGAGGAGTGCGTGCCACAATCAGTTGCAGCTGATAGTCCACGTGTTGCATGGTGCGCTTTCCCAAATCCTCAATCTTTAGCAGCGCCGATTCGAGCTTTATTTCGGCCAGACGTTGTTGCTCCTCGATCTCCAACTGAAACTGGCGACGAGTTCGTTTCATGACTTTAGTGCGTGGCATTTTTAACTAACGCTCCATAAATAATTGTGAACAAAATTGAAAATCTTATGAACTACACAAATCTCATGGCCAACTTTGAATGAACATTGAAATTTATTGTGAAACATTTGCTTAAATTTAACAATACACTTTAAAAACTACGCGTATAAATTGAAAAAATAATGAAATTAGAACGCAATCTAAGCGATTATGAATATCAAATAAGTTGGATATAAGATGATTGTTTAAAAATAGATAGCTTTGGCGGCGACGCTACTTGAATCCTGCCTTGTTGGCTGTATCTACAATCAATTGTAAATTCTCGTTCAGTGTTTTAATCTGATTCAAAGTGTCCGGATCAAGATTCTGGAGCAAATCCGGTTGAACTTCGGCCAATCTTTTGGGACGCAGCGATAAGACGCCGTTCCGTATGGGAATATTGACATTGGCAAATTTATCCTGCATCCTAGAAAATGTCATAAACATATTAAAATTAAGTTGGTCAAGTTTAATAGGTTTCACATAAAGATGTAAAAACATCGTTAAAACGGATTTTTCATGAGTCTATCAAAATATATATTTACACTTCTAATTTTAAATTATTTCCTTCATAGAGTTGACTTAAAATAAAAATATTTTTCCTACACGCTTTATGAATATTTGTAATGTAAGAATATTAATATTTTAAAACAAAAATTAGGACATTAAAACAAGGAAATAATTGCGAAATAATATAAATAAATAAAAATAATAATATTGAGAAAACAAAAATATATATTCTTTTATTAAAAATCGCGCGATTAAATATATTTGATTACTATTCGTAATATAATTAAAATATAATTTTCCCAATTGTTGTACTCTGAATATTAATCGAATTTCAAGTTACTAAAAAATAAGTTTAACTATCTGAGTGTACGAATAAATGTTCTCCTGACTGTATATACATTTGTAAATCGAATATACTTACACCTGGGCCACCATGGGACTGCCGAACTTGGAGAGTGCCACCTCGCCGGGTTTGGGCCAGCGTAGGAAGCACATGGGCGGTGTGCCGGGCGAGGAGGGGCGTGTCTTGCGCGTTGTACGATCTGCACTCAATGCCTTTGGGCGCATCGGAGTGCGCATCTTGCTGCGTGAGTTGCGATTCGAATTGGAGTTCGAGGTGCTGCTGCTGCTGCTGCTGATGGTTGAGGCAACAACATTGCTTGCGGTAGATAGACCCACTTTGGTGCCACAAGCAGAGCGACTGCGTCGATCGCGACGCGCACGCGCTGAATGCAATGGACCAGGGGTACGCATTGCACGCGTGGAACGCAGCACAGAGCTATTGTACGAAGACAGTTGGGAGGCACTGTTGCTGCTAACGGCGGTGCCCATGCTGCTGTCCTCTGTAAGGTAGCCTAATTAGAGTGACCAGGCCAGACCAATGCAATGTGTGTGTGTTTGTTTGTTTGTGTGCGTGCAAGTAAGTATGTGCGAATAGTTGTGGATGACAGTGTTAGGATTAGGAGAAGAGCATCAATGTATTAGAGAGCGCGCCACCAATAAAAGCAAATAATAAAATGCATACAGACCTTCATCGTTGCGACTGTTGGTAACAGCTACAGCACCATTTGTTGTATTGCTGCATATAGATTGCGATGCGATGTGCTGCGTCTGATCGCTCGCTTTAAAATCATCAAAGTGCTCCAGTTCGCTTAATATTTCCAAAAACTCGCTCATTTTCATGTTTCGCAATTCGGTCTGGAGACGGGAATCAATCAACTGTAATGCTGTATTCGTCATTCCTTTATAACGCATCTCCATTTCGTCCAGGGCCAATTGAACGGAGTCCACTTTCATTTCATAAACGCGTATTTTCTCCTCGCGATTTGCCGCATCTCGATTCCGTTTGGAATTCTTTGGTATCTTTGTACGCGGCATAATGTTAAAATGTTGCTGTTTCTTGTTCTTATCGAAATTACGTTGAATTAATATATTTTAGCGTTTACTTTGTGGCACATTAAGCAAGCGTCTAGTTTTTATGTTTTCTTTTGAGTTTTTCCGCCTTTTTTCCGTTTCTACATATGGCGTCGATCTGCTGTAGAGCAGTGTTGGGAAGTGTTCTTGATATAATATTGATATATCGATATATATTTTTTCGCGATATATTTGTATCAATATTGATATAATTGTGCGATATGATCGTGCGCTAGTTTTTCTCCTTTTTTCAGCCTGTAGCTAAGTCCACACCAGAGAAAAAAGACTGTTTGCTGGGTGCCAACTCCATATAAAAAAAACAGTGGCGAAGAGGAAGATAAATTATTTCGCTTTATTTTAGCTGGTGTGATTCTCAGCAAAGCCTTCAAACAGAGTTGCCAGATAAGGATAAGGACATTTTGTAAATGTAAATTGTTTTTAACTGATGTGCGCTTTGTAAAATGTAAACAAAGCACAGCTGACGCACTTTTGGTCTTTGGTCACACTAAACTTCGATCGATATTTGACACCTTTTATAGTCCCTGTTAAATCTCTGAAGTGGATTAGGCTTTAAATTGTGCGCCGGCCATTTTTGTTCAACTGGTTGTGGCGGTCGGGCGATAGACTAGTGTATTTAACATCGACTCGAGTATTTAACATAAGCCTTTCACTTTTCAGAACAATATTTGAACAATTAAGTACTTAGATTAGCAGAACTGATTATATAGATATCAACTCCATATAAAATAAGTGTGTCGCAAGCGAAGCGAAATATTCTGACAACAAATTCTGCTGGGGTTGTCCTCAGATGAAAAATAAGGTTGGCCGATTTTGTAGTCGGCCATTCTGCTGGCGTCTCAGCTGTTGTTATTGAACTGTCTGGCAACGCCATGTGCCATCGGCATCTTTTTAGTTTTTTAATTTGATCACAGACCTAGCTGAATTTAGCTGACAAAATATTCTGCTATCACTTTAATACTGAGTTGTTAAAAGCGTTGACGAGCCATTAGCAGAATGCCCGACGGCAGACAAAATAAAGGTCGATTGGGGGATTTCAACACCGAAGACAAGATTGCGCTAATCCAAGCGGTGCGCGAATCACGAATCCTGTGGGATAAGGAGGATAAAAGGCATTTCGATGGAGTGTTTATGAAAAAAGCATGGCAAAAAGT
The DNA here is from genome assembly GCA_035042165.1 of Drosophila kuntzei. NCBI lineage: Eukaryota > Metazoa > Arthropoda > Insecta > Diptera > Drosophilidae > Drosophila > Drosophila kuntzei. The sequence goes on along the minus strand of JAWNLU010001919.1, from coordinate 305,859 downwards.
AGGAACGGCGCTCAACAAAAACAGTGAGTTTTATTTCGAATGCCAATTTTATGAAATGCCATTGTATTGAATATTTTGATTTCAGGTAATGATTGCAAGTCAGCTTGGAAGTCGATCCGTGATAGTTACAGATACCACTGTAAGAACTCGGAGAGGAGGCGTGCGAAGAGTGTTGGTCCCGATGGAGCTCAATCAGAGCATCCAAAAGTGGAATGGCACTTTGCCCGGTATTTGACATTTCTGCCAGAGCCAAATTCGAAAAGGCGGTAGGTATAAATTATCAAGGTTCACACTGCAATGTAAACGACAAAGGTTTTGTCACAGAAACGAATACTTTTTAATGTGAGCAATATGACAAAAGCTTGAGCTTTAAAAGAATTAGTTCATATGTGAACATTTTCGACATGCGAATATTTTTGTAACAGAAGTGAACAGTGTGAACAGTCTTGTAACAGTGTGAAGCTGTGTGAACCCAGCATAATTCAATTATTTCTTACAGTACTTTCAACAGTGCCTTTGAAGTGGAAGCATCGGAAACCCCAGATAAAACATTGGACCCATTTGAGTCCCAGTCCTCTGAAGCTGGTCAGGACTATTTATCATTTACCAATCTATTTGATATTGACGAAAGTCAACTGGAGGCCGATGCCAGCATATCGTGTGATAGGACGCGTTCCAACGTAAGTACAAATTCGAATATTATTAGGCACTGTAACTGTAGTTATTTTAAAATTTTTTATATAGTAGATTTAAAAATTGCAAAATCATTTAATGATTTATTTCCAACTTTTATAATATAATTAATATTTAATATACAGAATTGACATAATATTAGAATCTCTACTTTTGGTCCATTAAAAGGTTTCATCAAATTAATTTTAAGTTTGGTAATATGTCAAAATATAGTTGAGTTTAACTTTTATTTTTACTTTTAAAAATAAGTGAGTGTTATTTTCCATATATTTTCAAAAATAAGTGTTATTCCGTTAAATTTTAAATCCTGATTTAATTATAATTGTTATTTTGCAATTTTTGTAATCACGACTAAAATATAATCTTGAGTGTAATCCATAGTAACTTTAATTAATATATAATAAATACACATATCCCTTTAAAGCTGGAGGCGAATCCTAGAAAATTGCGAAAGGTTGATAGATCTGCAGAGACCCAGGAAGTTAATGTCGGCAAATCATCGGAATGTAATGATCCTCTGGAAACTACAGCGACCTCACCAGTTCGTCCGATCTTATTATACTGGGAAAGCATTCTCAAAAAAATGGACCCGAAAATATCTGAAGCTGCTGAACGCGCTGTATCGAATGTACTTTGGAAGTATGTTAAAACCAAAGACGATGTCAAAGATGATGTGATAGCTGATGACGCAGATGAAAACGAAGTATAAAGTGTGAGTTTAATATTATAAAGCGATATTAAAGAGATTTCAATTCATAGGCTAATGTGGAGGACATTTCCGAGTGGGAAACTGGGAATTTATCAAAACCACGCAATCGCTACCATAAAGATTCCTCGATTCGGTTCCAGAAAGATCTATTGCGGCGTAAGGAACAGCGAGCACAAGAAACACACGAACAGAATATGCTCAGAGAGAAGGCGAAACTGGATCAGGAAGTTCAGGAGGGAAAGCTTCGCGTCAAGATAATAGAATTGGAAATCCTGACGAAAAGGGCCAAACTGGATTTGTTATATAATCAATAAGTAATAATTTTATTAATAACAATCTTTCTTCAGTTAACATATATTTTTGTATACTATAATTAATTACATATTATCTATACTATTAAATGTTTGTAATCTTAAGCTTTTCAAATTGCTTTGAGTGTTATTATTAAATTTTGATGTATAATTAAATATAGTCATTGCTTGTAAAATAAAACTAGTAAGAACGCTAAATATACTTACTTATGTATATATAAATATAAATATACATATAATTTTATCTTTAAAAATTAAACTTTATAATACAAATTGAAAGTAAAAATGCATTCAAAATAAATATTTCTTTTCGGTTCTGATTTATTTTATTTCGTAACTCTTAGTTGTGAATTTAACTAAAACAAAAATAAATTCCACTTTTCATTAAGACATTTTTATAATTTGATTTTTTAATGCAATGGTATTAAATCTTAGTCGTGTCATAAAAATTATATTTTGTGTTATGTTTAACGAATTTTTTAAAAATTACTTTTGTTAAAGATAGGCAAAAATTGAATATTAAATAATATACAATTAATTTCTTTAAAATTGCATAGTTAGTTTAAAAGATGTGTACATTTTCTTTAATTAGAAATCTTGAACCTATTCAGCTGAGCGGCAGTGTATTGTAAGTTTCGTTTAAAGAAAGACTTTCAATACTTTCTCTCACGAGCTTAAGGAAACTTTATGAGACTCTGAGAAACACTTCGAATAGAAAGATAATTCTCAGAAAAATCTAAACCGAATTTGTTTGCACTTATTGCCGTTGGCAGCTGCATTAAGTACCCGCAATGTGGCATCAATTTCAGAATTGCAACAAGCTGAATTTCCAGAAATGCTATTACGACCACTTTCACTTGCCACATCTTGTGGCAGTTGTTGTATATTCGTAGATATGAATGTATCTTTTGCATGTCTACAAAATGTATCTGTATCTGTATGTTTTTATGATAATCGCATAATTCGGGGAATTATTGATTAGATTTATCTAATTAAATTTTCAGGTGACAGTGTCAAGAGTTTGAATTGAAAAAAGCAAAAGTTTTGATGAGCATCAGAAAGTATTACATAAATTTCGCACCTTTAGTTGAGACTTTGAATTAATGTAATAAAATAATCAATCCTATTTAAATCATAATTTTAAGTTAGATTCCTTAAAAAACTATTGAATTTTATAAGCTTACAAAATCAAGGAAAAATTAGTAGAAACCAGGGATTAAAACCTTAACCGAAACCGTAACCTTTAACCCATGAAAACCAATTGAAATTTGTAACCGTAACGGAAACCGTAACCGAAAATAATTTTTTCCGCTGTACCGAAACCCACAAACCGAAACTCTTTAAACCGAAATAACCGTTTAGTAACCGATTCATTTATAAGGCTTAATTTCGGTTCTGGCCGTCGCAGTTACTGATAACTTTGAACTGCCATAGGTTTGTCAAAACCCAAGCAATGTTCATGCGCCATGTAAATTTGATCATAATTTTACCTCTAAATTCGATCTGCATTTAAATTTTATTCATTTTTGAAAATCGAAATTTTTCGAAAATTTACAGTGTTACCCCTTTGTATTTTTTGAAAAAATTCGAAATTTTCAAAACTTTCAAATCGAACAAAATTTAAATGCAGAACTAATTTAGAGGTAAAATCTTGCTCAAATTTGCATTGCGCATGGAAATTGATTGACTTTTGACAAAGTTATGGCAGTTCGAAGTTATTAAAAATCAGTAAAATCAAAATAATCGAAATTTTCAAACCAAATTAACCAAATTATAAAATCGACATTACACTGGACGATTCCAGTAACCAGATAACATTATTTTCCAGGCTAATTAGAGCATTAAGTTTTTTTTATGGTAAACAATGAATAAAGCTTCTTATTTTGGTCAACCGAAAACCTTAATTTTTTTTCTTTTTTTTGTGAACCGAAACCATACCGGTATTTTTAAACCGAAACTTATGAAAAACCGATAACCGCTACTCTAAGATTTTGCATAACCGATAACCTAAAACCTTAATTCGAGCATAACCGAAACCGTAACTGAAACCGATATTCGTTTCGGTTTTAATCCCTGGTTGAAACAATTGAGAAAACTAAATAATTTGTTTAAAAAACTTCGCCAAAATTTTGAAGTCTTGCAGCCTCGTTTATATGTAAGTGAGTTTGTCAAAGGTACATACATACATATATCCAATCAGTGGCAACGACAACATTTCTGTTGCACTTTATTTTGGGTACAAAGCAAAACCACAGTGAAAACTCAATTTACGCAACCAAACGATGCGTTAAGCATACAAAATGTAAAGCGGAAGCGACTTTCATGGCTAGATTACACAACGACTTAATGCACACAGATACACAGATACACATACATACATAGATACACACAGATACATACGCATACACACGCATACAAATGTGCGTTTTAATATGCCACCGAGATACACGCTCTATTTGCCGCTTCCCCAACAACGCGTAGTTGCAACTGTTGCATATTGCGGTGCGTGTGTCGCTTTTATTGTCCTGCCTCTGTTTCTATCTCTTTCTCTGCCTCTGTCTCTTTCTCTGCCTCAATGTTGACATCAATACAGACAGACAGACCTGTCTGTATATGGAACAGGAGCATTATTACATCTCTATATGTACATATATAGACAGGTGGCGCAACGAAAGCCACACAAAAGACCAGGATACACATCCTAGACAGCCTGCCAGCTATAAAAAGTGTATTAAATAATGGAAATCGTTGCTCAACTGCATGATACCCATTAAATTAAAATATACACACACTTTGGGGAACACTCTGCAAGCTACGAGCGCTAGATGGCGCCAGCACAAACATCATTTGGTTCTACTTATAAAGTAGGCAATATGTAAACTATTGTATAACTTCTGTGATTATTATGCGATTGTAAGGAAATTAACAGTGTAGATAGAGAGAAGTGTAAAGTGTACTTTTAAATAATTATTTAATATATAATATATTTTAATCATTTACCGAAACCGAAACGAAGTTTTGTTCCTCTAATGTAAGACCAACTTTCTACATTCCATAAACAAATATCTACATTCCAAATTTACTGTCTCTATTGCTATATTTGAATCTAAAATTGCAAATTAATTAAAATTTTTCAGATATGTAATTATAAAGAGTTTAATCGACTCATGAATATACAATCGAACTTCCATAACTCGAAGTTTTAGTAACCATGATTTAATTAAAAAAAAATAAGTAAATTACACATAAAATTTAAACAAGAAAATATTTAACATACTAATACAGTATATACAAATTGTATACCATAACATGACGTTTTAAAATCGTCAGATATTTAAAAAAATTAAAATCTTGAAATTGCAAAAATTGGAGCATATAACTTCATAACTTTAATAAATTAAATAAATTCAATTCTACAAGGAAATTACAATTTATATAGAATATTTTTTAAGTTCCAAAGTATCATCTTATATAATAAATATTTATTAGATAAAAAACCTAGTTGCTATGATTAAATATTAAGCTTAATTTTAATTATTTTTTGAGGTTTATATTAAGCTGCAGAAGGAGAGTTTTTACTTTAACTAGAGTATTTCATGTGGAGTAAATAAAAATACGTGTATAATTCAATACGTTTAGCAAAATTAACAAATTTTTTAATAATAAACTTTAACTTTTTTTAATAATAAACTTTAGTAAAATACATAGTCTGTGTTTAGTTGGGAAGTTTGACTGTACTTTAGAGGGTCGAAATTCTCTCCATCTATCTGATTTTCATTTTATATTGCTGCTCGTGAATTAACAAAGTTTAAGTCTTAGCGACTTTTAAATACTCTCTATAAACTTACTGCAAGTGTTAACTTTTCACTTTTTTATATAATAATAATAATACTTTTGAGTTGACCAATAATTTTAATATACTTAACTGAAACCTTAAATAGACTTTGAATATTTGGTCCTTAAAATAATATAAATATGAGAATGGCGGTTTTTCAATTATGAGCTATGCTTTTTAAGCTTTTGGCCATTTAATATTTCTATAACTAATGATTGCACTTGTCTCTCTAACTACCCTGAAAAAATTATAGTTATGGTTTTCCCAAATCAAAAACAAATTAAATACGAAATAGAAAAGCAATCAATTTAATATTATGGCTTCTTAATACTTGTAATACTTTCATCCCCGCTTTTAGGAACTACCCTTACATTAATGAGCCAAATATTTGAAGTATCGAAAACTCAATTAAATTTTCGTCTAGTAGACGAAACTCACTCCACACTCCCCCCTCTTCCCATCCCTCCCACATTCACACATTAAGTTGCAGTTCCCAGCACCCAATCAAATAGGGGACAGGTGTGCATGTGAACTGTTCCCAGTTGGCTGGGAACACTTTTGTGAGTGTGATTGCAAGTTGCACTCAAAACGACGCGACGAACGAATTTGTGTTCCATTTTTTGCCGAAACGTTCCTCGTGTCTTGTGGGCAGCCTTGGTGTATGCAACACCGAGTCAGAGGCCAGTCGCTTGTAGCAGCGACAGAAGTTGCAACGTCAACGTCAACGTTATCACCAACAGTCAGGAGACGGCAACAGTTCGAGCAGTTCGTACTTCTTCTACGCGGTTCAGTTTCGGTTCAGTTTGCATCGCATTCGCGTTCGCATTTCGCATTCGCATTTCGCATTCGCATTCGTTTTGCACTCCCACACACACATACACACACACGCATTAACACACACACACACATTCATTCGACATTCGCCAAAGTAACGTGGCTCGAACCAACTAGACCCGGATCCGTTCCCATACCCAGGTCTGTCTTCTGTTTTCTATTTTTCTATTTTCTGTTATTGTTTCCTTTTGTTTATTGGTGCGTGTCTTTAGTTTTTTCCCTCCCTCTCTTGCTCTCTCTCTTTGCGCGTTTGCTTTGAGCATTCTTTCGTAATTGCAGGGCAAGTCAGAGTGAGTGTGAGTGAGCGAGAGAGAGAGAGAGAGAGACACAGACATAATTAAATTAAAATTTACTCACAAGTCACACACACACACACACACACACACTCGTACACTTCGACAGGGCCAACTAATCACATTACCAACCATCAGCTATCGTCAAAACAGCTAACAGGCATTGACATCGTCGCAGGCAGTCGGCCAACAACGGACCTACAAGACATTTCATATAGTTTTGTGTTGCATACTTTTTGGCGCGCACTGTCCTCGAGCTCTTAACGCAAATTGAAAACGTTTTCCAGTGGTCAGCTCAACATTGACATCCAACTAACACTACGTCCAAGACAAAATCATCGTCTACTTCACGAGCGAAGTGACAAATTTCAAATCTCTTCCGGCTGGTAAGTTAATTTCAAAAATTTCAATTGAAATATCTACAATAAATCTGCATAAAAAAACCTACTCTAGTATTTCAATTTGGAATTTAAATTATGAATATCCTATTAGATAACAATCGAATTGCATTCGATTATAAAAAAATAATTAATAACTATGTAGTGACATTTTACGATAGTATACAAATTATGATAATTATATATTAATGGGTTTCCACGCTCATTTCCATATAAATTTTTTATCGCACTCGTTAATTAGTTAAAAATCGTTTATCGTTAAAGTCATGTTGGAATTTAAAAATTAATTCAGAAATGAATTTTAAACTGTTGTTCAACTTGACTAAATAATTTTGCAACTTTCTGAATTCGGGAAAGATAGGAAAAAATCGGTAAATACTTAGGAAGTTTTTTTGAGTAAAAATTATAGAACTTGAACCTGTTGCAGTCAAACTATCTATAAAAATGAAAAGGCTTTTCATTAAATATTGTTATAAAGTGAATTAATAAAATGCAGCTTATACATAATTACTATTTTCTAAAGCTTAACTTTGAAAGTGTAAAACTATTAAACATAAAGAAAGTTTTTTGAATGTTTAATTAGAATAGTTAGAAACAATTTTGCAACAGCCCTTAGACTATTTAAATAATAATTAAAGTGAATAAACTTAATTAACCATCAGTTTTAGAAAAGTAACATAAAAATTTAGAAAATTTAATTTATACTTATTGATTTAATAGAAAATTTTTAAAGTCATATTTTAACAGATTCAGAGTTACTTAAACTAGTAATGAACTGTTAGCTTAACAGATAACACAGATATGAATGTAAAATATAACTTAGACGATGGTTTACAGTACTTATATAAAAAAATATGATTAATTTTAAAAACTGCTGTAAAAAAAAACACAAAAATTAATTTAATTTTATTATTTTCGGCCATAATATGCTTATATTTTATTATAATTATCAAATAAGCCTATTTTAATTGAGCAACTTAATTAAATAATAATTTAAATAATGAAAGCCCATTATCCCATGATAATTGTATTTCTGTCAATTGGCGACCACACATAATGACATTTTTTTTATCTCCTCTTGTTGGAATTTACAGTCAAAGATGACGTTATGATTAAACGGCGTTCAAGTAAAATTAACGGCTGGCTTCTCATTATTCTTCTGCTCTATAAAGTTTTTAATGTGGCGCCTGTTCTCAATCAAATTGTCATTGCAATTTTTATATGTTTATATTTTATTTATATAGTTTGGGAGTCAGCTCAGGACTTTGGTCCATTGCATGAATTTATCCCGGCGCCTCGTCAATTTCCTGTAATTTTGTCAGACATTCCCTAGAAAGGCAATCATACAATTATAATGTTGGCCAATTAAAAGCCATTAGGCAACTCCGCAATTCCTCTAGGATAAATACCCTGTAAGAGATGCCATATTAAAGCTGAGGAATTGTTTTGAACTTAGTTTCTGTATTTAATTAGCTTAATTGCATTTTTTAAACATTTTAGAATTTTTATAAATTTCTTATAAGTATGGGTAAAAATTTTGTTGTTTGTAATATGAGGTTTTTGGAGAAAAAAATTATATATATTTATCAAAGTCAAGTTTTATTTACTAAACATACATTTTTAATTAAAAAATATCAAATTTTGTTCGAAAAATTAAATTTTTACCAAATTAAAATATGGAAAGGTTGTTAGCAATTATATACAGTTGCAATAAAAAAAACTGTGAGGATATTTTAGCTTTGGCACACCAAATATTGCAATTTGACAGGCTTTTTTCTATATGCAGTGCAAAAATAATTGAATTACGTTTGTTTCAATGTGCTTTGTTGTCCTATTGTCCGAGTGATGGTTGAATTACATTCGCAGTCGCATTAAAATTTGCAATCACATTCATTCACATGCGGAATTCCCCTTCGTATTTGTCGTGCTTCAATTATAATGAAAAATATTTGCATTTCAATGCATCACATGAATGGAAGTTGAGATAAAAGGGTGAACAATACGTGACAATTTGATACATTTCCGAGAATCATTCGACGGAATTAGTTATGGCGTTGTTTACATGCAAATACCGATTGGAATTAAACGTGTTTCAATTAATTTTGTAATTAAGTGAGCGACTTTATTTTAACAATAATTTATAATAATTTAAAGGTAATGCGAATAATCTGGATTAATATTTGTATTTGAATAGTTGCTGATATTTATTCATGTCGAAAAGCTGCATACTAGACTTGCAAAAGTTCCATTGAACGAATCACTAACCACGAACTGATGATCGTTAAGCTAGTTCATTTGTGAACAAGCAAAGTGAACTAAATGAACGACTATTATGCAAAACGCTCGCCGATAGCTGTTGCCGTTAATAAAAATTTGTAATTTATTGCCAACCATAAAGACTGTTAAAGTACTGGACAGGCAGTGACCTGAGCTACCTTTAGTGCCGTTAAGTATGCAATGTATTTTCGTTTTCATTTTCATATTTTCCGTGTGCACGCACAAAACGCATTCGTTGCTGCGACAACTTCGCTGATCCCACCCACCCCCGCACCAACTCCTGTTCACTGCTTATGAACGACCTCATTTTGCTTTTGGAGCTACCCATTGTCATTGTCCCCTTTAATGTGCGACCACCCAGCGCGTGCTCATCAATAATAATTTCAAGTGCTTTTCGGCCAAGCAGAATAGAAAAGTGCACGCCACGGGCTGCAGCCAAATCAGCTGAAGCAGCATTGCAACCAAAGTTATGCCACCAAAACGGAGCCCCATCCGCCAAGCCCACTGCCACCTACATACCACGTAATTGTGCGCGTCGCGACGGTGCCCACTTCAAAGTTCGATTTTTTGTTGTATTGAAAATTGGCGTGCATTAGTTTCAGTCAAAGCCGCCAACAAAAGAAAATATCGATGGAAGCAGAAGCAAAAGAAAAAGAGTGAAAAAGAGAATTCGTGAAAGTGCATGTGTGTGTGTGTGTGTGTGTTTTAGCAGTTTTTAGTCTGCGGCAAACCTTTTGTTCTTTCTTGAATTAAAAGCAAGGCCTTAAGTTTTAAAATTTAAATATATTTAAAATTGTAAAACGCGCAAAATATCGGCTTGCCATCGGTTTTCTCTTCTACATCATTCGTTAAGAGTGGTGAGTATTTCGATCTTTTAACGAAACTTTCGATATGTTTACTGTTGTATTTACAGTGGATAACTATTTATATATACAAAATGAAAACTTTAAATTAGTTTTCGATAAAAAGAACTGAACACAGGATTTCTTAATATTATTTAAACATTTTAATTGAGGCATCTGCTAATTGAATTTTTTTGTGTTTAAATTAGGCATTTTTTTTTATCAAGATGGATAATTATTAATCCTATCACTTATTATATGATAATCAGAACCTTTTTAAAATTAGAAACAGTTTCATATTAAAAAACTTTAAAAGTTATGTTAAAAACTAATTTATAAATTTAAGCAAAACATCTAAAATATTTAAATTAATGGTGTTGCATAAACTTACTATTAATTAAAAGTGTATACGCTGTTAGCTATGCTAATAAATGGACACAAAGTTTTATTCAGGAATTTTTCAGAAATTGTAGAGTTTTGGTTTGTTTTCTGTTGGTTTAAATTTTTGGAACACCCCTGAACGGCTTCGATTACAGTGATAACATAAGTCGCAATGTGACTTCAATTACATCCTGTTAATTAGATCTGTAGACTGTTAATTATGATGAGTTGATATATTGCCAGATAGTAATTACAAATTGCTGTCATTCATTAATTTGTTGACTTAATGTCTACTTGAATCTTAACGGATGATTGTAATGTTTTCTTCTCATAAACTAGCCATCCATAAGCCAATCCAACAATATGATATTAAAACAAATTACAGCCAAAGTATACAAAATCCAATTTCGCGAAATTGTATACATTTAATTGAATAAATAGTGAAAGTACTTTTGACCTAAATGTTTGGCAAATTGCCAAAATGCGTATTATATGAAGTACAATTTAGTTTATTAGGATATTCGAATTAAATTTCCTCCCTCATGTGTGTAGCCTGCGTGTAATTTATGCAGCTTATTCAATTTCATTCATTAATACATGTATGTAGTCATATTATGCGCAGCATGTAATTGTAATAGTGGCATATATAGTAAATTTAGGTAGAGTTTTCAATAATAAATAACAACAGATGTACACAACTAACTCGTATTAAGTATCTGAGTTCACATTTGTGGCCGCATAACGCACAGTCGAACACAAATTCGGAACCCACTAAACGGAAGTGCATTCACAAATTTTGCGCAGTACTTCCGGTTTCCGTATGGCGTCTCCAACTGTGGCACTGCGGTTCTGCTTATGTGTCACTGTGTGTGTGTATTTGTTTGCTTGCTTCATGTGTGCAACGTAGCAGAAGTTTGATAAATTTCATTTTTAAGCCCAGTCATGGCGAATTTCAAATTTTATTATATGTTGAATATATGCAATATTTATTTTCGTTAGATATTTGCAAATATTACATAATAAAGTAATGAGTTGTTTAATGTGCAATTTTGTTATTTAAATATACGTAATTTAATGAATTTTAAATTGAAATTGATATTGTTATTGAAATTGAACAGATTCAAAAGAGTGAAGTAGTGCTCTAACGAACTAAATGAATGAACTTAGGACTAAGATCGTGAGTCTCTAGTTCTAGTCGCTGACCTGTCACATAAAATGAACTTCAGTTTGAAAAATAACTGGGTTCGATCCCCCGTCATGTTATTCTAAAGATGTGTTTTTAAGTTCCTTAGGAATGAAACGAAATTTGCAATATGTCATATTAAAAAATAAAATAATGAAAGGACTTCGGCAAACTTTATTGAACGAGAAGATCGATAAGTTAACTAAGCAAACATTGAATTACTGAAATTATTACTTAAATCAGTGTTGGCATAATTGTTTAAAGAAGAATTGATTTGGAAAGCAATATAAAGGAAAAGAAAGTAAAATATATAAAAAATATGCTAAAAAGTTAAAATTTTTTAAAATTGCTAAAATATATTAAATTGAGAGTCATGTGTCTTTAATTGAAATTGTACTTAGGTGAATGCAATTGGAATACAACGTTTAACTTATTTTCTACTACGTTTACTTCAATTTTCTCTTTCCGATACAATTCTTCCAGTTGAAACCTCTTTGAAATAGCTTTTTTAATCAACTAAAGACCCAAAAGATAACGCAACTAACGAGGAGCAAAAAAAAAAGAATAAAAGTGAAAGAGAGCGCAATTGAGGTGCTTCGTCTAATTAAAACTATAAATTATACTCGTTAAAATCCATTTGGTTGGTTTTTGCTGCATTTTTAATTGCTATTTGTGCAACATATTAAAATGCAGCCAAACTGTTGCAACAACTACAACAACAATAATTGCCAGCCTGCAATTGCTATCGTTTGATTGTTGTTATTGTTGCTGAAGGTGTGAAAAGTGGGTGGGGATGATGCATAATTTAGCTGCCACACTTTCTCTCTCTCCTTCTCCGCAAAGGCCGAAATATATAATGTGTGGGCGTGGCAGCAAGGCAACCGGAAAGAGTTCGCGTCAAAAACTTGTAAATGTTAAAAAAAGAATAAAAATAAAAAAAACGGTGTAATAATAAAAGAAAATGTGAGCAGTTTCGTATGTGGCACATAGAGATAGGGCGGCATAGCAGGTGGGCATAACAGCATTGAGGGCGTGGCAAACTGCCACTGGCAACAGATAATTTCTTTGCCTTTTACATTGCAACCAAGAGCATTTTTCCAATGGATTTTTCGCAAAGTTTCCGGTACGCTCGGCAACAAATTTATTGAACCATGAAATGTTTGCGAACGTGTCTGGGCTGAGTCAGTAAAAGAGATGGCACGAGGAGAGAGGGAGAAGCGGAAAATGGGAAGAGAGGGAGTGGAAAACAGAAAAAAGGAAAAGCCTGTAGGTGCCATGAATAATGCTTGTTAGTTGAAGCATCAATTCAATACCCTGTAAATAGGCGAGTTGTTCTCATTACTTCATTTAAATTTAGAAATTTTTTTTAAACTTTTCTTTTCTACATTTTCTTTTAGAAAATATGGGTTTATTAAAGGTTAGAAGAAATAGAAATCATAACATAGTCGTACATCATAATTTTCTCATTTTTTTGAACTTATTCTTTTTATTTCCGAAATCCCATTGGATCATTATTGAGTCGTTCAATATTAAGTTTATAGTTTTTCATTGTCCTTTGTTAGCCCAACTTTGTGGCTTTAGTTTTTGCTTGTCATTGTTTTATACTCTTACAAAGGTATTACGGCTTTGTCAGGAATAGCGTACAATTTATGTATGTATTTATAAAAATTCGTCTTAAATAATAGCTTAATATTTTAAATAAAATAATATATATTCTTAAGAAATTTTAATTTAATTCACCAAAATTCAGAATGTCCATCTTATTCAGATATCGTCAAATGCTGAAAATGCATGCTCATAATCAGGGATTAAAAGGGAAAAAAATTTAAATGCAGTACGAATTTAGAAGTAAAATCATGCTCAAATTTACATTGCGCATGGAAATTGATTGACTTTTGGCAAAGTTATGGCAGTTCAAAGTTATTAAAAATCAGTAAAATCAAAATAATCAAAATGTTCTAACCAAATTTATATGAGGTCAAATTATAACAAAATCGACATTACGCTGGAACATTCCAATGGATGAATGAATCCCGCTTCTTATTTTGCTCAACCGAAAGCCTTAATTTTCATTTTTTTTGTGAACCGAAACCTTACCGGTATTTTCAAAACGAAACTTATAAAAAACCGATAGCCCTTACGAAACCGATACTCCAAGATTTTTCATATCCGATAACCGGAAACCTTAATTCGAGCATAACCGAAACCGATATTCGTTTCGGTTTTAATCCATGCGCATAATAATAGATAATGTATCAAAAAAGGTGAAATAAATAAGTAGCAACAATGCAATTTGAAGGATATTCAAGCATCTTCATACCGCATGGATCTTATCTTTCAAATAACAATAATAATATCTAGAGAGTATTCAATCTTCTTCATACTGAATGCATCTCCTGTGTCTTGTTTAAATTTCTCCATCGTGTGGAAACTGTGGAATATCATCTCCTCTTCCTTCTTCAAATTTCGCTTGTTTTTGCTTTGGAAATTGTTTGGTTGAGTTTTTATTTAACGCATCAATGGCCACTTGGCTATTGGCCATTGGATCTGGTCGTGGTCAATTGCAGAGCCAAAAGGGTTGCCTCAACAGTTTTCATTTTATTTGCTATTGTTATAGTTTTTGTTGTTCTTGTTGCAACTTCTCGTTTTATTGTTGTTTTTGTGAGTGTTACTGCCACATGGCTCATAATTTTTCATTGCGATTTCAGTTTCCTTCTCTTCATCGTTTTGAGCCATGAAAAATTAATGCAGGTTTTGATTGGATTGGATTTTGATATCCTATCGAAGTATATTAAATTGTATTGCCTCAGGAGTTAAGATGAAGACGGTAATTTAAATGGGGGAGGGTCTGGGAATTTCTCGTAATTGCTCTTAAAATTTACCTGTGACTTTAAGTTTTGGCCTTGAGTTGATTAATCGTTTTATTGGCAATGATTTGTTTTTGTTATTCGTACAAATTGGGTAATAAATTTTGTTGCAAATAATTGCAATTGTTTCTGTTGGTAATCTATGAAGTGTTGCAAACAAATTTTTGGAAACTGCAACAAATGACCAAACATTTAATTGTATTTGATTTATAATCTGCAGTGTGAAATGAAAATGCGGATTGTGTAATTGGAAACTGGGAAATTTGTTTTACTTCAATGGGGATAAATATAATTTGCAAAGAAAAAAGTTGTGTAAATTGACAAAATTATTTATGTTTCTTCAGTATGAAAATCAGAATTAAATGGAGTTTTGGGAATCCAGAAAAAGTACATTTTTGTATAAATCATTTAATATGAAGAAAGACAAGCAATAGCTGTAAATAAAGTATTATTATAAATATTATATCATTTTTGTCTTATTTCCAAATTTTATATTTTATACTTTAATATGTACTAGAAATATATTTGAAGATTTTTATCGGAGATTAAAATTTAAAGGGAATTGAGTTTAGGTTCAAAGATGAATCAATTGAGGAATTTAATGTATTGACTTCTGAGATAGTTTGCCAGATTTATTTTTAAGTATACGCCTATATTAAAAATTATTTTGTTTTCGATTATATTTAAAGCATTACATGATTCATTTATTTTAGTTTAGTTGCTTTAAATCTAGAGCTACAACCTTATTTTAATATTTAAGGCACTAGTCAATGAATAAATTTCTTAAAATATACGTTTACAAATATAAAACTTAGCTTTAAATATTTATTACAGTAATATTGTAATTTCATTAATATTACATATTGAGTTTTAAAATGTCTCATTAAGCACTTAACTATTTATTCTCCATTTATTATTTTCATTTTATTTAAGTTGCTTTTATTCTAGAGCTACATGGTTTTTTTTTATACTTAAAATAATCACACTTTACAGTAATATTGTTATTTCATTAATATTATATATTTGGTTTTAAAATGTCTCTTTAAGTTTGGGACTTTGTTCTTAGTTCAACTTTGATAAACCATTTTAAAGTTCTTATATTTAATAATAGGAAATGACATCCTCACATTATTAAGAGTTTTCTTTCCCAACTCGTAAAGATAACATAGAGAAAGGACAGAGGTGGAGAGAGAAAAATAAAAAGAGAGAGCTTTTCCCTGCTGCCAAAATGAAGGCAAACAAAATGCGTGAGACAGGTTTGAATTGTAGGTAATGGGAACGGGAACAGAGAGTAGATCGGGGTAAGCGGCTTTGGTTTTTTGGCAGCTTTTGACCCGCACTTGTTTTCGGCTAATTCAATTAAACACTTTCCCAGTTTTTCACAAGTCTGTGTACCGCTGCGCAATTCTGAAATGAATTTCGGGTAGGTCTTTGCAACTTGTTCACCTATTGATCGCCTTATTCAATTATTTGCGCCGCCATTCATGGGACGGGGGCCCCGAGATTCCGAGACCCCGATACGGAGCCCCGACCAAATCCCGACACCAATTTGGGGCTAACAAAAATGTGAGAGAGGCAAACAAAAGCGACAGTTGCAAACTGTTCAGTTGCCTGCCTCACCGAATGATGCAACTCGACATTTCTATGGATGCCTCCACTCTCTTCTCCCTCCTCTTCCCCCCGCTGCTTCACCTCTCGCCAGTGCGTTGCACTTTTCGTGCATCAATTTTGAGCTGAGCGGAGGATTTTTGTAGCCTGGTCAAGGACCGAACAAAAATGCCGTAAACTAAATTCAATTAGAGTTGTCTTTCTTTTTTTCGGACTCAGCTTTTGGCCTCGTTCATTCATTCCTGACTTGACACAATGGATTGGATTTGCATTTGACTATGGAATACAGGGGAAATTGGCGACCTCGTAAATGATTCGAACATTTTGCAACATGTGTAAGAAGATAGAAAAAACGCTGAACTGATTTGATTAAACGACGCGTTCGGCAACAAGTGTGGCAGTTAAATGAGCTCGCTAAGTGATTGGGTGTGGCATGTCCGACAGTCCGACAATCAGACAGTCCGACAGTCAGTCTGGCTCAGCATTTTATGCAAAATTCCTCCATTCCGTTGTCCATTCTTTGCTTTAGTCAGATTGATTGGGATTGGAATACTAGGAAATCTTTGTAACTTTAGTAAGGTGTGTCATGTTAAAGATATTCCTTAGTTGCTAAATTCCAATTTAACTCACAGAAATTGATGTTTCTCTTGACATTATTTTTCAAATTTTTCAAATTTTGTATCATAACTGTGTAAATGTATATAACACTCAGAAAGAGGGACGATTCTCAAAATAAGTAGTGTGTATATTGAAGAGAAATATTAATAAACTTATCGATTTACCAAATTTGTCTAGATTTCTTTATGAATGCATAATCCACTGATATCTATGACTTAAAAACATTAAATTTGTTATTAAATTTGATTTATTTTGCGGATTTCTCTCCTGTTTAAATAATAGAGACTTATACATATCTCTATATATGTGAGTAAATGTGTGATAACGATATGTGTTTGAGGCTATTTTAGAGCTGGGTAGAGGGTATTTCCTAGTAGAAAAGTAGTCTTGGATTTTTTGAGATAACTTTTATTAAAATTTAAAAAAATTCCCTTTGAATGTGAAATGTTTTTGCATATAAATTGAAAATATCTAGGCTGTTATTCATTAATTAAGCTGAATAAAGTGCATGAATAATAAAAATGATGAATAAATATTAAAATGTACTCCAAATACGAGTAGTGAACAATTAAAAAGTCTCAAAAATAATGCACAAAAATACACACACAAAAACTAGCTACTATGAAAATGCATTGTTAAATGCATTGATTGTATCCCCACACGTTATTATTAATAAATATGTGTTTTCTTTTCATTTTGTGAGAAATTGATATAATTGAAATATACCAAATGTGCACAAATCTGAATTTCTATAACAATAATATGAATTTCCAAGTATTATAATATAAATCTAACAATTTTTTCATGATTGCATATCACTTTTATTGTAGATACAATGTAGGCATATATGTATGACCGTAAATTGGACTTGAAATCTAATTTAAAAGTCCTTTTCATAAACTGCATACAAATGTGTGGGAAGGAAGCAGCTTATAAAGTAGCTTTTAAGCGGCTTTGGTTGTGCACACACAAACGGGCAAGAAAGTCTGTTAAAATTCTACTAAAAATTGCATATAAAGTGTGTGCCATGTGTGTGTTTGTTGTGATATGGAGAATTTATACACAGCAAGAAAATAACCGAGATTTCGGGAATTCCTAATGTCCATTTTAATGCTGAGTCGTTGACATTTGATTCGTAATTTAACAGTGCTAAAATCAAGAGATTTAAACTTGAATTTAAGAATGATTTCTTTTTCGCTCTGTGTAGCCATTGCTTAAAGTAAATTGTAATGGATTTAAAGCGATGCACTTGCCCACAGCAGCCACTAACTAAAATAGCTGTCTGGCAACGCGTGTGTCTATTTGTTAGCAAAACACCAACAACAAATACAACAACAACAAGAACAACAACAACAAAAAGACAGCAAAAACTCAGAAGTAAATCCGTAATGCAAGCAGCAGCTGATAAACTTTGCTGCATACTTTGCGGCGTTGTTAAATATGTAGACGCGCACTATGGGCATTTTACCATTTTTATTTGCTATTAATTAATACTTAATTTAAGAAAGAAACACGACTTTTGGATCTAGTCTTTTGTGTGGGAAATAGGAATTTGGTCTGCCTTTTTTCTAAATTCGAATTTCAATTTAAAGAATAAGCGATACATTAAAGCTGATTTATTTATTTATTTATGGGTATGTTACGAAAAACTAAATAAATAAGGGCATTTTTAAAAACGGTTTCAACTTTAACGATTTTATGGGTTCGGAAGAAAAAATAAATTTTTCTATAAATTCTTAGCTTCAGCGCGAAATGAAAGTGCTTTTTTCTTCTTATTTTATTATTTTCCTTTTTCCTTAATTTAATTTAAAAATCTGTAATAAGTTAGTTAAAAATAAATAAATATAAAATTAAATATAAATAAAATATAAAATTAAATATATATATATATAAATATATATATAAATATATGTATACTTTTCGAAAAGGGAACATATAACCATAAACTCGGGTTTAAATTTGGTCATATTATTCATTTTCCTCATACAAAAATTGTATTAAAAATTTGTAATAATATAAAATCCTATAGGTGTACATTTCAAAAGTTGGTCTACTTTTTTCGAAAAGGAAACATATTACCATAAACTCGGGTTTAAATTTGATCATATTATTTATTTTTTGTTTAACATATATTAAATAAAAAGTCTATAATAACATTCAGTTAAGATAAAAATAAATTAATGAATAATTTAGTACATATCAAATGTTGATATATCCTTTTTTTTGAAAAAGGAACATTTTACCTTAAACTTTGGCACAATATAAATATTAAATTTATATAAATTTAATTAAACAATTTTTAATAATAATATTTAGATTAAAATAAAAAAAATATATAATTCACTTGATATCAAAAGTTGGTATACTTTATCGGAAATGGAACACTTTTGCCTGAAAGTTATTTTAATAATTTACGTAAAGTATTGTGAAAAGTGGCCATAGTGCACAGCAGACAGCTTTTAACACGCATACAAGCATGCAGCCAGCTGCTGACTGCAATGTAATTCCATTTAACATGCACATCGCGCAGCCGAGTAAGCGAGATAGTCTATATATGTAGTTGTGAGTTGCAGCGCTTTTTATACATATTTACAACTTAATGCCATGCGTATATATTTGTATATGTGTGTGTGTGTGTGTGTAAGAGCTTAACTTTGCATGCTACAAATAATTAAAGCATCAAATAAGGTGCCTTAGTCAGAGGCAGACAGAGAGAGAGAGGGAGAGAAAGAAAGAGAGAGGGTAAAGCTGAGCAACAACAGAAATTGTCATCATCATCTCACATACTAAAAGACACCCAATGCCTTTGATGCACTCCACAAGGAGCAAACATTGAAGCCATTGAAGCCTCTGCCACATGTTCCATGAGCATATATTTCAACATTGTCTCTATTCTCTTCTCTTCTCTGCTTTCTCCTCTCTGCTCTCTCCTCTCTGCTCTTCTCTTAATTGAATATTTTAATGCAAATTTAATGGTTGGATGTTCTGTGTGCTCTGTGCTTACATTTAATTTCGTCTTCAACTTTTAAGGTTGTCCTCGGACGCTCATTTTCAATTTTAAGTGCATCGTGTCAGTTGCAGACTAAAAGCAAGCAACTTTATGATGTCTCCCAGGAGTGAAAATTGTGCTCCCTTTAAACTCAACGTTAAAGTAAAAGGACAGCAACTGTGCATATTTTGTCAGAACTTTCAGACTTTTCATATTACATGCATATTTATAAAAGAAATAATCCATATTTGAGACAACAATATTCTTTTTATTTTGTATTTGTATGAAAAAACGTTTTTGAAAAGTTCTCCAAAAAGTAGAAGAACTGAATAATATTTAAGTACTTGTTACTTGTACTTTTTAAAGCATGAACAACAGGATTTGACACACAGACAGGATCTGATTCGAATTGAAGACATATTCTTACAATAATATCAATAAAAAGATAGACCTCTTAAAGAAATCCCATCTATATATAAAACTCTTTGTCCTAACTCACTGACTGACTGACATATCAACGTGTAGGCCAAAACGGCTAAAGGTTACGACGTTAAGACGACGTTTTATAAAATTCCGTCTGCAAGTGTGTTTACCTGAGGTCAGAGGTCAGGGAATTGCTTTGTATGAAAAACTTTTTTGTCTCTTAAGATATCTTAACCAAACTTAAAGATTATAATTTTGTTGCTGTCTCTTACATTTTAAATACATTTGGTTAAATTCGGATTACATTATTAATAAGTTAATAATTATTAATGTTCATATATTTGAGTATACATACATGAAACTGAAGATTAACTTCAGCTACTTATTTATTTGTAAACTATTTTAATATCCTTATTTGACGACATTTTCTTAACTCTGTTTTGCTCACTTTGATTCCATTTTGAGCCACTTTAACGCTTTTACAAAAGTTTCTTTGCTTTTGTTGCACATTTATAGCACAATGTGCACTTTGGGGTGGAATCATTCCCTCACTTTGAGTCAGATAGCTATTATCGTTAGTTTTGTTTCAACCAATCGTTCCATCAAGTCGTTTCTTTTGCTCAATATCCTATCACCTGGTGTTCTTGAAACTCATGCTACCATTATGCAATAACCCTCTGGCAATGCTAACAAATGGATACCCCCAACGAAAAGAGAATAAAAGGAAATAAAATAAAACAAACGTGAAGCAACTGAAGTGACACATGAAACTCTTTTAATTGCATCTGTTTTTTGTTGCTTTTTGCCATCATCGGTAAACAAGCGCAACAAAGAGTTAAAAAAAGGCAACAAAAAAACTACCATGGCTCTATTTTCCCCTCTTTCATCTTCAGTTCCGGCCCAAGCATCGATTTCATAGGTCAAGTCGTAAATATAATTGCCATTGGGCTTCGTTCAGCTGCTGTGATTTATGCGATTTCCCAGACAGAAGTTGGGAAAGTTCTTGGCAAACTATAACTTATGCGAACTCCCATCTCCATGGTCACTTACAGGCAAATACATGCATACATATTTTTTTTATTGATGTCAACTTTCCCAACATAAATTCATACACTTTATAACTTTCAGAACTCACTTTCCTGAGTAGATTGCAAATTTAAATTAATATAACAACTTTATTAGCATAAATATCAACTTTAGTAAATATTATTTCCAAAGTCGCATTAATCATTAATTATCAGCTTCTTTTTTTAAATAAGAGTAGTCTGCTATAAAAGCTACTAAACTATGAAAAAATTCCTTTGTAAACCTTGTAAACAGTATTAATCTGTCCTCCATGGTCACTTACAGACACATACTTTTTTCTTACTAAATATATTCTTATTACATTTAAAAGCAACATTAACTTTATATGTTTGCTGATTTTTGGTCCTCCATGGTCACTTTATTAGAGCTTAACTTTATCATGTACCATAAATATTGTTTTGTAACTTTATTAAATTTGCTTAAAATATATTACACTTGTCCTCCAAGGTCACTTAAAAATGTATCTTTAGTGAAATGAAAATCTCCTAAATAAATACTCTTATCGTCTGTATAAGTAGCATTAACTTTTCCTTATTCTGCTCACTTCTTCACTTGATTTATGTCCTCCAGGTTCACTTATTTTGGGACTTACTATTTAATTTAGCTGCGTATACATATTAAAAGTACATTTCTTGCTCTATGTATGGGATAACTCGTATTATTTCATCATTAGGCAACATCTGGCTGAGGTATAAATCACGCATACGCCACATAGTACGATTATAAGCCACAGGAATTTTTTGTATTATATTGGAATAGTTATATTTATGCCACATTATACACACGCCATTTGGCAAATCGCCAAACTGAAACCACACGCATTTTGTTTGTTTTAATTATATTGTTTTCTCTCTCTATATATCCCTCTCTCTCTCTCTCTCTGTCCAATTTCGATGGCCGAAAAGCCACTTGAAGATACGAAGTTGCACATTAAGTTAGAGCTGCATTTTGTGGTTCGTCGGTTTCACTTGGTTCCCCAAAAACTTTTGGGACTTGAAACTTTTCCTGCAAATTGTTCGCGTTTTCATTATAACTCAGTTTGTAAGGACGATGACAGTTTTTAAATGTGCTGAAAGGTAGCTCAGAAGTTGGAATAAAATCTTGTTGAGGACTGTACAAATATTTGTGATACAATGTTGGTTACTTTAAGTGAAAGTCGCTGACGTGACAAATTGAACAGGAAATTTTCTGCACTTATCCACAACAAATTACAGTTTAAAAAGTTCTTAGTTGGTTGTTAATGAAAGGATCCGTATTCGGAATTCAGGGTAAGGAAATTAAGTTGAGTAAAATTGGTGAATTTATTGTGAATTAAAATCCCCAAACTAACTTTGCTCGAATGTGGAAATGTGATATTTAATTTGCATATATTTATTTATTTTTATAAAACAATTAACAATTTTTTTAAACATAACAATAGCGTAGAACTCTATCCACTTTGTCGAGTTTTATGATGAAACTTTCTTTGTATTTTTAAGCTGAACTAGCATTTGACCAACAATGCATTAAATTTATTCACGGCTGTTAAATTTCAAGAGTCTCGTTAAAGTTCTTTGTCCAACATTTTGTGGGGAATATTATCCCATTTAAATTGACGCTAACAAGCTGAAATTGTTGCCCAGTCGACCATAAATTGGACTAATGTCAATTATTTTCACTTCTAGAGGATGTGAAAAATAGAGAAAAAGTGCATTAGGGAAAACCTCAAGGGGATGTTGAATAATTTCAATCATTTTTTAGTGTTGGGCAATTTTTGTCACTCTTATGTACGTTGTTGTTAATATCAACCATTTTTTTTTACATGCCACATTCGTCTGCGCATATTTATAGTTCATAAATTCACATTTATGTCGACTCGAGGGTCGTTCAATGAGTCGAATCAGCTCATGTATATTAATTAATTATGGAATTCATTTAGTAAAGTCGCATAAAGTAAATGAAAGTAAGTGAAAAGAGGTCAATTTGTATTTTACTTACAATAAATTAAATGATCGGACTGTAAACAAACTTTTAATTTACATGTTATATTCATTAACTTAATAAAATTACATGTAAAAAGCGTAATTTTTCCAATAAATCAAGGGGTAATATTTTTTTGAAATGGAAAAATATTAAATAAACATGGGCCTTATGAGAAACAGACAATAAATGCAAATTTAATAAAGGCTCACATAATTTCTGTGATTTATATTTGAACATTCAAATATGATTGTTGCTTATACGAATTGTATGAAACATTCTAGTGATGTATATTTTTCACAAAAAATAAATAATAATAATAAAAAGTTATTATGTAGAAGATTAATTTGTATAAATAGCTATTATATTATTTAACAGCTACTGATTACAGATCTATTAAATAATGGAGCGATAATTGATTGAAATTAGATGTTGAATGCCTTAATTAATAATTATCAATTTTTATTAAATATGGTAAATACACAGAAAAATAAATCCGGGATTCCGATATAATCCAATGCGATGTCAGAAGTACGTTTATCTAGGATTTTCTTAAACCAATTACAAAATACTTGATTCAAGCCCGATTTTTTCAGGAATATTTTGATTTTCGGGGATTTGTAAATGTTTTTAAAAATTAGATCAACTATTTTAGACCTCTTTAACTTTTTTAATGTTGAGTCGTTGGTAATATTTTATCCGCATATTGTCTTAATTTAACAATAATATCCTGAACACATACTTGAGAAATACAAAATAAAGTCAAGAATTCTTATCTTGAATTTTAGAAAGGTTTTCTTTTCTTCTGTGTAATTGATCTTAGGAAAAACTTGAAGTTGATCAATACTTCGCTGAGTTCCTAGAAAATAAATAAACTTCCAAGAGGGAAGCAAAATTTATTGAGCTAAAAAACAGAGTACATTCAATTGAATTGTTTGCGAGAAGACTTATGAAGCGACCCTCGCAGTAACATATGAGACTTGTCTTCATGGTTGACTCACTGGCTGACGGTTGACAATTTGTTTTCTTTTTTCGGACAACCAACAACAATAACAAGGAGATGAACAAGAAGAGCAAGGAAAACAAGGATAACAACAACGGCAACAGGATGCCAACAACAATCAAAAAAGAAACGAAAATCACTTGACTTTTCGTAGTTGTCCTTGTCGCTTGCAGAGATGCAGGATGCGGTGGAACGAGCCTCTTGTTTGTCTCTAGTCGAGAGCGGGGAGAGGAGTGTGAAAAACTTGAACGTTGACACACACACACATAGACACACACAAAATGTATGTGTGTGTGAGGGTGGAAGGAAGGGAGAGAGGAAAATCTACAGCCCGAAGCTGGGAATTGAGAACAGCCGCTTGTAACCGCCAAAAACATTTTGCTAACGATTTATGTCCGTTGCATGTTCTCTATTTGGGGCTATGAGATAAATATCTGATACTTTTTCAGTTGCAGCCACTGCAAGTGTCTTGGCCAGCTTCTCTTAACTCTGACATCCACTTTTAACTCACTGAATTACATATCAGTCGCAGTCAGTGCAATGAACAATTAGTTTGAATCTCTAGCGTTGATAAAAATATAGATTTGTCTTTTATGTGTTCAGGTTTTCATTTAATTTTTTACAAATACAATGAGATTAAGAATATGTCTCAGTTTATATCATCTACTTGTGGCACCACTCTATTAAAAATGTGTCTCTAATTATTTCGAAAGTTTAAAATCTAGAAAAGTTAATTGAAAACTGATAAGATATATGCATAAAAAACTGAGAGAGAAATCAATAAATGCTAAAAAAGGCAGAGGAAATTTGCTGGAAATCTTGGGAAATAAATTTAAGGAACCTTTAAACAAGTTGCATTTGCTGATGGGGTAATAAAAACAAAAGAAAAACTGATTATTGGAGGATTTGGAAGGCTAAGAAATTTATTTAGTTTTGATATTTATAGTTCCTCAAAAAGCTTACAATATAAATTTATCTTGTGCATTTCGTGTGCTAATAAGATAAATGTTTAAATTTAAAATATAAATAAAAACACTATTATTTAAAAAATATTAAAAAAATAAATAAAACAACGCAAACAAAAACTTAAGTGACGCTATGAATAATCATAAATTTTAATTATCTTTCGTATTTATTAAACAATCGAGAGTTTCAGCAGCGGCGTAAAAGTTGCTTATTGCAGGGTATTTCGCAGTCGATCTTTCAGGCATTTCTTGTTCTGGCTTGTTTCGTTTATGCTCGTTGAAAGTGCGCTTAGTTTAGCAGACATCAAAGTGCTTTTGCCAAAAATCCAATGATTTGCACATTTAAATGGCCAGAAGGAAAATGTTAGCTGGCTAGCTAGGAAAACTCATAGGAAAAGTTTTAATTAAACCAACTTTAAGCTTTGAGTGCCGCTGGACCGATGTTGTCAACATGTGAGCACATGTTCTACGAAAGGGAAACAGGATAAAACACACAGAGCTCTTCCTTGCCTGGGCAAAAAAGTCCTGGCTAAAGCAGGAGTTGAGTTTGGCACAGGCCAACATTAAATCTGGCTTTTTACAACAATTTGAGCCATTAACACTTTGGACGACCAGACCGAGCTTTTAAAGCAGAGAGCGTCAAAAAAAAGAAGAAGAAAAACAAGTCCAAAGGCAACACAGCTGCTCAGCTCAGTTGGGTTAAAGCCCCCAAATCCTTTTACTGCCTGACAGCTGGTCGCTTTGGTTGAGGCCCACAAACAGAATGGAGTAACCGCTGTCAGTTAACCAACGAAGCGACTAAAAATTATGTACCGACTCCCCAAGCACTATGGGAATATTTACCATTTTAATATGGATTTAATCCATTCTTCAAGAATTTTTAATTAATAAAAAATTATTTTAGTTTAATTGCTTAAACAATTTTAGATCGATTCATATACAGAAATAAGTTATCCTGGATTTCGGGATATAATCAATCCATTGTAGTACAAATTACTTGAGCACAATTTTTTTTTTATCAATATTTTGATATTCGTGATTCTCTACATTTTTTTAGTTAGATCAAATATTTTAGGCTCCTTTGACTTTATAATATTAAATCGTTGCTGTTTTATCTACACATTTTCTTAATTTAACAATAATATCCCGAATAGTTACATACTTAAAAATCTTAAACTTGGAATGGTTTTTTTTTTCTGTGTATCTTTTGCTAATGAATCGAATTAAATCAAACGACGCTTTTCAAAAATCGACATCATTGTGTGTAGTTGGTATTTTTATTTAAATTTACTGAATTTGTCGAATCTATTTATTTTATGAGGTAAACTAAGTTAGTCTAAAATTCGAGTGAGAATTTTGAGCAATTACTTTGTAAAAGTTAATTGCTTTTATTATATTTGCCTTATTAATAGTGCTTACAATATAATACAAAATCTTTCTTTGTATTTGTCTGTTACATATATAAATAATTTCGAACGAGCAATAAAAACGAAGCAAAGATTTTATTGAGTGCTACAAATTGCATATAAATGTTAACTATAGCAATTATTAAGAGCCACATTTTACCTACTTTAATATATAAAAATTTGTATGGAAAATGTATGTAATAATTTTCTGATAAATCGACAAAATGATATTTTCACAGACGGTGCTTAAAATCTCATTCTAAATTCGATGTACAGTTACAATTTATATAATTAATGCAAATGCATAGAGAAAAAACCTCAAATTCTTTTAAATAAAACCAGAAATGTTAACATAACAGTTGGCTGTTATTATAACAGCTGTTAAATTTAACAGTCTACGCCTTCTGTACGATCTCTTTCAATTGATAATATAAGGCGCAATACTAATAGATAAATTTATTTCAAAAAAAGGAGAAAAGTGCCCATAGTGTCAAGTAGACAGCTGGCTAAGGGAAGGGCCATGGACATGAACAAACTGGTCAACCTGACGCTTTGTCCTTTTTTCCTATTTGTTAATTTGCACCTACAAAACGTTAGGACAGCACGACAGAAGGACAGGACGACAGGACGACAGGACGACAGTAGTGCATCATTGTACACGCCCACAAGAGATGAAGGGAGGGAAAGCCAACTCATATCATTCGCGTTGATTATAGATGAAGTTGGTAGGAAAAACCATTTGGGAATCAACTGCTGCTTGCGGTTTAGTTAGCTGTCTGTCCGTTGTCACAGTACCTGTGACCTTTAGACCCTTAGACCCATGTCCTGACCCAAGACCCTTAATGTTGCGGTTGTTTTTATTGTTTAATATTGGTTTTCTACACAAAATAAAAGTATGTTATAGCATGCGACAGAATTTGCGCAGGTTTGTGTCAAGGCTAAAAGTAACAGCTGTTACTACTGTTACTTAACAGATAATGTTAATGCTTAAGAATAAACTGAATGAATTCAAAAATTCAACTTAAATTGCTATCTTAAATTTCTTAAATATTTGCATACATATTTTTATTTTTGGCTCAAATTTATTGACCAACATAGACCACAAATACAGTTAGCTTAACAACACGCTGCCATAAATTAATTGCCCGACAACACGCAGCATTTTCGCACCCTCAAATTTTGACACGCTGCTTTTATTTATGACGCAAAAACTGAATAAACAAAAATGTGGTTTAATAAATTACAACATGAAAGCCGGTCCAACTCCACAGGAGAGAGCGAGAGCGAGAGAGGCAGAGTAAGAGAGAGCGTAAGAGAGCTGCGTACTTGACTCAGCTGTTATTTTTTTTTCTACTTTTATTGTTTTTGAATGTTACGTCGGGCGCGCCCTTTTATTTTTGGCTGCATTCCAGTTTTACGTCTATTGCTTCTCCCACGTCCAGACGGAACGGACGTAAACAAATGACTTTTTTTTGGGCACGTTAACAGCGAACGGCAGTTGAAACCAGTTTTTATAGCAGCCTTTTAGGCGGCGCTGTTAAAATACAAGCGCTCTCTCACGCTCCCGCTCTCACACTAAAATTTGCGCTCTCTATTGATTTGTTATTAATGCTGTGCGCATGCGTTAGCTGAGTGCTGCAAAACTCCAGACACCGGCCATTAATATAAACAGGGTGTTGCACTGCGTTGCCATCCACTGTAAATACTGCACAGCTACAGCTGCCGCTAAAGTGTGAGGGAGGCAGACACAGACAGAGAGAGAGAGAGAGAGTGTGAGAGAGCGTGTGTGTGCAGATTTTTATAGCATCTCCCATTTATGAGTTTGAGTTTAACATTTCGCTCTCTGTTGGCCTTTGCAGGGGTGGCATGTGGATAAATTTTGGCCGACATGGATCCCAGTGCTCTACAAAACATGGATCGGGACGCATTAAAGAAGCAAATCGAGAATATGAAATATCAGGCCTCCATGGAGCGCTGGCCGTTATCTAAAAGCATTGCTGAGTGAGTAAAGATTCTAATATTATAATTGTAAATACATATTTCAAAAGCAGTGAAATTTCTCAACAATAAATATTCAACTTTTACAAGTGTTTGTCAAGTGTTTGTGTGTGCTTAAAAAAACCCCAAAGCGAACTCATGTTTGTCTAGACGCGCCATGTTTTTCGTAGAAAAGTTGACACAGTGCCTGCCTAAAATATTCATACTTCTGCATCCACCGAGACAACACCTGAGAGCTCCTCAGTGCTCATCCGGGCGTTCTGTTTATTCTTGCAAAATATTTACATAAATATAAAGTTGTTGTTGTTGATTTTGTTGTTGTCGTTGTTGTCGTTGTTGCGGTGGTTGTTGCTCAGACCCCGCAATAAACGATAGTTGCCTTACAGTCTGTACTCAGTTAATACCCTCGTGTTGCTAACATTCTATGTTGGGGGGTGGTAAATGGGGAAAGGGGGTGAGGGAGTGTGTAGACAACGACTAGACAAATTTATATGTGTGTGTTTGTGTGTTGAGCACCAAAAATATCTCACAGAAATTCGCAGAGTGAATTTTCAAAGTTACTTTTCCGCAGAAATATTTACAAGCAAAAAATTGATATACATGATAACATGTAGACTGATTCAACTTTATCATATATTTTTCAAAATTCAAGAGCTACTGCTACTACTACTTATTTCTTTTAACAAGAATTACAAAAGCTGAGTAGGGTTTTCAGTGTATAAGATACCTCGGAAATACGAATAAATAATGGGTAAATATACCCATTATTACTTGAAATTAATAAGCTACATTTTAGCATATGTACACTGATAAAGAAAAATTTTCTAAAATCAAGATTTTGGTTTCAGAAATAAGAATTTTGGTCTAAAAAATTGCGTTGAGAACATAAAATTCTTGAATTTAGAAAACGCATCTTGATTTTAAGAATATTTCAAATAAAAATAAGTTCTTAATTTAAGACCAAACTGTCTTAAATTCTCAAACCAAAAATAAAAAAATAAGACGGGTGTTTTAAACTTTAAACTTTAAACTTTTTTTTTTGATATTTATACTTTTTTTTGGATTTTTTCATAAATATTCTTTATTTATATTTATATTTTCTTATTCTTATTCTTAATTCTTAAATTAAGAGCAGCGAATTTTTAGATGAATATTCTAAGTATTAGTAATGTGGTCTTAAAATGGTCTTATTTTAAGAACAAAATATTTAAGATGAATGTTCTTGATTTTATAAGTTTTTTTTGTTAGAATTTACTGTGGAACTCGTTTCTAATTGGACTAGTCCCTTTATTTTAAAATTCTATTTAGTATTGATAAAGTAAAATTTTGTACTTCATATCAAAATTTCGAAACATTTCTGAGCTGAATAACTTTATCAGTTTGTGCTTTTTCTGGCTAATACTAACATTTCTAACTGATGCAATATTAAGACAACATATTTCCCACAGAAATGTACAGATTACTAGAAAAATTAAATCTAGCTGTAGGGTTTATCCATTATAATTTGAATATTCTGGTCTGACTGGATATTGTTTCAAACTAGTCATTTTCCTTTGTAACTGCAAGCGGCAAAATTAAATCTAAAATGATCTTTAATGAAACATTTCGGTTAGAAAGTTTTGAGTAGCTCTATTATGCAACAAACCAACTTTTCAAATTTCGGTTGGAAACAAGAATTTGGCAGCTTTTATGTAGTTAAAATGAAAATGAAATAAAATGAATTCCATAATATTAAATTGTTCAAGTTTACAAATGTTAATAATATTTTAATAATATGGTAAACTAAACCAACTAAGTATTCGTTATAATAAAGTAGAAAGTTCAAAATTTCGGACTCTAAATTATGTCAAAACGAGCCAAATAATGCTACCTTATTTTCAAATATCAAATATCTAGATTATAGATCTATATTATAGATCTGAAATATTTATTTTCATTTGTTAGCTAAAAACTGAAAGCTTAAATCAACAATCAAATGCTATTTTTTTTAACTAGAATAGTTTAATCGTTTAATACTCGTACAGTTTAAATATAATTATTTTTACAGTAGTATCTTTTTCTCTATTCCTAAAAGGGGAAACTCAAATTTATATTATATATGCAACTCATTTAGATTACGTACGCTACTTTTTCATAGTTAAATACCTTATCAATTGATTTATTTTAATGTCATTTCTATCTCTAGAA
This sequence comes from Drosophila kuntzei, assembly GCA_035042165.1. Taxonomy (NCBI): domain Eukaryota; kingdom Metazoa; phylum Arthropoda; class Insecta; order Diptera; family Drosophilidae; genus Drosophila; species Drosophila kuntzei. The sequence goes on along the minus strand of JAWNLU010001919.1, from coordinate 274,994 downwards.
GAATGACAATATAAAAGACTCATATTTCTGAAATTTTCATTTATCACATGGCCCGTGTTGAAAATTTAATTGCCATTTTCATGGCAAGGCTGGCACAGCAAACTTCGGATATAAATCACAATTAATGTGGCGTCTCTCTAATGACCAACTTTTAATAAAAGTAAACAATTTTTACGCTGTTAGCCAACTGTGACGTTTCAACATTTCTAAAGCCAATTTTTAAATAAACACGCGGTCGGAGCTGAAGCTGAAGCTGCATTTAGTGCCAGTGCTAAAGTCTGCGATTTAGTTAAACATTTAGTCGACGGCTAATTATGAATAATTAATTGGTACACAGCAACTTGGATTAAATCTCCCAATCCTCCCATCTTCCCACTTTCGGCTGCTTCTCTTGGGGTCTAAACAGGGGCTTAAATCTGTGTGTGCTTGCGTAATTTATTTAACCTCACCAATGTTGAGTCTTCTAATCCTGTTAAACTTGCTTCTCATATCGAATATTCGATAAGTTAACTAATTCGGTGCTGTTTTAACGGCTTTTCTTAGCTTCCCTGATCAACTTGTAGGGTATTTCCTAGTTGAGTTTCCGCTCTCCGCTTTTAACATTTAGCATTCAACGCAATCAATTGAAATTTCCCTAAAACATAAACAACAAAAGGTTAAACAAACAAGCAAACTTTAAGTGCAAACAAAATAAACATTCAGCATACATAAAAAAAATGTATTTGTTCTTTGGTTGCGATAATCCAAGTAAATAAAACTCAAATAGCAATCAAATACAAGTTTTAACAAATATTTGACAAATGAAAATGAGTGCAACCGTACGAAAAAATGTTAAATGGAATTTAAGAGCATGATAGATGGCATTTTATATTGCGATTTCTAATCGACTGTCGATTGTCAATTTGGGAATGTCACTTAACGAAAGCATCAACTCAATTTCACAGTACATTGCAAATTTGTCACTCAATCAGCAGCAGTTAAATAAAGCAAATTAGACAAAACTCACACAAATACATACTTGTATCCCTCTATGCACCTACGTGGAAATGCGAGGGTGGCCTGAAAAGTTTTTAGTCAAAGTAGAAAACATTTTTAATTACATTTTAATTTTATGGCAGTCAAATTTTACAATTTTACAACATCTATTATAAATAAAAAAGACTCCTGGAGTCATAAATATTAGTCATATGAAGATATGCAAATTTGTACACTGAGCGTTATAAGGATTTCAATAACGAACGACACATTTAATGATTTAACCAGTAATTAATTCGGTTTGCAATCTCAAAAGATGCCCATCGAACGGCATTAAAATCTTGTCTATCAGTGTAGCTCGATCGCATTGCACGTCGACGAAGAAGAAGTCGACATAAAGAAGCCAATTTGCTAAAAATCACAGAAAGAGTCCTATTACATTGTTTCATTTTGGCAATATTTAATAGTAAACAACTTTTACATGGTGTTCGATTTTCAGAACTTAATAAATCTTAATAAATATTTCATTTAAATGATGTGGTTATCTGTGAAAAATGCGAATATTGAAAACCTGCCGAATCTTATTATTAGAAAATTAAATATAAATTGTAAATGAATTGTTCTTAAAAAGATAATGTTGAAAATATGTTGTATTTCCTTTGAAAAAGTTACGTTTTCCTGCTAAGGTCAAGGACTTATCAGCCCACCCTCGTATGCTGCTGGCATCAACTTTACAAATTCAAAGTCAATTAAATTTTGAGAGGCGAAATCGAAGCACACGATTGATGTACAAATTGCACTGACTGACCACTGACAGAGAGGAAAGTGGGTGTGTGTGTGTGGTAGGTGTGTGTGGTGGGTGTGTGTGGTGAGTGTGTGTGGTGAGTGTGTGTGTATGTGGTAGACATCTCGTTAAGTACAGCAAACACCACATATTACGGCGATTTGGAGCACGATCACGAAATGGAAACCCAATTCTATGCTCCTCGCTTTTGGTTTTCGCAATCATGATTGATTGACACCCTGTGCAGTGTAGTGTAGTGTTGTACAGCGTTGCATTGTGTTGTGGCTTTAACCACACACGACCGCCCACTGCGTGACAGGCTTTAAACGCACGGTTGCATTGATGCATTTTGCCGCTGGTCATTTGTGTTGCAAACAACAAAATGTTGTATATGTATATTCAGTGTTGCCATTCTAGCAATTTTATTGCTAGATTTAGCACTTTTTTAGTTTTAAAAGCTAGATAAATTTTTGAAATGCTATTACTGATAAAAATAATGTTCTAAAATCAAGATTTTGGTATCAGAATTAAGAATTTTGGTTTAAAAAATTCGTCGAGGACATAAATTTAGTAAAGTTAGAAAACACATCTTGATTTTAAGAACATTTCAAATAAGAATAAGTTCTTGTTTTTAGACCAACCAGTCTTAAATTCTCAACCCAAATAAAAAAACAAGGCAGGTGTTTTATTAAATTTTAAACTTATTTTATTTATTTTGATATATTATATATACTTTTTTTTGATTTACTTTTTTTTTATAAATATTCCGATTATACATATGTTTTTCCCAAAAATTTAAGATTTTTTATTCTTATATTAAGAACTGCGATTTTAAGATTAACATTCTTAGTATTAGTAATTTAATCTTTAAATGATCCTATTTTAAGAACAAAATATTTAAGATTAATGTTCTTGATTTTAGGATTTGGTCTTTTTTTTTTCAGTGTATAAATCTAGCAATTTAAAAAAATAATTTAGATACTTTTAGCAATTTTCCGTTGTTCCGATTAATTTTAATAGATTTGCTAGATTCAGAACTTTAATAATTGCAAAAGCTGGAAAATGTCAAGTGCTATTAGCCAGAAAAATAGCAATTTGTAAAAATGAATATAATTTTCTTCTGTGTGCTGTGAGAAAATAAATTTTGTCAAATGGTAGAACAATTGAGACCCCGTAAAGTTTATGTGAATTTACAGATATAAACTTAAAAGATATGGAATGTTTTGTATCAACTACACATTGGCAAATAAAAAATATTTTAAAATGATTTAGTAATTCGAAAAATTAAATCGTCGAAATTTCATTATTGCTGGATTAAAATAAGTTAAATTACATTAAAGTTTCTAATCTAAATCTGGTAAAAAAATTAGCAATTTGTTTAGTACTTTTTAATTTTCTTTTAGCTTTTTCTTACCATTTTTTTGTTGTTATTTTAGCTATTTTAACCCATAATATTCTGGCAACACTGTATACATTCTGGGCAAGGGGGCAAACACACACATGGTATATCACAACTTGCCACATGAGCATCTATTTCACCTTAATGCGAAGTCCAAGTTTTGTGGTTTACTTGGTTTCCAAGAGGGGTGACGACGAGGGTGGAGAGAGAGAGAGAGAGAAATTGGCAGGGCTGGCAAAACTTTTGCGAAACTTTGCCCTGGACTCCAGGTGGTAAAAGTTTAACGTGCAATCCCCTTATATAATGTTAATAACAGTATTCTTTCCTCAAAACTCTCTTCACTATGCTGAACTCCCTCTGTCTCTCTCCCTCTCTCTCTCTCTTCGGCTATTTCTTTCTCTTTAAATTGCCTCCGTAGGTATGTAAATCTGTTGAGCATTTTAATTTATCATCAACAACAAGTGCGAATATATTTTCGTGTGTCTTATAAATAAGACAAGGCAGCTATAAGAATTTACATAATAGTTGCAGTCACTGTTCGAATATTAAATACACTAACAATCCATATTTAAAAGATATATATGTCTCTTGGAAAATCAACTCAAAGCTTACTTTAATTAAAATAGCATTAATAAAACTCTAAAGAACAAAAACATTCCAATATAACAGTTTGAAAATTAATTTGCTTAACATAGGAGTTTTTCATGAATATTTCCAATGCTGGCGTGGATTTTTTATGAGCTTGGGAGAAAGAATTTATACATTTTAAATGCAGCATTAATTAAGAGGATAAACTTATATTAAACATCGGAATCGGTTAAGATTTGACAAAGTTATGAGACTTTCAAGATTTTCAAAATATGCCAAAGGATAAGTATAGAAAAATCAGAAAATATTCACGGTTTTTTTTTAACCCAAGCAAGAATGATTTTCTGAAGCTATCTTAATTATTGACTCTTAATTATCAAACCAATTATCATTCAAACAATCATTAATTCACGGAGCACGGAGAGTATCATACTTAAGATATTTCTAAATTTAAATTTAAGCCCGCTTTTTTAATATCTAGTTAATGTAATCTAATATCTAGTTAATTAATGTAAAACTAAAAATATTTCTCAGTTAAAATTTAAGTAGACGTTGAAAAAACGATCCCGCGAGAATTTCACACTCGTAATCTTACTGGCAAATTTAATAAAGCCGCGTAGGGTATATTTTGTATGTGAATTGCTTTGACTTTTCGTGCAGAAAATTGTGTTTTCTTTTTAGCCGCAATGGAAAGGGAGCACAGCCAACAGAAGCAATGAAGATTGTTCGCTTTTTGGCATTTCATTTTCTTTTTCCTTGGCATGCGTATAGAGCCTGTAGATTTTCCTTTATTTTTATATACATTTTTTATATTTTTATGACAATTTATATGTTGTTGTACGGCGAAAGAGGAACAACAATAAGGGATACGAGCATAGCTGCAGTTTATGGTTGTGGTTGTCGCTTTTGTTGCGGTTTATTGTGGTTATAAATTCGGAAATGTAAGTGTGACTCGCACAGCCAGAAAGCGGATGCATTTCCCAGAACGGATTGGGGTTAAAGCTTCTATAAAACCCACCAAAAAAACTCTCAATTGGCCTTCTCTTTGCAAGTTGGTAGCCAATTTAATGCGACTTTGAACATTTTTTTCATAAAATTTTATATTTACTCTGAATAAATCCGAGATTTTACTTTGATTTCATAAATATGAATCCTGTAAAATGGGCAAAAAATTCCTCTGAATTTGTTTTCGTTATGAGACATTTTAAAATACAGGGTATTTGTAGGTTTGAAGATCTTTAGTTTGTTCTTACTTGTTTTCTGCCAACTTTATGTGCTATAAATATTGCACATGAGTTTTAAGACTGAAAGAAAGTGTTTAAAAAATGTAAGCCATATTATCGATATGTGTATGTATAGCCTATAAAAAAGATGATAATAATTTACTATCGAATTAAAAAAAAAATGTACAGATATTTATTTTGAACATTTTTTTAAAGTTGATCTATAAAAGTGTTTTTACTGTAATAATTTTTGGAAATACTCTTAAAGTTTGACTGAAATATATTGCAAAATAAATAAACGTGAAATTTTTTCTCGATCTACTTAAATTGAACTTTTTGATGCATTTTTATAATAATGTATTTTTACCCATCACAAAAATATATAACGAGTAAGCTATTTAATTATAAAAGCAAATAAATTTGATTGATGAATCATTTTAATGATGTGGCATTTATTAATTGTGAGTCAGCAATTTATTGCAAAATTAGCTCAGAAATTTGTTGCCATTTCAACTTTAAAACATTTAAATTTTTTAAAAGTATTTATAAAAGTTTTTATAATACTTGAAATATATTAATCTACTATCTATAATAATTTGCAGAATATGTCATAAATTGTCTTAAGATTAAGAAAAAAAATCATGTTAGGGTAAAATTTGTGTGTAGGATATTTTTGTCACTTAAAACACGATTAATTTTGCACAGTGAGTGTCAAAATTCGAAGTCGCCCAGCTATTTTAGCCATTGTCGTAGATTTTTGAGCATAAATTACATATACACACACAATTCCTGCAGAAACTAAAAGATAAAACATAATTTAAAGGGCCAAGTGAGTTAGTTTAAGCTTTGCCTCCTCAGCAATTGCAATTGTTCAAGTATTTGACATTGTCAGGAGCCAGGGCTGGCAAGACCAGGGCTTGTCAGCTGCCAATTGTCAGGCATTTTGTATAACGAGAAACTGAAACTACAGTAAAAATGGCTTTAAATTCGTTTCCATCCACAAAAACATGCAAATTAATTGCCTCAAAATACAACTAACAAACTCAACTAAAGAAAAGGGAAGGAAGGATATGGAAAATGTATTACAAGTGTTGATGTGACCTTTGTTTTGAGGGGGAAAGGGAGGGAAAAGGGGCTGTGGGTGTGTCCAGTGAATTGGATTAGTGGTTTATTCAATTTAATTTAAATGCAAAACATTCTATAAAGTGCTGACTTCGTTGTAAAAGCTTACACAGAAGGAACAACGTGTAAAGCAATCGCAGAGTTTGTTTTACCAAACAATATCCCCTTCAATTCGCACCGAAGGGGAGTTCACTGTGAGCTGTGTTTAATGTAATTTAATAAGAATTGGGTTGAACGATTGGCAAACAGTTACTTGATTGCGGTTCTCCGTTTCTTCTGAAACATCATCCGTTTAATTTGTAGAAGAAGCACTTGGGAATTATTGTAGAAGTTGCTTTCTATGAATTGCGTTATTTATTTAGTTTTTTTTCCCTTTTTTTAATTTTAAATAAATTACTTAAAATCAGGGTTTTTTTTTATATATTTAACGTCGACTAAAAGCAGTCGACAGAGAGAAAAATGTTAATTAATTAAAATTAAAAGTACAAATATAAAATAGCAATGTAAAATTAAATAATATTATAATAAATTTAAATTGTTAACTGAAAGAATAAAAAAATTAAGTTTAAGTTTAAAACAAACATTCTTGTAGAAGTTGCTTTCTAAGAATTTTTTTAATTAGTTCATTTATTTTTTATTTTAAATAAAATATTTAAAATCAGTGTATCAAATCGAAACGAATATCAGTTTCAGTTACGGTTTTCGTTAATAGGATACCCAATATTTCGATTTTGTAACTGCTACCGGTTTTTTGATTATATCGATTTAAAAATATCGGTATGATTTCGGTTCTCAAGTAACAAAAAATTAGTTGGAAAAATGCTATAACATTTTTAATATATATACAAAAATTCTATCATTTCAAAACAAAACAAAAACAAAATTAGCTAAGGTTACCAATTTCAATCTTCTTTCTTTAATTTCTTTAATTCTTTTTAATTTTTTCAATATCTTTATTGACATATTCAATTGTGTCCGAAACAATTTCTCATTAAGATTGAAATTACTTAATTCTAGGGTCGAGACTTTATTTCAAGTATGATTTCTTAAGTCCGAAAATTTAAGTATTTGAATAATTTTCAACTTAAAAGTGAGTTTAAAATGTAGTTGAAATTAGTCGTTCATTCTAGATTGAAGTGAAATTCGAACTTTAAATCTTAAATTTTATAACTGTGTAGAAAAACATCTTAAAATAAGAAGATGATACTTGATCTATCTGCCTGAATACAAGATATTGATTTGAGATTTACCTTGTTTTGTAGGTAAATCGTTTCGGATCAGAGTATCGAATTTGTATAACGACTTTCGCACTCACTTTGAGTAAATGTACTGTTTAACTTGATTCAGGATTCCTTTTCAATTATATAAAGAATAATTGAACTTGGTTTAAGACTTTTTAAGTCGATATTTGCATATTTATAAACAGATAAGCTTCCATTGAATGACCTTGCAAATAAATTTTAAAATTTTTCAAATGCAGAAGGAATAGATTAAGGCACACGCATCATAATTCACCTTTAGATTAATCAATTCGCAGACACAGAGCAAGATTAATGTAACTGATATTCAGATAGGCAAAAGCTAGTTGTATATTGATGTGTATGTGTTTTTGTTTATATGTATGCAAGAAAGGGAATACTTGTACGCTTATGAGAAGTACACTGAAAAAAAGACCAACTTCTAAAATAAAACCATTTTAAGACCAAATTAATAAAACTAAGAATATTAATCTAAAAATTCGCAGTTCTTAATATAAGAATTAAAAATCTTAAATTGTTAAGAAAATATAAATATGTCATATTTAATATGAAGACAATAATATCACCGTGGCGCTCTGATAAGAGTCGCCGCTACAGTCTAATAAAGAAGTCGAGGGTTCGAAGCCCACTCTAGCCAAGGAAAAAACATATAATCGGAATATTAAAAAAAAATCAATCCAAAAGAAGTATAAATATAAAAAAAAAATAAGTTTAAAACACCTGCCATATTTTTTCATTTTTTTTTCTTATTTTATTCTTATTTGATATGTTCTTAAAATCAAGATGTGTTTTCTAAATTCAAGAATTTTATGTTCTCGACGCATTTTTTAGACCAAAATTCTTATTTCTGAGACCAAAATCTTGATTTTAGAATATTTTTTTTTATCAGTGTAACCATTTTGCTAGGTTCCAACTTGAATTGGCCCGCTGTCGTTGCCATTACAATTCATTTATATGTGTGGCATGTTTTATGGCATACTTTGCTGTGCTGCCATTAATCAACATTAAAAGTGTCAACAACAACAACAGAAATAGCAACAATAGCAGCAGCAGCAGCAACAACAAGAGTGAGATAGAGAGAGAGCAAACGAGAAGAAAAGAAAGAAAGGAAAATGCTAAGCCCGCATCTTGCTGCCTGTATGCAAAATAAAATGTGAAAAGCGCTCATAAATAGCTGACACGTCGAGACCTCGAAGGTGAAGGAGAAATGGAGGGGGGGGGGGGTAAGAGAGTAAGAAAGGTGAAGGAAAGTAGTTTACTGGGTAGCTATAAAGCAATCAGCAGGTGTTTGTCATACATATTTCTCGAGTAAATTATTTGCCAAGACAAGTTGATAATTCACCAGTCAGCATTCAGCTCAATTTCTTGCGTCGCTGACCCAACAATATTTATGGAAGGAAATTATTACTTCAAGTTAAAGTTAAATGTTCTTAAAGAAAACTAAGCTTGAATGGCATTGAATTAAGTTTTTACAAATCTTAAAATACAAGTGCAATTTACTGAATTTTACTGCATAAATTTGGGCACTTGCATGTCTGATCACAACTTAAAACAGCCATAACTATCGTTTTATTATTCCAATCTTGATGCAATTAAATGGGTTACTTGATAATAGTACGCGAAACTGTTTACTTAAAATTGTGTTCTAACTAAGAAAGTTTTGGTTTTGTGGTGTTTTTTACATTTGGTACTTTTTTTAAAACAGGTTAGGAAAAAATGTTCTAAAATCAAGATTTTGGTCTCTGAACTAAGAATTTTGGTCTAAAAAAATGCGTCGAGAACATAAAATTCTTAAATTTAGAAAAGAAATCTTGATTTTAAGAACATTTCAAATAAAAATAATTTCTTAATTTAAGACCAACCAGTCTTAAATTCCCAAACCAAAATAAGGCAGGTGTTTTAGACTTTAAACTTATTTTTTTTTTTTTTGATATTTATACATTTTTTGGATCTACTTTATTTTTATAAACATTCCGGATTATATGTTTTCTCCTTGGCTAGAGCGGGTTTCGATCCCTCGACTTCTTTTCATCAGACTGAAGCGGCGACTCTAACCAGAGCGCCACGGTGTCCTTATTGTCTCCATATTAAATATGACATTTTCATATTTTCTTAACAATTTAAGATTTTTAATTCTTGATTTAAGAACTGTGAATTTTTAGATTAATATTCTTATTTTTATTAATTTGGTCTTAGAATGGTCTTATTTTAAGAACAAACTATTTTAAAATTTAATTTAAATTAAATTATTAAAATTAGTTCGTATCCACCGATCTTAACTTTGGCACATATTTTAATATTACTAGAAGAGAGTTTACCACATTTGGTTGCTCCAGCAATGTTTACTATATTTTGCAACGCTGATCAGATGATTCAAGGAACTCAATTAGGATCGAATTCTTAGAATATATATTGTAAGAAATTTGTTATATGTAGTTCAAGTTTGTTACAAATACGCGCTTATTTGTTTCATCCCACACGAGTGTTCTTTCATCTCGAGAAGCTAATTAAGCGATTGTCTATTTGAAACCCACACCAACATTAGTCCAATATTGCAAGTACTTAGTGTGCCACGCCCAACAACGTTGCAATTACGCCCAGTTGAGTTGGCCAGAAGTCGTTGTTCGTTGTTCGTCGTTGTCGTCGCCTGGTCTATTAGTTGAATGATTGAGCAATTGGCTGGAGGGTTGCAAAGAAGTCGCAACGTCGCAATGTGGCAGCTTCGATAATGCGGCACGTTGCTTCAAGCAAAAACTATTAAGCTTGCAACATTATTAAGGCAGCTAACAAGCTCTTTAATTGCTCCAAGTAAAAGAGAGAGAGAGAGTGAATGAGAGTGAGAGAGTGGATGAGAGTGAGAGAGTGAATGAGAGTGAAAATGAAAGTGTCGGGGCAAATTTGCTGATGGCCTTTAAACGGCCGCTTACACTTTTTATTACCTCATTTAGTTGAATAAATATTACAGCACAACCAAATTAAACAATCATTAAATGCAGCGTCAATTAACGTGGCTATTGAAGAGTTCTTAATGCCACAGATACTCTCACAATATGTAATCAAATTTCAGTTAATTAGCTGATGTATTTCATCAATACGAGTATGAGTTGAATGATGTGGTTAACTTGATTTGACATGGCCAATGTTTCAAAAGAATAATTAAAAAGTTATGTCCACTATTAGCCAAACTGAAGTGTAGCTTAACCAAGAGTGAAATAGGGCAGAAGTCGAGTGTAATAAAGCTTACATAAATAAGCACTTAGTTTAATATAATATAGGAAATAACTCAATACATATTATATGGATTGCCAGATGGTTTCATTTAGTGTCATTTGATTATCTACTTACACGCTGGATTAATTATATAATTGGATAATATAATTTTTGTGCTAATTGAGAGAAAAAAGGAGTACAAGTTGTTGGAATGATTTCGTTTAAATGTAAATATTAATAATAAATAGATTTTTATTAATAATTATTATTACTGTTATTCATAATTGTCATGATCGCAACTCTTTAACTAAGAGACGTCTCTGCCATCACAACCTCCAAATAGTTCTCTCCTTAACTTATCAGCATCTGGATAAAAATCATAATTTTATATGTGAGTTATTCTTAAATTTTAAATTTAAAAAAATTGAATATTTAAATAAATATGCCATATCTTTTTAACGGACAGCAGCATTTTAATAGTGAGCAATATATCTACACCTTTTTGTTCATATACCAAGTACAGAATACAGTTCATAAACACATATAGCTTCTTTAATGACAATTGGTAATACCCAACCTTTAAAAATTTAGATTTTGAATTGGATTGCTCATTTTATTAAAATTACAAATTACAAATTTTACGTATATAAAATACATTTTTATTGATATTGAACTATTATTTTTTAACTTTTTGAACTTAATTCGAGAAATATAACTTATTTTTTAAATTATCAATTTTATAATTAAAAATTTTGTATTTTGTAAATATTATTATAATCGTAGAAATTCCTGCAACAAAAGGACCTTTAGGTCCTGTGAAATAAATAAATATATAGAATAAATAGAATATCGAATAAATATTTAGAAAAATATATTGAAGTATGAGAATTGAATACCCAGTCATTTGAATTTTCAAGAACTACACTTTAATCTCTACTCATCAATTTATTAGTATTCTATATTCTGATCTCGTTTAGAATATAAATCTATATAAGTTTCACTGGATGGCAAAATGCGTGTGCCGTATATCAAATACAATGTCATTACTTGTAAAATATTATTACTTTGCCTTAGTATTTTTTTCAGCTTCTTCTACAGTTGTTCACATGGTTAATAAAAACAGAAATTATGGTACACAAAGAGCGATACAGAGAGAGAGAGAGAGACAGAGAGACAGAGAGACAGAGAGACAGAGAGAGAGAGAGGGAAAGAGGGGAAAGAGTGAGAGGTCGCATAAATTGCCTTGGAAAAACTGCGACGTTTTGGCGATAGATTATTCGTATTTATATTTTGTTTTTCATTGACACATGGATGGGAGAAAACACTGGAAAATGCCGAATGACAGCTGCTGTGAGGTTAAAGAGGTTAAAGGGGTTAAAGAGGGGGCACATTTACACACACACACACACACATTATGGGCATTGGCATAACTACAAACAATTTATGTGCAAACAACAGTTACATCTCGTTACGTATCCAACAGTCGCAGCTTCCGTTTTCCGTTTTCCGCATTCCCTTAACTCTCTACACTGAAAAAAAAGACCAACTTCTAAAATCAAGAACATTCATCTTAAATATTTTGTTCTTGAAATAAGAATTAGAGTCGCCGCTGAATAAAATTAGAGTCGCCGCTTTAGTCTGATAAAGAAGTCGAGGGTTCGAAACCCGCTCTAGCCAAGAATAAAACACATATAATCGGAATATTTATAAAAAAAAATCAAAAAAAAAAGAAGTTTAAAGTTTAAATAAAAAACACCTGCATTATTTTTTTTTGGCTTGAGAATTTAGATTGTTTAGTCTTAAATTAAGAACTTATTTTCATTTGAAATGTTCTAAAAATCAAGATGGGTTTTCTAAATTTAAGAATTTTATGTTCTCGACGCATTTTTTAGACCAAAATTCTCAGTTCTGAGACCAAAATCTTGATTTTCGAACATTGTTTTTATCAGTGTACTCTCTACACTTTTCAGTTTTCTCTTCTATTCGGTTTGTTGACTGCCGCCGTTGTAGTAATTGAATTTCACTGCATCCCATTTTTCTCTTTTTTTCCGATTTACTGTATGTATTTGGTTGTTTTTCCCTCGTATTTTCTTTTTTTCGTGCTTTCGTTTTGGCGATTGCATTTTTGACAGTCAACGCGACCGAATTGTGCCACGGCTTAAATAATAAATGAAATGACTTAAAACCGTATTAAAGCAACCTGTACGATCTGTGCTTGGTCCCCAGATGTTCTCAATAATTCAAGGCTTTGCCATGGATAAACCTTAATTCCCATGATGTCTATGCATCCGAATGTAACCGGAAAAATGACTGAAAACTATATTATTAAATATTTAATCATACTCGTCTTATCCGGGGAATAAATATTTGATGCCTCATTTTGGGCAAATGTAAACATTATTAACATATGAAGCAATAAACTTTGGCGACTTAAACAGAGATACTTAATCAAGAAATTTCAGAAAATCCACCGTAAAATTTGAAACATATTTTATATTCTCTTTTGTTTTTCCTTTCTATCGGAGTAAGAATAAACATAGAAATGTTAAATAGTAAATAGGGAAATAAATATTTAAATAAAAATAGGACATGCAAAAATAATAATAAAAATAATAATAAAGGAATAAGAATAGGAATAAAAATTAGAATTGGAATAGGAATTTTATGTTCGAATCTAATTGTAAATGGAACATGAATAAGAAAAGACTTTATAAATAGAAATAAATATTGAAGTAAAAATTGGGAATTGAAAAGTAAAACAATTAAGAATTGGAGATAAAGGAGCATGAATCGAAATAGAAATATAAATATGGATATAAATACATATGTAAAAAGGGGTTCTAAATTTTTCCTGATAGCATGTTTACTTATTTGATTTAACATTTATCATACATTTTTTCTAAAAACACTTTATATATACATATATATTTTCTAATTGACAACTCTTTTTCTTCTCTTTCAGGTGAGTATGCCCAAGAAAGTTAATATACTAAATACAACTAAGATAATACATGAAAAAACTTTTGTGAGTATACTGTAAAAATAAAACAATTCCAATTTACGCCGAGTATTACCTTTTTAAGTAAATATTTTGAGTGTTTCCTCATTTTGATATTCAATTAGAAAAATACTTTTCTGTATGCGATAAATTATTTTTTCGTAGTGCCCAGAGGGGACTGCAGAATATCTATATCCACAATTGCCCCACATTTTTGCATACTTCTTTGGAAAATCTCTTGGTCATGGTCTTTCCATTTCGTTCCGGTTCCATCCGGATTGTTCTTTCTGCCATTTATTCTTTTCTCGTGCTACGCCCTTTTTTAATTTGTTAAATTGTGTCTGGTCGCAAAACTATGTGCATACAAAGTCAAAAAAACAGGCAGAGACAAAGACAGTGACAGACAGAGAAAGAGAGACAAAGAGAGAGAGAGAGAGAGAGAGTGTGTGTGGTGGAAAGGAGTGAGATAAAGAAAGTGTGATTCCAATGCAGTCACCGTGAAACGTTTCTCATTTGTGGAATTAAATTTTGCATATGAAATCTTGATGGTAACGTTTCCTTTCTCTTTTCTCTCTCTGTCACTTTTGTCATTGTGCCTTTTGTGCAGACTGTACCATAACATAAGTGTATGCGTGTGTGTACGTGTGATTTTTAAGGCTCTTTTCCTGTCAGGTGTTATAATTAAAACAACTTCCTGCCCGTCGGAAAAATGTCGGCATAAAAATCTTATTTCACGTGTTCGTCTCAACGCATTATTGCCCATAACAATGAGGCGATGTCGACCGTCGAGGAGTCCTCGTAAAGCTTTATGACCCGAAACAACACACACACACACACACTTCCCACCACACACACACTCCCACATCATATCCATAAACTCATTGAGAGAGATACACACACTTGTGCATATTAAAAAAGAGTGCACATTTCGCATTCATGAAGTCACAGGTGCGCTACTTAAATGAAATTATTGGAAACGAAATGGTCAACAAATTGTGATTGCAGATTGCGGCGGAAAAACAATGGAAAAGCAGCGTCGAGTGGCCATTAAATCAGACAAGATGTGTCATATTCAGATCTCTTCAATATGCCTGCTTGAAATTGAAAAAAAAAGAATTCTTTTTGTAAAGCAACTTCATTTGCACATTCTATAAATTATTCAAAAATCTGAGAGAAATGAAAAATGACTTTAATAAAAGTTCGTTAACAGACAAAATCTAAATGACTAATAAATCATGGCAATTTTTGAACATTTGCGACACTTTAACATTTGATATTCATTAATATGTGTCTAATATTAGTCGTTTATTATTAGCGATAGCAGAGCGTTGAGTCCATGATAATTTATCATTCTATAAAGAATACAATTTTTTAATAGTCTACATATACTTTCTTAGGTGAAAGCTTTACATTAATATTCATAATAAAATATACTAAATATAAAGTTTGTTGAACAAACTTTGAGTTAAACAAATGATTAAAATTAATTCCAATTTCGTTTGTATAAAGTTTGAATATATTTTCAATTCTATGTAATTCATTTAATTTCAATTAAATTGGATCATGGTATTAACTATTTAAATATTTTAATATTATTCTTAAATGTCCATTTAAAAATACATATGTAAATCGATGATTGCAATTGTGATTTTCACTATTAATATATGTAACTTTTCTGCCATTTTATCCCTATTTATATACTCTTAAATAATGAACATTCGTTGAATGTATAAACAGTCATTCAATTGATGTACCTTCAATATAATTCTGAATTTGTTAAATTAAATTCATTCAATAGTCACAGGATAAAAAGATAAAAATGAAAAAATAATGAAATTTGAACTGCTCTTTAATATTTATCTAAATATTTGGCTAATTTGCTACAGTAAATCATGGCTATCAGTTGACAGAGTAATTTGTGCAGTATTTCAACTCATGTAAACTTCTCTCTTTCTCTCTCTCTCTCTCTCTGTCTCCCTTTCTTATTTTCCCTATCTCACAGTCTCTGTTGTCACTCATTAATTTACCGCAACAGATCTTCAGGGTGCTATCTACCAGCATTTGTGGAGCCGCAATGAAACCCGCTAAAAGTATCGACGGCACAAACAACAACAACAAACTATATCAAGTGGGTGAAAGAAAAAAAAACTGTGGGAAAGTTTTGCAACAAATGTCCAAAAGCCACTTAACGGCGAATTAGAGCGCAAACATCCACAGTAACAACAACAACAACAATAGTCGTAAAAAACAAGAACCTGAAGAGTAAAAGCAACTGTTAAAGCAACCGCAAACCAACAGAAAAGTACAGTTAACGCTAAAAGGATACACAAAACTTTTCAAGCGACGCGACTCAGTTCAGGGCATCAATTAGAGAACACGTCCCACTAAACCCGCCTCCCTCCCTTATCTTCTCTCTCCTCCCTCCCTTCAATCACCCGTCACCCGCATCGTTGTTCCGTTGAATTACAAATAACCAATTATCATGTGCCAACAAAAGAGTGTAATACGCTTCTAACACCCTGTATATTTTAGTACCAAGTGTGTATCGCACTTTTGCCAAAATATGTACACTTTTAAATCTTACTTTGAAAAATGTGAAACATAAAATGTTATTAATATTATTTTTGGGATTCTATAAAGTCAAAAAACTTAAATATAATTGCACAAATAATCATAATTTAATAATACGCTTCTAACACCCTGTATATTTTAGTAGCAAGTGTGTATCGCACTTTTCCTAAAATAGGTACAATTTTAAATCTTACTTTGAAAAATGTAAAACATAATATATCAGGGATTAAAACCGAAACGAATATCGGTTTCAGTTACGGTTTCGGTTATGCTCGAATTAAGGTTTTCGTTTATAGGTTATTCAAAATCGTGGAGTATCGGTTTCGGTTTAAAAATACTGGTATAAAGGTTTTCAGTTGACCAAAACAAGAAACGTTATTCATTGCTTTACATGAAAAAAGACTTAATGGTCTTATTAGCCTGAAAATAATGTTATCTGGTTACTGGAACTGTCCTCCGTAATGTCGATTTTATCATAATTTGACCCATATAAATTTGGTATGAAAATTTCGATTATTTTGATTTTACTGATTTTTAATAACTTCGAACTGTCATAACTTTGTCAAAGCTTAATCAATTTCCATGCACAATGTAAATTTGAGCATAAGTTAACCTCTAAATTCGCCCTGCATTTAAATTTTGTTCATTTTGAAAATTTCGAAAATTTTGAATTACGAAGTTTTACGAACTATTCTTTTATTTCAATTCTCATACTTGTTATATAGTATATTATTTTGAAAAATGTTTAGGAAAGTACACATTTTTTTATGTTATTCCATAAATCTGTTTAACTCTTTTTAAGCCTCCAATTTACTAGAGAAGAATTAAAGATAGCACGATTTATTGCTCCTGTTTAATGTTGACAAACGAGTAACAAGCATAACTTATGGTGTTTATCCATGGGACGCAGTTACGCACAATATTTACTTCCATTCACTTGGTGGTCACTGAATCAACTGTCTGTCTGTCAACCATTTGATTCACTTTCGCCTCTTTCATCCTTCGTTTCGGTCCAACCAAGTGTAGCACATTTTTCGGCTTGTCACGTAAATTAAACGCTGTTGTCTACTTTTTGGGGAAGAGAAATTTGCAAGCCAAATGAAAATCATTGTCAATCTTTGTTGCTCTTGTTGTTGTTGTTATTGTTGTTGTTGCCTGATCTCATCATTTAATTTGCTGGCTTTTGTCGCTGTTGGTTGCAAATTGCTTTCGTAACGAACAATTCTTCCTTTCAGTCAATTCTTTGATTCCTTTCATGCAATTTATCAAAAAGACGCACAAACTTTTCTTCATTAACAAACGCATTGTGCGAGTTTTCTACGTGGAAGGCTAACTAGCTTGTGGAAGGCTAACTAGCTTTAATTAAAGCAACCAGGTGGCGGTCACTTCTTCGTAAGACTCCAAGTAATTAGATATTTAAATAAGTGTGAGTTCGTGACTCACATTGAGTTCTATGGTCAAGTTTTTGGTAAGGCAGCTGTGGTTGTCATAAAAGTTGTCCTTCAGGCCTCATTAAATCCAGCTTAAACTATCAATCATACTCAGCAATTTTCCACTTCAATTAATCAGCTAGAAGTCAAGACAAAAGAAAAATGCTTAGCCTACATTTTGGCCAAGTTAAGTAAACAACTGAACTGTGTCTGTGTCTGTGTGTGTGACAAAAGAACAAAGTCAACTTCTGAATTGTTGCCTTCAAATAATTACAGTCGAACTTTCCTAGCTTGAATCATCATAATGTGCAGTAAAAATTTAAGTTTATGAAGTATAGTAGATAAAGATTAATATTACAAATATTTCTTAGGAAATCTGTTGATTTTTTAACTTAATAGAATAGTAGTTTTATAAAAAAATAAATTTATTTCTATTTTTGCAGCAAAATTTAAGTTTATGAAGTATAGTATATAAAGATAACTATTACAAATATTTCCCAGGGAAATCTGTTCTTAGGAAAATCTTAAAAGAATGAACCGCAGTTTTATAAAAAAATAAATGTATTTCTATTTTTACAGCAAAATTTAAGTTTATGAAGTAAAGTAGATAAAGAGGTTTATTGCAAATATTTATTAAGAAAATCTGTTGATTTTCAAACTTAAAAGAATGAATCGCAGTTTTAATAAATGTATTTATATTTTTACAGAAAATTTAAGTTATGGGAGTATAGTAGATAAAAAATTTTATTACAAATATTTCTTACGAAAATCTGTTGATTTTAAAAAATGAATCACAGCTTTAAAAAAACATTTTTTTATTTGTATTTTTACAACAAAATTTAAGATTTGAGATAGATAAATTTTTTTTCATTACAAATATTTCTTACGAAAATCTATTGATTTTCAAACTTAAAAGAATGAACCGCAGCTTTATAAAAGAATTAATTTATTTGTATTTTTACAAAAGGAGTTGAAGATAGTTGTTGCTATAAAGCTTAAACTTAACTATAACTCGATTTAATTTGAGTTTAAGATGCTAAAGCTATGTTATAATTATTATTTATTGTATCTTTGAATTTTTTCTAGTCTTAGCTTGATCCCTTCGATTATTATTAAAAAAAATTCAAATTTTGTGATAAGAAAATGTCTCAATATAATAAAGGTATACTTTTTGGTAAGATGTATTAGGCTTTGACAACAACGACATAACATATTATACCTACGAACAGTTAGTGGCAATGTTGCATGTCGCTTAATAATGAGCTTTGGCAGATATCACGCATACGCCACATGTTTCAGCAGAAGGGAAGACACAGAAAGAGACTTTGAGATGTCAACTGTAAATCAAATATGCAAATACACGAACATGAAGGAATTGCCAGGCGATGCTTTCTACAACATCGGCTTTACTTGAAGTTCAGTTCAGTTCGAGTTTGACTTTTTGATAGCAGGAAATTTGCAATTTCTGGCATTAAATTTCCGCTCTGCACTCAGCACAAGCAATATGCATTTGAATACAGATATCTCAATATACGAGTATATAGCATATATGTATATATGTACATATGAGACTCATGCCTGTCACCACCTGTAATTATCGAATGGTGTCTAGGAATTAAGTACTTAAGCTCCTCCTCCTTCTCCACAACATGTCCTCGGGCATTGAAATCCTTCCTGCGTGCTCGGCATACGCAATTGCTGGGAATTAAGCAAACAGCGTTGAAATGTATGCTAAGCTTTTCCTCACCTCCCCCTCAACAGCTTGTGCTTTTCCACCATTTGAGTATAAACCTGTCGTAATTTTCCCACGTTTCCACACATTGTACTTGAATAATTTTTATAATTGAATATCGTTTGCTATTAGACTTAATGTAGCTCTGATATTACCAATAATTTAATCAAGTTAGTGATGAAATGACAGAGCTTTGAGTTAAGCAGCTTTGATTGGCATTAAAGTAATTAATTTTATTCAACTACTAAATTAATTTGATTTAGAGAAATGAATCCCATAATATTTCATTTTTGAATTTTTGTTGAAAGTTCAAATATCTGGCTAAAATCTAAACATTATTTCTATTAGGTTTTCGGCTAAATTTTAGGGATAAACTTTCAGCCATTTTGAATGTCAATAATTTAAATAAAAAATCGATTTAATATCTTACTCATTCTTACAAAATTTGTATCTCAAAGGGTGAAAAGACAAAGAAAAACTATTTGGAATATGTGAAATATCGAATATTCAAATTTGGAATATTCCTTTAAATAGTTAAATGTGTAGTAAGAAGTTCATATATATTTTTTTTGAATATTTCTACTTCAAGGGTGGAAAATGAGTTAAAGAATTGTTCTTTTAAATTTATTTTATCATCATTAATGATGTAGAAAATAATTATTAAATGTCTAATATCTCTAAGTTTATTCCATTAATAATCTAGTGTCTTATTCCTTTTCAACTATTCCTTCAAAGTCGGAAACATTTCTAATAAAACTGAATTGTACAAAATCAACTCTAATAAAGCTGTCGAATTAATAATTTATTGTGGACAAAGTTAGGCTTAAAATTTGAACACAAATTGCCACAATTTTTCTCTAGATTTCACATAATTCTATTATTTTTCAGGCCAACTTTACGTTGACCTGCCATAACTTTTGAAAACTCAGCAAGGTTCTCTGTTGCACCATTCAAACTGAAACTGAAAACTGGAAACTGTTCACTTTTCACATGTTATTCTGGCAGGCACTGTACTTGTCACAGGTCATTTGACTGGCAACTTTGAAATGGCAACGGCGAGGAAAATATAGAAAATATTTCTATGGCTGCAAACCTGAGGCAAACTTTGACAAACACTTGAAAATAGACGATAAAATGGAAAATGATGGGGTAGGGTCTGTTGATAATGATGATGGGGAGGAGCAGGAGGAGAAGCAGGAGGAGGAAAACTCGGCTCAAGTGTTTTTTGCACAATTTCTTTTCAATTCAACAAAAGTGGACCAGAAGGCCTTCAAAACATTTCTAGTGCAGTTACCTCTACCCTTTCCCACTTTCCATTTTAGTGGGTACAACCCGCTCTCCCCGCTTTGGTATTACCCCCAAAAGACAGAAGTCGTCTCTCTTTACCATGCTAAACATTTTTTTGTGTCGCTTTTTGTTTCAGGATTTTCGTTGTCGTTTTTTGTATGCATAGAACTGAGAACTTGCGGCTTTTGGCCGTCTCCCCTTCACTCCCCTTCCCCGGACAACGTGGCCGGGATTGTCTTTCAACCTGATTTGTTATTCATGAAAAGGCAAAAAAGTCCCAGGTCTCAGTCACCCCCAGCCGCCCTCACACACGTCTTTCATCTCTATCGAGTGGCCAGAAAAGTGGTTAAGAAAATGCCAAGCACTCTTGTGCGCCAGATTGTGGCAAGTCTATGGCTCTGGTGCATAATAAAGCTGCTTTTGCTTTTGCCTTTGCCTTTCCTTTGCATTTGAGTGGGTCAGCAGGTGATCTGAACTATTTCAGGCCTTTATCCTTGCTCTTTTTACACCCCGTCCCCTAACCCTTCATGAAAGTTACCCTTTTAGTTTGGAGAACGATTAGTGTTCGTGATTTGGGTTTTTGTTATGTCTTTCAAGCTCACAGATGTACTATAACATTGGCTCAGTGCTGCAGATTGTTCACTGATTCCCCAATTCGAAGGCAAACAAAATCAAAAAACTTACCTTAATACTCTGTAGTGACAGTAGATAAGGTATGCTACGAAATATTCAGTTAAAGAATGAATTCTAAATCTATTAAATTATATATATTCTACTATCTATAATTTTATATAAACTTATTTTGATAAAGTGCAAAAAATAATAATATATTTAATATCTTAAGTTAAATTCTTTATAAAGTTAGTAGTATTTTTATTAATAATTACATGAAATTCATTATTTTTGTTTTATCATCTAACATTTGCATTTTATTATATGTTAGATTGTTAAAATAGCTGGGAATCATTTTATTAAATCGATTTATAGTTTTAAAAATTCACGGATAATAGAAAAAGAATTGAGCAAATAAAATTATTACTTGAAATTTATTTTTTTTTAATATTTTTTAAATATTTTTTATTTTATAATTTTAGTTTTATTTAAGCTTGATTTAAAAAATATGGAAAAATAATAATTAAATCGTTTTCTAAAGTTGGATCATTTCAAAACTTACTAGTCTTTTTATGAAATAAATTTATAGCCTAAGATAATCATGGAGAATAGGAAAATAATTTTATTTCTTGTATAAAATTAACTTCTTCAATATTTTGAATGCTTGAAGTTTTGCTTAAAAGTACACTATTTAAATAGGGTATACACAAGTAGATCCGTTCTCTTCTTTCTTGCTTGATTTAGCTTGCATTTTGTCATTCGGTGCGCAGTTCGCGTAAAATCTTCTTTAAATTTTTGATTACGGCGCACAAATCAGTCTCAGTCTCAGTCTCTTGGCTTTTCCGGTTTTTGTTTGTGCAACGTGCAACTTGAGAGAGTCCAACTTAAATGCGACATTTTGTGGTACATACAGAATCACAAATTGTGTCTGTTTAAAGTTAAGCAATAATTTGCCAAGAACTCACAGACAGTTAAGCCAACTTCAGAAAACTAAGGAAAAACAAGTTCTTAAAGCGTTATGATTTCTAGTCGCTTGAGAGTTTCTGCCCCCAGTGTGGAAAATGTGTGGAAAACTGTTGAGCGAAACTTGTTTGTTCTTTATTAGTCAAGAGAAAATATGACAAAAAGTTCGTTTCTACTCATTTTTCATTCAAATATTTAAGTGCAGATGAGCACTCATATTTTATTTTTAGAGAGAAAATTGATGAAATTTGAATTAAATTTTTTCAAGAATAATAGAAATAGATAAAGATTTTAAATAGTGTATACCTTAAGAGTAAGAAATAGATGAACTGTTGCACATTAATTATTTTCTTCTGATTTTATATAGTGCAAAATAATAAAAGCAGTTGGTTTAGATCTTTGTTCATTTTAAAATTATAAGATTTAATTTTAGAAATTTTTGTTTAATAAAACCAATTTCTTCTTCATTACTCGACAGGAAATTATTAATGGACATCATATTTTTAATTAAAATATTTATACGATAATTAAAAATATTCTACTGGAAAATAAGTTATGGTTATAAACAGGGATTAAAACCTTAACCGAAACCGTAACCTTTAACCGATAAAAACCGATTGAAATTTGTAACCGTAACTGAAACCGTAACCGAAAAAATAGTTTTCCGCTGTACCGAAACCCATAAACCGAAACTCTTTAAACCGTTTAGTAACCGATTGATTTATAAGGGTTAGTTTCGGTTCTGGCCGTCGCAGGTACTGATAACTTTGAACTGCCATAACTTTGTCAAAAGTCAATCGATTTGTATGCGGAATGTAAATTTGAGCATGATTTTACCTCCAAATTCGTTCTGCATTTAAATTTTGTTCATTTTGAAAATTCGAATTTTTTCGAAAAAATCAAAAAAGACAAAGGGGTAACACTGTAAAATTTCGAAAAAATTCGATTTTCAAAAGTTTTCTAAAATGAAAAAAAATTAAATGCAGAACGAATTTGAAGATAAAATTATGCTCAAATTTACATTGCGCATAAAAATTGATTGACTTTTGACAAAGTAATGGCGGTTCAAAGTTATCAAAGTTCAGTAAAATCAAATAATCCAAATTTTCAAACCAAATGAACAAAATTTATGTGAGATCAAATTATAAAAAAATCGACATTACACTGGACCATTTCAGTAACCAGATAACATTACTTTTCAGGCTAATAAAAGCATTAAGTCTTTTTTCATGTAAAACAGTGAATAACGCTTCTTATTTTGGTCAACAGAAAACCTCAATTTTTATTTTTTTGTGAACCAAAACCATACCGTTATTTTTAAACCTAAACTTACAAAAAACCGATAACCGTTACGATACCGATACTCCAAGATTTTGCATAACCGATAACCGAAAACCTTAATTCAAGCATAACCGAAACCTTAACTGAAACCGATATTCGTTTCGGTTTTAATCCCTGGTTATGAATATGTTATTATTTAGTTCTTTATTCCATTCGCTTCAAACTTATATTTATTCTAATATGCCAAATATAATTTGACTCATTTGGATAATTTGCACTTGGTTTTAAATTTTTTGCGTTAATGCTGCAGCCATTTTAAGTTAATTTTACCTGAAAAAGTCATTGACATTTTATAAATTACTCGTAACATGGGACACAACGGTAACACAAGGCAGCTAGTTACCATTATAATAGCTCAATTTTCATAATGCTCCCTTCAGAATGCCCTTTACCTCTTGCATATGACGCTATTTTTAATCCTGCACCACAATATTTCCACAACATTTCCACACATTTTCCTGACTTATGGGGCATCTGCAGGCACTTGAAGCTAATGAAATGCATCACATGTTGAATCTACATGGGAATTTGCATATTTTGTGTGCAATTTGTGTATTTACAACACGCGATAAGCTAAAGCAATTTTATGCATATTTATACCCCATAAAAGAGAAATGAATGGGGTATATACGCTGTATCAAAAGTTAGTATAAGTAAAATTTATTGTAGTATATATTAACTTTGGAAGTGTCTTTATAGTCAGTCTTACAGTTAATCTGGGCACCAAAAGCTCTTTATATGAAATTACCTGACTCACATATACACTGAAAAAAAAGACCAACTTCTAAAATCAAGAACATTCATTTAAAATATTTTGTTTTTAAAATAAGACAATTTTAAGATCAAATTAATAAAACTAAGAATATTAATCTAAAAATTCGCAGAATTTAAAATCTTAAATTGTTAAGAAAATATAAATATGTCATATTTAATATGAAGAAAGTAATGGCACCGTGGCGCTCTGGTTAGAGTCACCGCTTCAGTTTGATAACAATTCGAGGGTCGAAGCCCGCTCTAGCCAAGGGAAAACCATATAATCGGAATATTTATAAAAAAAAATAAATCCAAAAAAAGTATAAGTAACAAAAAAAAAAATGCTAAGTTTAAAAGACATTTGCCTTATTTTTTATTTGGTTTGAGAATTTAAGATTGTTTGGTCTTAAATTAAGAACTTATTCTTATTTGAAATGTTCTTAAAATCAAGATGTATTTTCTAAATTTAAGAATTTTATGTTCTCGGCGCATTTTTAAGACCCGAATTCTTAGTTCTGAGACCAAAATCTTGATTTTGCACAGTTTTTTATCAGTGTACAAGCTCACACACACATTATTTCACATTCATTCATATATCTATATAAATTCCGCATATTTTGCATGCAAACAAAGCGCTACAACTTGGCGGGTTTGCTGGAGGGGCTTTTAACTGGGCTTTAAGTGGCGCGCCTTGTTTTCTTCTTATTGTTGTTGTTGAAAGTATGTTAAATTTAGCTGAGGCTGTGAAGGCCGAGCAACAAAACAGAGCACACTACAGTTTGTGAAATGAGCTCGAAATTTGCTTATGACGAAGGTCGCTTCAGGCCAACGCACAAAAGTATGCTATAGATTTACAGTTTACATTGCGCAAAAAAGTAGGCAATACTTTTTATCGCTTGCTACTATGGGAACATTTTTCAATATTTTGGATTTAATAAATAACTTGAGAATGCTTAGATATGTATTTTATGGTTATTTTTTAGCATTAGAAAAATTATTCGTGCATTAAAAATGTTTATTGTTGTCGTTGTTCATTATATCCGGAATCCAGGTATTAAAACCGAAACGAATATCGGTTTCAGTTACGGTTTCGGTTATGTTCGACTTAAGGTTTTCGGTTATCGGTTATGCAAAATCTTAGAGTAACGGTTATCGGCTTTTTATAAGTTTCGGTTCAAAAGTACCGGTATGGTTTCGCTTCACAAAATAAAATAAAATTTAAGGTTTTCGGTTGACCAAAATAAGAAGCGTTATTCATTGTTTTACATGAAAAAAGATTGCAGGAGGTATGGAGCAACTTTGAACTGCCATAACTTTGTCAAAAATCAATCAATTTTAATGCGGAATGTAAATTTGATCATGATTTTACCTCCAAATTCGTTCTGCATTTAAATTCATTTTGAAAATTCGAATTTTTTCGAAAAAATCAAAAAAAATAAAGGTGTAACACTGTAAAATTTCGAAAAAATTCGATTTTCAAAAATTATCTAAAATGAAAAAAATTGTAATGCAGAACGAATTTGGAGGTAAAATCATGCTCAAATTTACATTGCGTATGGAAATTGATTGAGTTTTGAAATAGTTATGGCAGTTCAAAGTTGCTCGGTATATGAGACGTCCAGCTCCGAAATTAACCCTTATAAATGAATCGGTTACTAAACGGTTATTTGTATTAAAATGATAATAAGAACAATTTGTCAAAATAATAATTCTGAAATAAAAATTTATTTTTTCAAAATATCTGAGCTGAAGTCAGTCAGATAAAATAGATATTTTGCTCGAACTTGATCGAACTACTAAAGCTTATAGCTCTTTTTCTTACTATTTTATTTGTTTATTAATATTTTTTTAATTGACCGAGAAGGTTAATTATACTTTGCATTCTTTATGAACTTAAAACCACATTTATGATAACGTAGCGGTGTGTTAATTTATTTTATTGTACATTTCTTTTTATAATTTTTTTTTTAACAAACAAGCATATTTATATTCGAGATGTTTTAAAATATTCTGCACCATTTTGTAATATTTCACCTATCTAGATTACTGATAATTTCTTAAAGAGAGTTTAGTTTCAGTAATGTGCACTTTAGAGTTGAGCAATTATTATTTCTTGCTAATTTAATAATCACGTCCAAGTCACATGTCTAATATAGGAATCTTATATTTTTTAACATCTGTTAACTTAACAGTGACGCGCTCTATTAACATTTGTAGTACGTAACATTTCAGATAAGTTGTCGGTTTTAATCATTTAAATTAACATTTTTTGTAAAATGGGTTTTATTTGAAAGAAATGGAAAATGTGCCCATTGTGCAAAGCATGAAGAGTGTGAGTGCAAGGAGGGGGATGGCAACATGTGAGAGGGGGGTGGGAAGGGGGTCTGGGCGACAGTAATTATGGGTAAACAAATAAAATATGCATGAAATCAAATTTAAATGCAAAAAGACAAACAATATGCGGAAGTGAAAAAGATAGACTTCGAATGAGAAAGAAAATGTGATAATAAGAAATGGAAGTATCCTGGAAGTAAAATGAAAGAGGCAAACTCAAGTGAACACACACATGAACAGACACACACAGACACACACAATCACACGTATTTATATACAAAGATGCGAATTGACATGTGGTTGTCGCATTTTGTTTACACAAACTGAATATGAAATTTATGTCCTGATGTTGGTTATATATTGTGGATATGAAGGGGGAGAGAGAGAGAGAGAGAAGGAGAAGGAGAACAAGTGTCTGTTAAGCTGCTTGTAGATAATATAGAAGAGCACGATGTGGGTTCTGCTTATTGTATCCGATAGATGCCTAGAATGTTGACGCCATCGATAAATAATGCTTTTTATAGCATGCTTGCAGGTGATTACATGTGTGTGTGTGTGTGTGTGTGTATCTGTGTGTGTGTAATATGTGTGTGTGTTGTATATGGGGTTGTCATAAATCAACATTTAAATCGTGTTCAGGTTTTTCGTTTTAGACATCTAGACAAAGACGAATGTTGGAATCGCATTTGTAATGGGAAAAAGGTAAATGATTGTCTGCAAATGCGTAGCCTACATTTGAGGGTTGCTTTATTGTAGAGTTGACAGGTGCATTTAATTAATAGTTCACAGACACATTTCGCTTGTTCCCATTTCGTTGTTGGGGAAACTGTGATTAAAATTCTGTAATTTATGAAACAGTTGAGCATTTATCCATTAGATAAATAAATATCCAATTAAGTTAGAAGATGTTTGTTAATTAGAGAAAAGTCTGACGATGGAATTTAAATAGGTGAGTCCTAAATTTGAATGATTATCAAGTTCATTCATATTTAATTAATCATTTCTAACATCTTAAGTTTAAGAAAATAAATACATTTTATAGAAAGAACTTTACGAGATTTAAGTTTTTTTAAGAGTTGTCAGGTGTTATCAGTTGTTATCGATTTTATTTCAACTATTGCAAAAGTGTTATTCTAACCTGTAACTGCTCAGACACTTTTGTGCTTTTCCTCCACACAAAACTCAAAATGAAAAATAAGTCTTCCTTGGAGTGGAAAACTGAGCGGATTAAAATTTGTTGTTTGTTTTTGAGTTGAAGAGACCCTTCAAAAATAAGAGTTGACTGTTACCTGTGACCTCTGAAGGGAATTGAACAAATGCCTTTAAAATCCCATTAGATTTGTGTTAACTCATCTCTCGTGACTTTAATCTCTGTTTATCCTTTTAGAAATTACTCATTACATTTTTATCATAATTAAATTACCTTTTTCACGTGCCAGTTTCAACAGCTCTGAAATGTGCATATTTTATTAGGTCAGTTGAAATCCATTGCCCACTTATTCCCTTATTTCCGTACTCAGTACTTACCCTATTTTAACTAATGAATTGCCTAACGCTAAGAGCAAAATGTTGTCAGTTGGCAGGAAATACATTCAAACTGGCTTTCAAACATTGACAATTTCATCTAATTTTCCTCTCGCTTCAACGGAAGTGCTGTTAATTTGCACACAGCCGGGGATAAATAAATATGAGAGCGTAGTTCCCTTAATTAAAATGGCACATATTAATTAAAGGGTTTTGACTTAGTTTTCAATATATAGTATTTGCAGCGAAAGCATCTAAAAATGTTTCTTTAGCTTTTCTACAATTTGTTGCAGCTGCTGCTTAAAAAGTTGACATGTTTTTTTTTTGATGTGTTTCTCTCTTCGACATTGTCCTTGTATTCCATCAACTTTTTGTCGTTTTGCTTATTAAAAGCGTCTTACAGTTATGGCCAAAGTTTTCGACAAGTAATTGGCAGTACAGCTGCTGACGATGATGACATCATCAGCTCAACGCAACTCAGATCCACAGAATGAAATCGACACGTTTTAAAGCATCGTCATCTGCTGCATATTTCATGGGCCCAACATCGTTTTCAAGTTGAACCCTTAACACAAATCTGCCTCGAATTCTTTTACTGACAGCTCAAAATACCTGAATTCCAAATAGATTTTAAAGCGGCGAAAAAAGTCTAAAGATTTTGTCTGTCTACACTGATGAAAAAAATGTTCTAAAATCAAGATTTTGGTCTCGGAACTAAGAATTTTGGTCTAAAAAATGCGTCGAGAACATAAAATTCTTGAATTTAGAAAACACATCTTGATTTTATGAACATTTTAAATATGAATAAGTTCTTATTTTTATGCCAAACAGTCTTAAATTCTCAAAAATAAAAAAATAAGGCAGATGTTTTTTAAACTTTGAACTTTTTTTTTTGTAAAATATTCCGATTTTATGTTATTTCCTTGGCTAGAGCGGGTTTCGATCCCTCGACTTGTTATCAAACTGAAGCGGTCTTCATATTAAATATGACATATTTATATTTTTTTTAACAATTCAAGATTTTTAATTCTTATTAGATTAATATTCTTAGTATTAGTAATTTGGTCTTAAAATGGTATTATTTTAAGAACAAAATAATTATGATTAATTTTCTTGATTTTAGAAGTTGTTCTTTTTTTTCTGTGTATAAATTTAAAACACAATGAGATGTGGAAATGGCACAACTCGTGCAAATTGTAAATGTAAATTTCCATCCTTATACTGAGCACTTTAACTGTATTTTCCAGCTCAGTCGTCTACATTTTCCTCATTTTATATCGTCGGCCGCTTTTCCTCTTGCGCTAAATAAGCTACTTAGGGAGCTGAAAACCTTTTGCTGGACATTTCTTGCTAATGCGCTCATTATAAATACATGATAAGCAACGTTTTCCCAAAGCTTTTCCCACAAAAATGAAATGTCATACATAAGGGCTATGAAAATGTACTTTTACTTTTACACACTTTCCACCGTTTCCACCGCAAAAACGTCATCATAACAACTTTGTTGACTGGCAAAGTCGTAGCCTTGACTGTCGAACCAGAATCCAAAAAAAAGGAGGAAAATAAAAAGAAAACAAAATCAAAAACCGAAAACCTAAAACAAACCCAGAGCAAAACCCTTGGCCTTTTGTTTAGGGGCTAAAATACTTTCGCTGCCGTTTTCCTTTCGCTTTTCTCGCTCTCTCTCTTTCTTTGTCTCTCTGGTTATTTTGGATTTGTAGTGTGTGTTATTTTGGGGTCCTGGCTGTAGGCTTTTCCGGGAAAACCGCAGAGTCATAAGCCCATTAGCCTTGCTGGGCATTGTTTTATGTATCTACCCAACAGTCTATCATACCCCGTCCCCTGTCGTCTAACATGACATTGCCTTTTGCTCTGTTGATGCGGAAAATGAGCAAGGAAATAGAGACGCCCACATTGGGAAACACACACACACACACACACAGGTATGCACAACAAGGACAACATAGTCGACAAGGTCTTGTTAGTTAAATTATGCATAAATGCGGCTAAAGATGGGCAGATGGGCGGATGGGCAGATGGGCGTGCCCTGTCTCACACACCTGACAAACACAATAGTTTGTCACATGCACGTGTGTGCATAACCGACATTGCGTATACGACGCGTGTGCTTCAATTTTCAACAAGACATATCTAATGAGAGACAGGAAATGTGCCAGGAAAATAAGTACATAAAATTATAAATAAATAAATGGATTAATTAATTAAAAATAAAGAAAATTCTACATGTATTTTTATATAAATAAAATAAAATATTTATTTTGTTTCTGTCATATTTTTTAATGAATTATTAAAAAATTTACTAAAATTCTCTGCACTTTGATAATAATTAAAATTATTTATTGATTCACTTATTTACTTTTAATCTATTTATGACGAAATTGTGCTTAAATCGGAATTTGCAATTAAAATATTAATTAAATATAACGCATACGCCACGTGGTACATAATAATGTTTAAAAAATGTATTATTAATATTTTTAATAATAATTCAAATTATTTATTTAAATAGTAATACTTAATATAATTCAAAGATAAAAGGAATAACTCCAATAATGATAAATAGTTCCTAATATAATTCAAAGGAAAATAAAATAAATTTTCAACTGAAGAAAAATAATAAAAATGTATTTATTAAATATTTGTCATAGTTCGAATAATATGTTGTTGAATTAATGTTTTATTTTGCTCATTATTTATTGTCAAGATACACGTATTTACTTTTAATTATTGCTTATGACGAAATTATGCTTAAATTGGAATTTGCAATGTTAAATATAACGCATACGCCGCGTGATACATAATAATGTTTTAAATAAATTATTAATAAATATTTAATAATAATTAAAATTATTTATTTAATTTAAATAATAGTACTTAATATAATTCAAAGAAAAAAAAGACTAACTCTACTAATGATAAATATTAAAAATGTATTGATTAATTAATTGTCATAATTCTAATAATACATATATTGATGAATTAATTGTTTTATTTTGATCCTTATTTATTTTCCAGAAACACGTATTTACTTTAAATGCCTTTAATATTTTTATGGCGAAATTGTGCTTAAATCGTTTTGCGGAATTCGCAATGTTAAATATAACGCATACGCCGCGTAATACATAAGAAAATAAAGGCATTGGCGAGGAAATGCAAAGAAAACAATTCACGCAACAAATTGAAATGCAAAGCGTGTGCCACAGACAGTCTGCACTTTTATCTGTTCCACTTTATCCCGCTTATCTTCCTGCTTCTCCTCATTCTCCCAATAAATAATTTCTTGCGAATTTTACAAAAAATCGTGCAAAGGAAATGTGCAGAAATGAAGGAAAACAAATGGGCAAACGGATAGAGAGACTGACAAAAAGGAATGAAAGATACAGAAATGCAAACGACAGGGCGCCTCCATTTTTATTTTTATGCTCCTAAAGGATAAGTGTATTACAACAACAATAAGAACAAGACGGTACTCGAATAGGGGAATGAAAATCGAGGGGGTTGCAAAAAAAAAAGGCGGTTCTGACAGTATCTTCTTTAGTTCCTTGAGCGCGTGTAAATCGTTGAACATTTTTAATGTCCATCTGCGTGCAGATTAGCATAAAAACTGCTGACTGCCCGTGTCCCGTGTTCTGTGTTCCTTGTCCCTCCCTCCCCACTGATCTGACCCCTACTATATATATATGTATATATATGTTTTATGGCACTTCCCTGCTGTTAAAATGGTTGGCGCGTGCGATGTCGTTGTACGTCTGCTTGACTTTAAGTACTCCTACATAGCCATCATGCAATTCTCAAAATAGCTTGATTTTTGTTGTTCTTGTACTCACGCCAGTTTGAAGAGCTTACAACTTTTACGATCCTTAAACTTTAGCTAGTTTTGTTCGTCTAGGATTATGCGAGGTGTGCACAAGAGCTCTGCATGTATTAAGAACGACTTATTCTTTTCATAAATTTATGATTGAATTTAATATTCCTTATAGTCATAAAACTATATTTACGGAATCACATAATTCTGCAAAAAAATATCCTTTTGTTAGCGTAATTGACAAACGATAATATTATTATCAAATGTGTGTGGTTGCATAATTATAATTTTTAATTATTAATTAATAATTTTTTTTTACTTTGAATTAAAATTCATATTGTAAAATGAATTTAATATTTCTTAGAGTCTAGATTTGCTGATTTAGTTCTGCAAAAAATGCACTCTTTCAATTGTGTAAAGTTGCATAATTTTAATTTTTAATTATAAATTAATTATTTTGTTTTACTTTGAATTTAAATTCATATTGTAGAGTGAATTTAATATTTCTTAAAGTCATAAAACTAGGTTTGCTGATTCTCATAATTCTCCAAAAATATTCCCTTTTGTTAGCGTAATTGAGAAACGATAATATTATTATCAAATGTGTGTAGTTGCATAATTATAATTTTTAATTATTATTTAATAATTTTGTTTTACTTTGAATTCAAATTTATATTGTAGTGTAAATTTAATATTTCTTAGAGTCATAAAACTAGATTTGCTGAATCATAATTGTGTAAAGCTGCATAATTTTAATTTTTAATTGTTATTTAATAATTTTACTTTGAATTTTAATTTGTATTGTAGAGTTCGCTGTTTATAGTATGACAGTTTTATAATTCTGAATAAAATAAATCAAATTAAATATGATATTATTATGGACGATTATCGAACTGTGGTTGCAGATATTTCCAAAAGCTGGAAGCTTTTAATATATTTTTTATTATACAATATTAAACCGTTTATTTTCCACAAAATTCTGTAATTGTTCAAAATCGGTGAACAATATATCGATTTATTTTTTGAATACGTGTTTTAATGTAAGTCTGTCGTTGATTTGACATAAGTTAAGCTTGCACCTTTATAACTATATAAAAGCTACGATTTCCACTTAAGAGGGCGAAATTTAGGAAGTTTTGGGAAATACTTTACTTTATTTAGTGTCTTCTTTTAGGATATATCTTAACAAAGGATATGACCAGTTTAATTAATTTTTTATATTAAAAGTATACGAATATATTAATTACTTGACAGTTATATTAATTTACTTGAACTAATACCATTTGATATGTTTTCTATTGTTCACAGAATGCGCTCGTTTATTGAGGAGAACGAGAAAAATGATCCATTGATTAATGCGCCGGATAAAAAGAATAATCCGTGGGCTGAAAAAGGCAAATGTATCATCATGTAATATTATCGTAAACCACAGAAATACCGTAATGATGAGCATCCAACCATCAACAACAATAATATTAAAACAAATACAACAACAGCAACAGCAACAACAGCAGCAACTACAACAGCAACAACAAATGATAATTATAACTATTTAGAGAACAATAGATGTAGTAGCAGCCATGTCTCCAATTACAATTCCAATTCCAATTTGAATTTGAATTATGCTTCCCTCGATCATGTGCAGGAGCAACAGCAGCATTATAATAACAATTATTACTATTATTACAACTACAATTTGAGCTATGCCCCACCGCCATCCGCACCACTCGAGTGTCTACTCGGTGGTCCCAAAGGTCGCCTCCAACAACTGAAGCGTCGCACTCGCCACGAATTGCAACAGTGGCCACTTTTAATGCAGTTGGTCATATTGATTCTCTGGTTGCATGGCAAATTCTGGCAGATTGTGCGGGAACAGATCCTGATGCATAGAAGGCGATGGCATTGAGATGTGAGACGGGGGCATTAAGATTCTAAGCTTAAGTTGACAACACTCTTAATTCAAACTTCTACTTCAATCTCAATAAATATAATCAAAATAAGCTGTGTGCATAGTATAAATGATCCTTAAAAAAAAGGGGATTCCACATTAACAACAACTACAACAACTACAACAACAATAACAACAACATGCAAAACATCAACGAGTACTCGTATTCATACTCGTACTCGTACTCGTTTCATCGCACATACTCGTTGTCGCTGTCGTCTCGTTTCTCTCTCTCTCTCCCTCTTTTTAAACTACTCGCTATCGTTATCGTTATCGCTCGCTCTCGTCGTTTATCTACTTGTAGCTTGCTTTGATCTCGTTCATCTCTGCGTTTCTTTTTCTAGCTATCGTACGTAGTAGTTCTTATTGCTCTTTCAGTTTAAATAGCATGCATCCATTATTTTTAATTCTTATTTAATCATCATCATCATATCATCATCAAATCGAATCCCTCACAATCTACACTAGTCGACAGCGCTAACAATATCATATCATAAGCCAGTTAATGGGTAACAAAATCCTACATGTTGAGCCTCGATAAATGTAACCCACCCATCATATTTAGTCAGGAAATGAAAACAAAATAAAAAATAACAACTATACTGTTTGCCGTAATTTTTGGTAACCCTAAAAAAAATTATTATATTATCCTAACTTGTTTAAATGCATAAATGTTTGGCAGGCTCTGCCGGAACGTGGGAATGAAACAATCGATCTTGCTGTTTCATTGCCAACGATTCCGGAAATTGCCTGTCAATTTTTGTAATCAGTTTTTGACTCGAATACTACTATGACATGCTGGAACATTTGGAAATGAAACAGACAAGCTTCTTTGTTTCATTTCCAGTCGTGCTTCAAGTCAAAAGTTTGCCAAAGCAAAACCAATTTTTTAATGTATTTTGAGATAAGTTTTTGACTTAAACAAGTTGCTTAAAATGCTATGCATATAAAAATATAGACCCTCCTAATAATTTAGTTTCCAACATGAATATTTTATGAACTTAGCAAAAAGATAAAGAAAATATGAAAATGAAGAAAACAAAAATCGTATTTTGTGTAGGCAAACGCAAATCGATCGAGACACTTTTATGTATGGTTTTTCTATTCAAAAATAGTATATATTATAAAATGATAACTATTATATATACATAGATATATGAATATGATTTTATATACAATATACATACATATAATATACGTTTAGAAAAACAAACAAACAAAGAAACAAACTATTTAAAAAAGGCAGACGCTGTAGTTACTCGATGATAGTATATGTATTTAATTTAGTTTTAATACTATGTTTATTATCTTTACCTAGTGAGATTATATATTATTATATACGCAGAATACAACAACATACAAAAAGACACTCAAATTACACACGATGAAGCAAAAGAAGATGATGAAACACAGTATCTATTAATGTAGTGCGATTAAATGATGATATCTACATAAATCTAGTATGATAAATAGTTGAAACAGATAGAATAATTTAGAGAAACACTCGAAACAGTCGATATTAAACTGCAAAATGGACTTGAAGAGCTGATTTACGGCTAAAACTTATCCATTATATATTATATTAAATTATATTATATTATACGTATAACGAAAAAAAAGCTGTTAAAAGCAGAAACACATATATGCGAATTAATGGGTTTACGTTTAATAAAATGTTAAGTTATAAATATATAATTTCAATTTTTAAATTAGTCTTATAATTTAAGGCAGAAAATTAAAAGACAACAACAGAAAAACACTCAACACAACACAACAACACAACACAAAACACTCGTCAAATTGAGGTTACCAAAAAGATAGAAGAAGGCAAAACACAAATCAAATACATAATATGAGATTAAATATATATATACACTAACCGCAAAAAATCTAGCGACAAAAGCCGAGCACATTTCAACCAAAAAGTAGTTAAAATTGAATACAATATGAATAAGTCGCGCAACAACTAAATAATAGCATAATAAAATAGCAAGAAAATAATTTGGAGGAGCAAGGAACGAATGAGAATGGAACGGAGCAAAGAAACACAACCCCAAAAAAACGTAGCCGTAACAATGGATTAAACGTAGTGCAGATCTAAGCAAAATAGTTAAAACGAAATAAACGAAGTCAGCATAAAGTTGAAACGATTGAAATGGAACGCATTGGGCGTCTAAAGCACAAAAGTAGCATAGCAGCCAGCTACGAATCAACCAAGCTAAGCGAGAAGCTCGACTCGAAAATCAACATATTAACACATAAACATAAATTATAACATAACATAAACTAATTAAGGTATTTGGTGGTTACGAAATAACAAACATAAATTAAAACAATTATATTCAACGAAATGTAATGGAAATGGGAACGATGGAATAGGTACAAGTATAATCAAAAGAGATGAGAATCTCGTCAGTGTGGAATGAAAGTAAAATATTACGCATACGCCCCATTTGCCGATGTTCACAGACATGAAAACGATGTTGGCAAGTGGAACACGCAGCGTTGACACTGCGGCGTGTTTCAAATGCCAAACGTTGCGTTGTCTGGTTAACTGTTGAAATCAAAGCTAAATTATAAATGTTACCATAAGTGTAGGCGTCCGTCACTTCAGGCACTTCAATTGTGCCTCAACGTAAGCATAGACAAGAAGCTTTTCCTTGGGTATTTCCCCCCCAAAAGATTTCCCAATGTTCAAGAGTGCATTAAGCACGCCGATTAGACCCCGGCATGGAGTCCGGGGCCAAAAAGGGGTGTGAGGGTGCCACGAAAATTGAACAAATTGGAGCGAGAGAAATTGAAATTTTGAGAAGTCACCCAAAAATGCAATGTCATACTTTTCCCAGCTAGGAATCTAGGCTCACGTTGTGGCATTAATGTTTGCTCAAAGTACACGCACTTTTTAAATATACATACTATATTTAATCAAACAAAAAATAACTAAATTCGTTTTCTTAATAGTCTAAAAATAAATACAGAAAAAGTTAATGTTGAGGGTCATACGAAATGGAAAGTTAAATACAAATATATATTAATCGAAAGAAAGAAAGAAAGAAAATTTAGTGATTTTTCCACAGTTCTTAAATTAACACGATATATATACAAGTTTATGATTGTTACAATTAATTATTAAATATATTATAATCGTATATTCAAATAGTACACAAACAAGTTCTTAACATGTCATTAGTACTCATGAATTGATGAAGAAGAAATATGCATGTTATAACAAATCTCAATTAATCTAGATTTTAAGTCCAGATGCAAGAATGGTGAAGACATAATAAAATGTCCGCTGGCAGTGTTGGAAAACGACAAACGATTAACGATATAGACACTGTCAGTATGTGCCAAAAAAGTTGGTGCGAAAGCGAAAATATTTATATTGAAATCAAATCTCTAGCTCGTAAGTTGGTGTTAAAGTTCATTCCAAGCGTTTAAACTCAATAAAATATATATATATAGACTTATATATTATATGGACATACCGAAATATTACTACGTGTATTGCTTATATGTGTGTAAAAGTTAAAATATGCAAAAACATATATAAAATTTATTGTTACAATTTAGGCTATTAAGTCACGTTAACTATTAAGATATATGGATATATAGATTAAAACTTAATTTTAGAAATATGATTGATTCTTAAACTTGTCGAGAAATGCGAACTCTAAAGACAAAAAAACAAAAACCACTCACGGTGCCGGACAACATCAAAGGCTAAACCAGAAACCAATTAAAAAAAAACAAACAAAACAATTATAATTTAGAAAAAAACAAACTTAAAACATAATGCAAAATTAGTTAGTAAGTGAATTTTAATGCAGAATACATAAAAAAAAAATTAAAAAACTATACCAGAAAAGTAAAAAAACATTACGAAAACAAACTTATTAAACAAAAATTATATGATATAATAACATTGTATTTAGCTGTTAAACAACAACTATTTAACAAAAAAACAAAAAAACAACTTTTTAAAACAAAACACAAAACGAAAGGCAAACAGAATAACAAATCAAACAAACAAACATAAGTATGATTATCATTAAAGGAACTTCTCTAAATAAAAGTAAACTTTGAAAATCCTTAGCGGAGAAAAGCTACCCTCTCTATAAAAGAAAAACTGAAAAAAAAAAACAACAAACAAACAAAATTTCGCTTGTGTTTTATTTTTGAACCACCCTACTAAATACAATCCCCACCATAGCCCCATAACCCAAGATAATACCTTTGGTTTGGCTGCTTAAAATTCCCTTTTGTATGATAATATGATGATGATGCTGCTATTTTATGCTTTTTCGTACTTATTTAGACTCTGCTGACGCTTTTCGTTTTCAACATTATCTTGTATATTTCGTATAGTTTGCTTTATATTCATTTTAAATGTATTTTTAGTATTTATTTCGGTTTTATTTTCGGAAAATTGTACATAAGATGACAGAGTTCGCACAGCGTTGGAGAAAATTCTCATTATGGTTGACAGTTTTGCTTTGGCTTGACAGTAAGTAATATGAATTATTTCATATTTCTAATTTCTTGCTGACATCATGTGAATCATTTTCAAAATTATGAAACTGTTGTCATTTTATGGGATAAGAAAAATGAGATAGGTTTTTAACTTTTCAGCACGAGAAACTTGATAGTGATATCAAAGTTCAATTACATTTTGGGTAAGTTTCAAAGACAATTAGAGGAACAATGAACCAACTTTATCTAATTTAATTTAATTCTATAGAGTAAGTATTGGTTGTACATTTAATATATGTAGATGGTGTCCTTTGGCGTCTGCCTTTTGTTAACCTGGCGCACATCAATTGAAAGTCAGCGAACTGTGCAAATGACTTGGCTTGCAGTTGAAAGCGATTGGAAAATTGTAATGGAAATGTTCTCGAATTGAAATGTCATTGTTCTAGCTATTGATTTCACAATAAATGAATCTGCAGATAAATGCAAATCCATACCAATTTCTATTGAATAGAACTACGACTCACTTGAACTTAAACTACACATATTTTTATCTAGGGTAAGAATTTATTTATTGCGTCGTGTTAACAAATGCTTTCTAGGATAAAATTCCAAAAATTTGCATAGCTTTTCTTTTCTAAAAATCTTATTGACTTGAGAGTACTCTGTAAAAAGATTTTTAATCAAGAAATAACTTTTCTGCATTGATTTTATTCAAAGAGAAAATTTTAAAGGAAAGTTCTGACGTTTTTTTTCACATCTTAACCGATTGTCAGTTTACTCTCCTATTAATGGTTAAGTCCATATATTTATGTTATTTTCTAATTTTATTTTTCAAATTTAACTCTTATTTTAAATATCCTACACTTAAATACCCTACTTATGACTTGATAAGATTAAGTATATAAAAATGGCAACCAAGTTGAATTTACATGCCAATTACTACAGCGCGAGTTTAATGAGACCCTTGTGACCGATTCAAGAACCAAGGCTGAAACAGAGGCAGTTGAAAGGAACTGAAGTGTACTCCCAACCGAGGAGTTACGAACCGTGTGTGTTTACGATGTGGGCTAAAGGAAGTGTCCAAATTACCATGAAACATTATTAAAAGCAGGCAAAGGTCGCAGGGAAACTCAATGTTAAAGGAGTTTTCCTGAGCTCTCATAAGTCTATAAACATCCTACCAGTTACGTATGAGTATTTTCAGTTGGACCAACTCATCAAGTATTCATACAATCATTCATTTCTCTAGTTGACCATTCAAGTTGACTCGTTGATTGAGTTGAAGCGACTTAGTTACTCAGTTGGAAGTCTTGTCTTTTCAGATTCTCTGTGTGAAGAGTAATAAATTATATGTGATAAGTTAAGAATGGAAATGAGTCAAAGCAAAGATTTAAAGTTTCGTTTATAGATGTATTTATTATCGATTGATGATGAAATTTTCAGAATTTATATAAAATGTAAATAAATATAAATATACCAAGTTTCATTGATATATCCTCAAGTCTTCACTCGAATTTAATTTATATCGCTTTTGGAAATAACGTTGAGTATACATAATCTGTATATCAAATTTAATATCATATATGTAAGTATAATTTGTATAAGTAAGTATGCTTTTTATCAGATATCAATGCATTTACAAAAAGATACACAGACTAGGGAATAGGTCTAAATTGCATAGTCTATTGTTGTTAAGTATACGCTATAAATGGTCGGAGATTCCCCCATCTGTCTCTTAAAAACAATAGTTCAACATTGTGATATTTTTTGCCCATTTTCAATGTAAATATTTGAGGGTAACATTTAGTATGATTTCCAAACTGCACAATTCACAATTGAAATTTGGTTGATTAGACTGAAAATAAAAAGAACAGCTATAGAAATTTAGTTTTAAATCCCGCTCAATGTGAACATAATACAATTGAAATTATTATTTGCATAATACGCACAGAAATTAAACTAGTTTTATGGAAATTTCCGAGTGATGTGTGCGATTTGTAAATTGTTTTGGATTAGCCAAACGAATTGTTGTTAAAAGGTAAACAAATAATAAATTATGTATGCGACATTGCAACAGTTATTATCAAATTAAATTGACAAGGACATAAGTGGGCGTGGCATGAGGAAGGGCTATCCGATATAATTATATGCTAAGCTGACCTTAGAAATTAAAGCAAATGCATTCAAATGTGGTTTCAAGAATAGTGGTTTCTTAAATTCAAATTATTCATCTTAAATTATTTATTTTTAATGTAAGACAACTGATAGATCAAAATAAAAATAGGTAAGAATTATAGATCAATAAAATAAAATGTTTTTTATATTTTGTAGAATTTATCTCTAAAAATCCGAATTTTTATCTTATATTATTTATTTTTAATATAACCCAACTAATAGATAAAAACAAAAATTGGTTAGAAATATAAATAAATAAAATAAGATTTTTTTTATAATATGTAGAATTTATCTCAGAGAAAATCAGAATATTTATCTAACCTAATTTAATTTTAATGTAAGACAACTTAAAGACAAAAGTAAAACAAAGATTCAGAAATATATATAAATAAAATAAGATGTTTTTCATATTTTAAAGAATTGATCTCTAAATTTCAAAACATTCGTCGTAAGTAATTTATATTTAATAAATAAATAAAATATTTAGGTTTTTTTTATATTTTGAGCAATTGATCTCTAAAATTCAGAATCTTAAATAATTTTTCTTTAATAATTTTATTTTCAACCATTTCTCTTTAATTCTCTAATCACAATTTTGTATTAGTGTGCGCCCCACGTTGGGCGCCTGCTTGGGCGTCTCAATGGCGCCATTTTCTGGCCCATTTGTCTGACGCTGACGCTGACAGCTGGTGCTTCGTCTCCTTCTCGTCGCTCGCGGTGTGCTCATTATATGCATTTCCTAATGCAATTGACGTGGCTGAATCTGTGGCTTGCTTCTCCTCCCTTTAAAATGCCTCCCCTGACGCCGTCTTTTTCCTCCTCTGTCCGCTGTTCCCTGGCTGGCCTTGTGTTTTGTGTTGTATGTGATTTGCAGTTTGTTTGATTATGAAAATGAAAATGACTTCGTTGTGGCTTTGCATTTTGTGGTTTGTCATCGCGCTGATTTTTAATGAGTCGACAATATGCAGAGCATAAAACCAGCGGGAAATCGTCTCATTCAAGGCTGCCTCATCAGCTGCCTTGGCTAAAACCATTACCTTATCTGGACCTTAGGGCATTCGTGCCAACCACAAAAGAAAGTCACACTAATTAACACGTCAGTGCGAGTTATGCTCTAGCCGAAAAATATATATTTTTATATTTCATTTTATCAAGCATACGCCGCGTGGTTCGGATTTAAAAGTTTCATTTGAAAAACTCCCGAATTGTCCAAACTGTCGGCTCAAGTTAAGCAACGTGTGGAAATTTTGACTGACTGACTGACTGACTGACTGACTGACTGATTGACTGACTGACTGACTGATTGCCTTGCTTGACAAACTGTAAATGAGAATTTTATGCCTGAATTTCCTCTTCCTTTTGCTGCTTTTTGGCACGTGGCTTGATTTATATTTTATTTAAAAACTGAAGGCAAATTATCAGCTTCCCTTTATTTTATTTTATCTTGCCTCGGCTTTAGCTTGTATAAAGTTTATCTTGCGGTCCTTCTGTGATTCTCTGTGTGACCATGCAAAGTTTTCCTTGAATCTCGCGAATCTCAGAGCTAGAACTGAAAATGGGGCTATGGCTGTTCAAAAGTCTTTCTCAGAATGGAGTGAGAAAAAAGGGGGATGCGTAACGAGTTTTTGCATGTTTAAGTGAAATTTAAGCATGAATAATTAAAGTGACTACAACAAATTGAATGGTCGGTTGTGGAAAAGCCAACGGGTTAATGAGATTGCCACAAAGACTTTACATAAATTACCAGGTATTGTTAATGATTTAACATCTCTGCTTAAAAATGTAGATTATATAAATAATACATTACCATAGAATATATATTTAAGAAAAATAATTCAAGATATGCACATTGATTTTAATTTCCCATTAATATAAGTTTCTCTTGACTAAAATAAATGAGAAAACATATCTAGATGAAGCTAAAATATCTATCAAAGTTAATTTAAAAGCTAGAAAACTTACTCTTAAGATACATAGAATACTTCATAATTTAACATTTCTTCTACTCAAAAGCTCCATAAATTGAAATTCGCCTGCACATTGTAGTAATGCGAGTTAAGGAATTTAAGTTTATTATAATTAATATAAAAGGTAGACACATTATTCAAGTTCTTGCCCTCGACTTAAAGCGTGTTAAGTTCTGACATATGATGATCTTTATAGACCCAACCAAAGTAACTGGTAAAGTCTTTTAAGCATTAATACTCATTAAAGTTAATTGCTGGTGACTTTAGGGTTGAGTAATCTCCTTTACGGTCTCGGTCTCCATCTCAGGTCCTAGGACCCATTAAGTACATAGGTTTCTGCTAAAAATTATGCAAATGAATTGCGATTTAACCCTTTGTGAGCTGAGGCGTTGAAAGCTGTCCGAAAATTCTCACCTGCTGCCAAATTGCAGAAACAATTAAAGCACAAAAAAAAGACAACAAAATGTTGAAGGGGAAAAAAGGAAAAGTACTTAACACTCAATAGTGCGGCAAAGCGCCAAAAAAGTTTTGTTGCTCGAAATAGCAAAACTAAAATGCTGAACATTTGTTAAGCAATTTTCTAACGAATTTGTTGGCAGCAAATTAACTTAAACGCCAAATGGCACATTGACTTCCCCTCCGTTTCCTTCTTGGAGATATTTCAATTAATTTCCCAGCTACAAGTTGTTGAATTTCATCAACGATAAGCGACAGAAAATTGGGATAGAAACTATTCCTGTATTTGTAATATCTCTCCTCCTTCTCTCTCTCTATCTTTGTTTGGTCTTTGTCTGCCAACAATTTGTCATGTGTTTTTCCAATTGGTATAGAATATTTAAACAAGTCCTTTGCGGTATAAGAGAGAGAATTAGAGTATTTGAATTATATATTCAAATAGCATTAGTTGAATGTCAAATATCAGTAGTAGCAGGGATTAAAACCTTAACCGAAACCGTAACCTTTAATCGATGAAAACCGATTGAAATATGTAACCATAACTGAAACCGTAACCGAAAATATTTTTTTCCACTGTACCGAAACCCATAAA
Source organism: Drosophila kuntzei (assembly GCA_035042165.1). Taxonomy (NCBI): domain Eukaryota; kingdom Metazoa; phylum Arthropoda; class Insecta; order Diptera; family Drosophilidae; genus Drosophila; species Drosophila kuntzei. Next base: position 231,452 of record JAWNLU010001919.1, on the reverse strand, counting down.
CCGAAACTCTTTAAGCCGAAATAACCGTTTAGTAACCGATTCATTTATAAGGGTTAATTTCGGATCTGGCCGTCCCAGTTACTGAGCAACTTCGAACTGCCATAACTTTGTCAAAAGTCAATCAATTTCCATGCGCAATGTAAATTTGTTCATGATTTTACTTCTAAATTCGTTCTGCATTTAAATTTTTTCCATTTTGAAAATTAGAAATTTTCGAAGTTTTTCGAAAAATGATAAGGGGTAACACTGTAAAATTTCTAAAAAATTAAAAATTTTCGAATTTTTAAAATTAAATTAAATTTAAATGCAGATCGAATTTAGAGGTAAAATCATGAACAAATTTACACTGCGCATGAAAATTAATTGAGTTTTAACAAAGATATGACAGTTCGAAGTTATTCAAAATTAGTAATATCAAAATAATCGAAATTTTCAAACCAAATTTATATGAGGTCAAATTATAATAAAATCGACCTTACGCTCAACCATTCCAGTAACCAGATAACATTATTTTCCAGGCTATTAAGATCATTAAGTCTTTTTTCGTGTAAAACAATGAATAACGTTTCTAATTTTGGTCAAACGAAAACTTTAATTTTAAATTTTAAAATTTATTATAATATAAATTAATTTTTAATTGTACATTTTAATTTAATAATTATATTTAAAATTTATTTGATCATTTTTCTCTCTGTCGAAATAAATAAAATAAATAAATAAAAGATAAATTCAACTTCTGTTTACTGTAGGCTTCTATTAAGAAATTAAATACATTATTAAAAAAGATTGAACTTCTACGGATTCTATTTAAAATTAAAATCATTAAAATGTATCATATTTGATAGCAAAAGCTTGAAGAAAACTATCAAATTTTCGAAATATTAATGCTTACCAAAAAATAAGAAATTTCGAACAATTGTGAAAAATTCTTGGCACATATTTGGCTATTATTGTTGTTGTTGTGGTCCGTGTTGAAGTCAACGGTTATGGGCGAATAAAATGTGGCATGCCCCACGCCTCGACTGTCATTGCTGTGGTGTCTGTAACAAGTGTGCAACTCTGTTGTACAAATGCGATTACGTATACGCAGCGTGTGCCCAGCAAGGTTGTGCCATTTTGTACTATAGAGCAAAAACTAAATTACAAAAGGGATGCAATAGGGAACAATGATATAATTCTGTCTCTCCAACACCCATAAAAACACTGGTCATGTCGGGTTGTTGTCAGAATTCTAGGCAGGCTTCTAGGCAGGAGTCTAGGCATGTAAGGGGATTCTAGATGTGTAAGTCACGTGCCATTGGTAAATTTCATTTGTGGCATTTTGCTTTGCTTCTGCTTTTGAAAACTTTCAGTCATACTATTAAAAACTGATCCCTCGAAGAGAAACTCGTGGGCGAGTGTTAAGTAAATCGCATTAACGTCTCAAGTGTGGCCCATATCCTGTGGGATATACTTTAAGTCGTGGCTGAGCTATAAACCAAGCAGCCTCAAGTCTCTCTCCAGGTCACATTTTTCATTTGCCCGAGCTGAGCTTAGTACAAATGTTATCCTCACTCCCTCTCTCTCTCTCCCTTTTCTGTGCGTAAACAAAGTCAACTCGGACGGGTGGACATCTATTAAGGGAGCACAGGCGACTAGAGAATAAAGAGGAAAATATTCACAGCATTGTAACATGCGCCGGGCATTTATATGCAATTTATAGAATATGTAAACCTAGACCATCTCCCTTCCTTCTCCCCTTTTCTGTCTTCCTGTTTGTTGCCTTTTTGTCTGTAATCGGAGCTGACTGAACTTGTAAAACAGAACTGAGCAACATGTTAAACAAGAACCAGAGAACTTTAAGAAATCTAACCAGTTAATCAAGCTCTTTGAGGGTCTTAAAGAGGCTCAAATTAAACAGCATAATATGAATACAATCAAACTATTAACTACACATCAACAAATATTTAAATGGCAAACATATTTTAAAGCTGCAATTATTTAATGTTTTATTCATTTAATAGAATTTTCATTCAAATTGTTTAGGCTTAATTTAAAACATTTTCCAAACTGATGAGAAAGGTTTCAATTTCATTTGAAGAAGTTACATTTTAATTTTAGTTGCTAAATATATTTAGTGCTGTTTTTACATCTAACACACAACCTAACAGTCTAGTTTTTTCTTGTGCTTTCTTTTAAGCTATTTAACTTAAATATTGCAGTTCAAAATGTCAATTAAAAACAAGTATTTTCAGTTCTAAATGAAAATATTAACCCACTTCCCATTAAATCAGCGTGTTTAAATCCATAAATCTGTTTAATCAAAGCCAGCAGCAGATTGTTTAAATGCGGTTAGTTAGCACCTTTTGAAGTTTTCAAAATCTGTTGGCACGAATAGCTTTGATTCTGATTGAAACCAGTAAGAATGCTACAGTTGTGGTGCTCGACTGTTATATGCCCAGTACTCGGATTTTCGCAATCAACATAACTAAGAATTGGAAAGATAGAAAGTAAACTAATTTAAAATAAAACAACTCTTTCTAGATTCGTATTTGAGTTACTCGGATCACATTCAAAGGCTAAGTGAGAGTTAATATTTTGACCTAATCACATACTTACCTACTTACCTAAAATATGACCTTGAGTTGACCTACATTAAGTATAATTGTTGCTGTTCGAGAGATTCTTGAAGTGATCGTTAATTTTTTCGACCTATTTTATTTTTGGTCTGCCTGTTAAGCATCATTTAAAATTTAAATTTGTGCTATTTTGACCTATTTTATTTTTTACGAGCTGCTTTAGATTTATTTTAATTCAACGGAATAAAACAACCCAGTAATAAACCGACTTTCAATTTTAAACTGTGATTTATTCTTAAAATCCTATGCTTATGGAAAAACATTGTGTATTAATTTCTATGGTTTGAAAAAAATTATTTTGGATATATTAACATCTATGCTATGGATAATTTTAAGACAAAATTTAATTTACATTGTATAAAGAGCAGGGGCGGAGCCTTTTTTAATTCATTAATTTAATTCTTTAATTTACTTTATTCAATATTTACAGATAAATAAGCAATATAAAAAAATGTATGCATTGAAGAATATAAAGTTGTTATTAAAAATATAGGATAAAATAAAAAGCAATACTGACTTTCTTAAAAATTATAAGCCCTTGTACTCTTTGAGTACTGGGCTAAAAGTGTTGCAGGGTCAGGAGATTTTGCAGTCTGCAGATGTGGCAGGTGGTTCATTGTTAAAGTTATGCCATTTGCCATTTGCACTAAACTTTGCCTCGAGAGCAGCAAATTGTATCTTGGCTTTTGGCCATCATTCGCCAACGAATGAATGAATGAATCTCGTCAGATGACCCTCATCGACGAGCTGCACGTGCAACACTTGGATGCCACAGTTTGAACATTGCCTCCTCTTATTTTCTTTTTTTTTTTGGGATTTGCAGTCATTTTTGATATCCATTTGGGACGCGGCACGCACCAAAAATGCTCGACACATTGCCACACACTCGATGAATGCTGAACGAATAAAAGATAACTCACAATGGACAATGGCCAAAAGTGAAATTGCCTCGCATTGAAACTGGATGCCGATGCGATGCGATGCGACGTGGCTTGAGCTTCTTTCTTTTTGTCGAATTTTACGGTCAAGTTATGAATAGAAATGCAAAAAAGAACCTCATAAAATACGAAGCAGAATTTTGGGCATATGCAGTAAGGGGATTTTCTACAAAAGCAATTGTCGCTGTTCCTAAATCAAGAGACTAAGCAATATTTTGAATCAGGGATTAAAACCTTAACCGAAACCGTAACCTTTAGCCGGTAATAACCGATTGAAATTTGTAACCGTAACTGAAACCGTAACCGAAAAAATACTTTTTTCGCTGTACCGAAACCCATAAATCGAAACTTTTTAAACTGAAATAACCGTTTAATAACTTATAAGGGTTAATTTCGGTACTGGCCGTCGCAGCTACTGATAACTTTTAACTGCCATAACTTTGTCAAAAGTCAATCAATTTTTATGCGGAATCTAAATTTGAGCATGATTTTACCTCCAAATTGGGTTTGCATTTAAATTTTGTTCATTTTTAAAATTTGAATTTTTTTGAAAAAATCAAAAAAGATTAAGGGGTAACACTGTAAAATTTCGAAAAAATTCGATTTTCAAAAATTTTCTAAAATGAATAAAATGTAAATGCCGAACGAATTTGGAGGTAATATCATGCTCAAATTTACATTCCGCATACAAATTGATTGATTTTTGACAAAGTTATGGCAGTTCAAAGTTATCAAAGTTCAGTAAAATCAAAATAATCCAAATTTTCAAACCAAATGAACCAAATTTATATGAGATCAAATTATATTAAAATCGACATTACACTGGACTATTTCAGTAACCAGATAACATTATTTTTCAGGCTAATAAAAGCATTAAGTCTTTTTTCACGTAAAACAATGAAGAAAGCGTCTTATATTGGTCAACCGAAAACCTTAATTTCTTTTTTTTGTGAACCGAAACCATACCGTTATTTTTAAACCGGTACTTACGAAAAACCGATAGCCGTTACGAAACCGATACTTCAAGATTTTGCATAACCGATAACCGAAATCCTTAATTCGATTATAACCGAAACCGTAACAGAAACCGATATTCGTTTCGGTTTTAATCCGTGTCTTGAATATATTATTTTTAATTCAATTAATTTTTAGATTAAAAAAAATGAAGAAACTAACTTTTATATGAATTGTTATTTATATAAAACATACCTAAAATTTCCTTAAGGAACAACAACATTTTGAATAGATGCAATTTTCTAATAAATCTCTAGAGGGATTAAAAATGGTTACCGTAACTCAAACCCCTAAGCGAAATAAATTTTTTTTAAAAAACTTCTTTACAAAGTAAAAGTCTATTGACGAAATTTCAAATTTTGTGACGAACGGTATTTTATTTAATATATGAAAAATTCTCAAAAATTCTTTATACCTAAAAAAAACTTTTTTGCGCAGTGGTTTTTGGTTGGTTTTTATACCTGGAACACCACTGATAAAGAAATTGGTTACATCGATACCCGAAAACCTAATTGAATCCGATATTAGTGTCGGTTTGATACCCTGGTTACGTCAGTTAGTCTTCAAATAACGACACAATAAAAGTTGAGCGAGCACCATGTTGTCATCGTCAAGAATTAAGAGTCTGAGTGTTTGCCATTATCTGAGTATCTGTAAGCCAGAACTGTATGTGAGATGTGGGATGTGACATCAGCTCGTCAATCAGTAATCAGTAGATGCCAAACTACATCTACGAGAACATACATATGCACTTGTACATAGGACTCAATTCCCATTGCAATGAGGTCTCCCCAATCGGAGACAACGATTCTCGCACTTAGATGGCAGTCAAACAAAGCCCGAGTGTTACACGTGTCTCGATAGAGTTCTCTTCCTCTTCCTCTTGCTCTTGCTCTTTCTCTTCAGCCCGACAACCTCTCCATGTTGTGCTCCATTCGCTCCATTCAGTGCCAACTGCATTATAACATATGCAATCACAATTGTCAATTGTACAAATGACAGCGAGAAAAGAGAATGACTAGCAGAGACATAGTCAACAATTACGGTTAGTGCCACAGTTTGACTGCGGAAATGCATCCCCCTTTCAGCCACCCTTTCAGCCCCCTTTTGGTACAGTCAACTTGTGTATCTTAATGTGATTGTATGGCAGGCGAGAGAAGGCAGTCAAAGAAGAGAACTGACACTGCTATGTCTATGTCTATGTCTACGTAGGTCTCGCACAATGGGTCTATGTATAATGGCCATGAATGGGGACAAGGACAAGGGGCAAAAGGAGGCAGCGACTCTGACATGTGGCAGGTGAAAGAAACGAAAAAAGCGTAGGAAAAAAAAGTAGGAAAAAAAGAGATAGGAAAATAAGAAACAATTGCATGCCGACAGCCGTTTGACAGGCATTACATTTGCAATGGAGAAAGAGAAGGGAGAGTAGAGAGAGAGAGAGAGACCAACAATGGCCAGACCCACGTATATTGTTAATGCAAATTGTATGAATTCGAAGCTCCATTCAAATGTTGGCCAAGCAAAAGCTTTTAAAATATTTTGTTCAAGTCCGATGAAAATCAAATGCCAAATGGCATTTTACTCAAATTGCACAAATCGAGACTTACACTCAATGGAGTTACTCACAAAGGTTTATTTCTCTGGGTTTTTGAAAAATCTAGCTATCACTTAAATTAAACAGCTAAGGCCTGAAAGTATGCCGCAATATATTCTAATTAGAAGCAAGTGCCATCAATCAGGATTCAGTCAGAGGAGGGAAAAGGCAAAGGAAAAAGCAAAGGCAAAGGGAAAGTCAAAGCAAGCACATTTTCCACTTCAATTAATCAGAGCAGCCGTTGCCGCCTCCGTTGACGATGATTATGTCGCTCATGTCAAAAAGCTTGGAATACTTTTAGGCACTTTTATCGCATTACGCACAAGCGACGATGATGGGGGAAGTTGAGGGGAGGGGAAATCGTGCATGTTGTGGGCGTTACGTGTGTGGCATGTTATGAGATATCCGAACCACTTGAATGATATAAAAAAAAGACAAAGGCATCTTAATTTTTCTACTTCTATTCCACTCATTTTTCCCATCGCCTCTTTGTATTAGCACACAATTATGTGGGTCCCATTAAGTATGGCAAGTGACCCACAAGTTCAGCTGACAGGCAAAAAGCCAAGATAACCAAACCCCAACTGAACAAAGTCCACAAAATGCATCACAAAGTAAAATGTTGCAATTCTTAACATAAAGTCCGATCTGACTTTCTAGTTGCATCTCTCTACAAAACTTGATTCTCATTACTCGCTTCTAACTACGTGCTACTCGTTATTGATTATTTTCTCCTCGCTACCTATTACTTGTTACTCGTTAACCTCTACTCGTTACTCGTTGCTTTCCAATAGTTTCTTGTTATTGGTTACTTCACTCGATAATCTCGACATATTACATGTTACTTTATATTTAACACTCGTTTCTTTTTGCTGGTCACTCTATACTCGTTACTTGCTACTCATTATTCGCTCCTCGCTACACAATTCTTGATACTCATTAACCTCTACTTATTACTCGATACTCGCTACTTCACACTCGATACTTATTACTAGCTACCATCTACTCGTTACTTCCGATTTCAACACCATCGAATGAAATACCCAATTGTAATTCAAGACTATATTTTACATAACGTCGATCAAACGAAGAAACAGAAAATTTCTGTACAATTTAACATAATTTTGGACTAAAGCGTTCAGTTCTCTATATATACTCTTACTTCAATGGTTAACAAGGACCACAGGGACCACACGGAACTTGAGGGCCACACGGCCCAACTGGTCCACAATGTGTATTCCACGGAGTTGGAGCACACGGATAGCATGGTCCACACTCGGGTGATTCGTATGGGCAAGGGGGAGAACAGGGGCCGCATGGTCCGCAAGGACCACTTGGAGTGGATGCAAGTGGGCCACATCCCGTTCCGCATGGACCACAAGGGGCGGGTACAAAAGGACCAGAGGGCATTGTTAAGCCACACGGTCCGCAATTTGTTACAGCACAGGGCCCTCCACAAGGACCACATGGTCCACAACCTCCTGGTCCACAAGGTCCACAAGGTCCACAAGGTCCACAAGGTCCACGGGGTCCACAGGGTAAACAAGGTCCACGGGGCCCGAAAGGTCCACAGGGGCCGCAAGGTCCACAGGGACCGCAACGAGTCTCACATACAGGATATTGATTGGTGGAGAAACAAGGAAGTGGACAACAGGCTCCACCTGGTGCACACGGTCCAATTGGACATGGAGGACAAGCAGTACTTGGTTTGTAGTTTACAGGTCCATTTGGATAACAACAGTATTCCCTTGGGGGCGGTATGTCGATAGATTGCGGCTTGGGTTGACACAATATTGACTGACAGACTTCTCTGGGCTCGCACACTCGCTTCGGATAGCAGACGACATAAGGATCCGGAATCATGGATGGATAGTAAATCACACGAGGCTCGCGAACCATTTGCGAGACCCAAATCAGTTTCGGAACTTTGATAACTCGAGTTGTATCCACAACTTTGGGTACTGTGATCTGTCTGCAGCGATTAACAACCATGGGCTCTGGTACAATTTTCTCCGTAAAAACAACTCTCTTCCTGCATATAAGTCGAGGTGGCTGTTGAATCGTAAGACACTTGGGATAAGGCGGCGGGATGCGGGGTGCACATTGCGGCAGGGCTTCCAATTGGGCGGCATTGTAGCATTTTGGGGAGCACTCAAAGGGTCCACAGCAAGGATCACAGGGGTTACACGGTCCACAAGGAGAACACATTCTATCTTTTATTAAAAATTTCTATAAATTTTTTATCAAATACTCGTATTTTAAAAGATAATTTTTATTTTTTTTTATTTTGCTGGTCAAATTGAGAAAATTACGAACAGTTCAATCTGTACAAGTTATCGAAATAAAACTAAAAGGTCCAGCTGTGTCTAAAGTTAAAAAAATGTAAATTTTTGTTAAATCATAAGACTTGATGTCAAATTATTCAAAGGGTTCTCTGTTTGTGTTGAAAAAATATAAATCAAATTATAAATATTTGCATTGTTATCCCACTCTATAAAATGTGATTAAAATCGTTGAATCTGGGTTTCTTGAGACCACTCCGCAAACCGAGTCAATACCTTGCCTGATTTCTCATGCCGACTTTACTCGGCATAATCTAACACTGCGCTAATCTAACACTGCTCCCTACTCGCTACTCTTAATATTTTATTGTCTACTCGCTATTTTTTTAACACCACTGGCTACTCGCTATTCGTTATTCGCTGCTCTTTACACGCCAATTGTTCTTTAAACTACACTATCTTCACGCTAGTCTTATTACTGCGCTCTCCACTCGCTACTCTTTACTTTCTACTCTTTACACTCCAATTGTTCTTTAAACTACACTATCTTCCCGCTAGTCTTAGCACTCCGCTCTCCACTCGCTAATCTTCACTCTTCACCCGCTACTCTTCACATTCCTCTAACTATTCTCCACATTTACACTCCACTCGCTACTCGTTACTCGCCACCTTCTACTCTATATACAACTTCTAACATCTAGTCTATGTTATGCTAATGAACTGAGCTCTCAGTTCTTTCATCTTCCGTCCTGAACTTTGTCAGCAATAAGTTTCGACAGTTTCGCAACTTCTCAGATAAGTTTTCGCGTAAATGCGGGAGACTCTCCTGCAGGGGGAAAACAGTATTTAGCAACGTTATGTAACTGCTTTCTTGTGAAAATAGGATTCATTTGCATTTCATGACAGACTTTGTGACGCGACTTTCAATATTTAAGTAGGAAGAAGCTCTTCTTCAAACTTATTATGCCTAATTACACCTCTCTAATATAATTGAGAACTTTATCTTTAATGCAAACTAATTCTAACGTTCTATTTAACCCTATTTCTTGACATTCACCTTAAAAAACCTGACCAGCCAACGCCCATTTCAAAGCTAACAATGAGAAAGTTAACTACGAAAACTTATACCAAAAAAATTGTAAAACTTTCTATTGCACACAAAAGTTCTTCAAATATGTATTAAAACAAGAATAAAAAAAGGAAACTCAAGGACTTTGACTAGAACATACCCTGTACGCAGTTATTGAAGTTTCTTAAGATATTAAACAAAAAAGAATATGTTGAATCCTCTACAAAATGTACTCAACTGATTTGTATTATTATTAAATTATTTATCTGTACTGTTTAAAATTTGCACAGAGTATACAAATATGCGACTAGCTTAAACAATAACACAAAATCCGGCAAAACTAGAAAAAGCACACAAAATAGGCGCCAGTTGTGCGGGCCAAAAAGTTTCGACCGTGTCGAAAAATGTAATAAGTGAAAGAAAGTAAAACTAATGAAAAAAGTCGACAGAGCTGAATTCTTGACTTCGAGATACTCTGGAAAACCAAGCTACAAACATTAAATAAAATGGTAAATTGATAGAAAAGAAAAATGTTGATTAAAATTATTTATATTTAAAAATGCAAATGTTTTTTAAATTAAAAATTATCGAGTTTATTCCGTTTAGGATTATCCCCCTCACTTTACAGGGAATATAAAAAATATTTTCATTACATTTATATCACATTCCTTTGTTTTCCTCTTTATTTGCGTTCCCTTTTTTACACTTGCACATTAAAACGTCAGTGCGGCAAATTAACGCGTCGAAAACCGAAAATAAATTAAGCAGCCTACATTAAGGAGCATAAATCAAACGAGGTTCGCGAGTGTGAAGTAATTGTAAGTGTGTAAGTGTGTAAAATGGGCAGCTGCCAAAGCGACTTATTTAAATATTTTATTCGCATGAAGGGTATTATTATCAGAAGAAAAGGTTCATTTCCTCCGACATGTGAAATGAGCTGAAATTAATTACAGTTAATTAATTTCACGTTTAAAAATTGAAGAAAAATGACTGAAAGTAAAATTAAAAATATTAAATCAAAAATAAAATGTAAAATTTTTAAAATTATACAAAGACTACAAAGTGAATGTTTAAATTATTGTCAATCGGTTTAAATTATACAAAATTCTTCATGATCATTTTAAAACGGACTTTTGAAATAACCATTTACATGGTCAGAAAATTAATTAAAAACATTTCCACCCGCTTTTCAGTGTATTTAACAGTCAACCTTTTCAGATTTCTTAAATTTTAAAATCCACCCGCACTTTGTTTACAATTCGTTTAAGCGCAACGCTTTTGGCCATGTACGTTGGCCATTTATTTTGATTTTTATTTTATATTTGTGCTCGTTGTGTGCGTGCAACGGTGAATAAAGAATTTTCCTTAAATAATTTATGTGACTTTAATTTTGGATAAATGCTTGCAGCCCTGAAGTCTAGATTCCCCAGGTAACAATGCGCAAAATGTGTAGAAATAATTTCACAAATCCAACGAGTCTCAGTTTATTTAGCCAAGTTGAATTAACTAGCATTTCTTGGCCAACAAAAAACAAATTATAAGAGCGCTTTGATTACAAGTCTGGCATAAAGTTGCACAAATTGGCCAATTACGAAATCGATTTCATTGAAATAGAAATAGACGTATGGATATATAATAGTGAAAGGTCATGGGTACAGTGAGTACTCGCATTGAATGGACAAGGTGTTGTGTGTAAGTCATTTGTCATTGCTAAGGGAACTGACAACAGACGCACACAAATCAACAACAACAAAACATAACGAAATAGAATTCGAAATGAAAGCGAATTGAATGTCTGACCAAGTCTTAAATAATAAACAGAACCTGAATACAACCCAAATAGAGGAAGGGAAAGGGGGCTCTACGGTTGAAATCTCCTTCTATAAATTCTATGGTATACTACAATATCCGTTGTATTTATTTTCATTGTATTTATTTTCTATGCAAACATCAACAACCACACTAACTAAATATTTATTATTTGCTCGACAAGTTGCATATAATATTTATTTGTAAAATACAAAAGTTGTGGCTAAAAAATCGACTCAAATCGCAAATACTTGCATTTAATAATAATAAAAAGTTAATAAGAAAAATAAGCTAATAAGTTTATGCAGTTTATGTTTTACTTGTAAATTAGCCGGGAAATGTTATCTGGTAACTGGAAGGGTCCAGCGTAATGTCGATTTTATTATAAATTGACCTCATATAAATTTGGTTCATTTAAAAAATATAAATTGGTCTGAAAAATTCAATTTTGTTAATTTTACTGTTTTTTAATAACTTTGAACTGCCATAACTTTGTCAAACGACAATCAATTTTTATGCGGAATGTAAATTTGATCATGATTTTACCTCCAAATTCGTTCTGCATTTACATTTTTTTCATTTTAGAAAATTTTTGAAAATCGAATTTTTTTGAAATTTTACAGTGTTACCCCTTAATCTTTTTTGATTTTTTCGAAAAAATTAGAATTTCCAAAATGAACAAAATTTAAATGCAAACCCAATTTGGAGGTAAAATCATGCTCAAATTTACATTGCGCATGGAAATTGGATGTATTTTGACAAAGTTATGGCAGTTCAAAGTTATCAAAGTTGCTCAGTAGCTGCGACGGCCAGAACCGAAATTAACCCTTATAAATGAATCGGTTACTAAACGGTTATTTCGGCTTAAAGAGTTTCGGTTTGTGGATTTCGGTACAGCGGAAAAAATTGTATCGGTTACGGTTTCAGTTACGGTTACAAATTTCAAACGGTTTTCACCGGTTAAAGGTTACGGTTTCTGTAAAGGTTTTAATCCCTGGTATTAATCATTATATTTTTGTAAAAATAAAGCAATTATTAAAATAATTATTGAAAAATGCAGATCAATATTCAAGAATATTGTACATAGATAAACCCAATAATGTATGTTCTTCCTTCTCAGTTGTGTTCTTTAAGATATTGTCGATTAAATAAATGTTTATCATGAAAACTTGGCAAACGAATAGTTCACTAACAGTTAAAATTAAATTCCAATTCTTATACATTTTCACATTCCACTCAAAGTTAATTTGAAATTGATTCATTAGCCTGTCAGCTTTTTTTTATTTGTGAATACATCAAGTGAAATTTAAATGTATGCACCTTTTGCCAACTTATTTGATCTTTCTTTGTACTTTTCAACTGCCAAGGCCAAAACAAAGTCAAGAAAAAGTTTGTTATTGCGGAACGTCAATCAGCTGTCAGATGACTGGGAAGAAAATGGAAATTTTTAATTGAAATTAGCATACAAAATTTGATGTTGCCGCAAATTTGGCATTGCCTTCAATTCAGAATTGACTTCCATCCTGCAGTTCCATGATGAAAATTCAAGCTGTGAGTTGCCCAAATAATTCCTGAGGTTGGTGGGGGGAACAAATTGGTAATGGGGGTGCCAATTGGCAGTGTTTTCGAGCTGGAACAGAGCCAAGGACCAGAGCATGGGAGCCTAATCAGCCGACAACTATTTTCTGGCAATTTTTACTAGCTCATTTCCCATTTCCCATTTGCATTTCTATTTTCCTGCATATCTTTAAGCGACACACAATCGAATTGTAAGCTTGTCTCATTGTTCATTGTCCACTGTCATATCTAATCAAATCAGAATGATTGAAACACTTCACAAACATTTCCACGATTCGTTGCTCATTCACAGAACAGACAAATGCGAGGAATATAATCTATTTGTTCAATATATTACGATATTAGGCTATTCTATTCTTAGTCCTGCGTCCTGAGGCGCATTAGACTTTTGTTTACGCATCATTTGGTCATTTGGTTTGTGCCATTTGGGCTGCTTTTACTCCGATACTCACTAATAACAAATTTATTATGGCCTCTTATCAATCACAAGGCTCGTTTAAGTGCCACCAGAAGTGGCAACTACTCATCGATGTTTCGGCCTATCAAATGCACCACGTTACACTTTAGTGAATACAAAATCATGTAGTCTACTTTAAGGCAATGGAGCGTGATGAGAGATTGTGCTCTACTCGAAAATGTAAAGAGTTATCGCCTCAGGGAACACGTCAAGTGTGCACTCAAAAATATACATTGTTATTGCATTTTGATGCCCTGAATAGAAAGCATTTAAATTGTTAAGACTTGTTAAACGATTATAATAATAACTTCTCTAAATCGATAATTCATATTTAGATTGACTTTATACTTGAATTTAGTAATAATTTATGCTCGAATTAAAGTTTTCGGTTATCGGTTATGCAAAATCTTGGAGTATCGGTTTCGTAACGGTTATCGGTCTTTTGTAAGATTCGGTTTAAAAATAACGGTATGGTTTCGATTCACAAAAACACAAGAAATTAAGGTTCATTGTTTTACATGAAAAAAGACTTAATGCTCTTTTTAGCCTGGAAAATAATGTTATCTGGTGACTGGAATGATCCAGTGTAATGTCGATTTTATTATAATTTGATCTCATATAAATTTGGTTCATTTGGTTTAAAAATTTGGATTATTTTGATTTTACTGAACTTTGATAAATTTGAACCGCCATAACTTTGTCAAAAGTCAATCAATTTGTATGCGGAATTTAAATTTGAGCATGATTTTACCTCCAAATTCGTTCTGCATTTAAATTTTTTAATTTTAGAAAATTTTTGAAAATCGAATTTTTTCGAAATTTTACAGTGTTACCCCTTTATCTTTTTCGATTTTTTCGAAAATATTCGAATTTTCAAAATCAACAAAATTTAAATGCAGAACGAATTTGGAGGGAAAATCATGCTCAAATTTACATTCCGCATAAAAATTTATTGACTTTTGACAAAGTTATGGCAGTTCAAAATTATCAAAGTTATCAGTACCTGCGACGGCCAGAACCGAAATTAATTCTTATAAATGAATCGGTTACTAATATGCTGAATGATGAATGGCTCCACAATTATGAATAAATCAGTCAATCAGGACACAGATTTGTTATATATATATAGATAGATTAAGCAAGCGTACTTACTGAGTAACTAGATTGTCCTTTTGTGATCTGAAATCTGAAGGATACACAGGCAGTGCACACGCACTCAGTCATGGCCTTTTCATGTCCGGTGATTGTAACTTTTGGGCGATGATAAATACATAAACAAACAACAGTCGGTGACAGTCAGAGAAGAGAGAGTGCAGAGGGTAGAGGCAAGAGGTGGATATGATAGTGAGGGAGAGAGAGAGAGCGCATTAATTCCAGGCCAACACTTGAGCCGCTTATTAGGCCAGGCCAGCAAAGAGGCAAATTATTTAGCCTTTGGGGCGTTAGAACCACAAGCAGGGTCAGCTCGAGGTCAGACAATGGTGTTGCAAACAATAACTTTGGGCTTTTCCATGTCAACAAACATTAACATTAACACGGACACCAACTCAACAGAGAGCCAAGGATCGACCAGCACATTGTTAAAATCGACTGAAGCGGATATGAGAGGAGTATCGAATATATACATAAGTGACAGCTCCTTAACAAAAAAGATGCCTTGATACTCGTACTCGCAGTCCAAACCATTCAAAGTATTTCGACAGTAGACCCTCCATCTTATACATTCCCTTAACATTCCCTTAACCCCCCATCGAATAAGTCTGCTTTATTATTTGCGGAAGGGAAAGTCGGGAAAGTGGGAGATGGGAAATTTGGTCTGGCTTGTACTTCTTGATGTATGCAAAATTTTATGTTGATAAAGTTATCAACGACAACATTTGCATTGTGTTTCTGTTGCGGGCTGTCATGTCCTTCTTTTATGTTAATACCCTGCGGCAGTCTAAATATGTTTGTATGGGGTATGATAAGTTGTACAATAAATATTGTTTATCACAGATTAATTAATTAATTTAATTAACTGATCATTTATTCATTTATTTATTGTCAAGCTACATATATGCCGTCGAAACAGCAACATAAAATTAAATTAAAATAAGTTTAATAATTTTGAATTTAAATTTTATTAAATGTAGATACAAGAAAGAAGATTAATAAATTATCTTCAAGTACATACCTACATATAATCGAATTTAAAAATGTATATATTTAAGCTACGCTCTTTTATTTATTAATATTTCTCTTAGCATGTTTTAATTTATATGCTATGCTTAAATACGTTAAATATTTATTTTATCAAAAAAGATAAAAAAAATATGAGAACAGCATTCTCTCAAAATTTATTGACAAAAGAAAATACCATTAATGCTTTGAAATAAAATTCAACAAATGATAGAATCTCAAAAATAAAGTGAAAGTCATTAATTGGAGTTTACTCATAAATATTTATTCATACTATTATAATTATTTTAACTAAATAAATTTAGTTATGCAGGAAATTGAATAATCTAAGGATTCTAAGACAATCCTTACCTCATTATTCAATGCAGAGTATCTTCTAGTTAATAATTTTACCAAGAGTTTACATATATCTTTTGTATTTTTGTATCCGGATATTGGCGATAAGTCGCTTCGAATGTTGCCTTTTGATGATGCCGCCAAACTAACTGCCAAACGAGGCAAGTTTTCTTTTTGTTAGCAACTTAAAAATTTGAGATATGTAAAATGCTGTCTAATTTTGAACGTTGCAAGTTAAAGTTTTTCCGCACTCAATATTCTCTCGGGAATACCTTAAAGTGCTGCACAAATATTCGCTTCGCTTTTTGGGTTGAAAAGCTTTTAACTTGTTGGATTTGTTAAATACTCAAGATACTCGTAGTTAAATAATTTAAATAAATAAAACTTTGCTATCTTCCATGACCAAGTGTTTTGCAAATAAGCAAATGAATAAAAGTTGAAAATCGTCGAATTAATATTTCTAAAATACTGGTATTAAATTTATTTCTTTATTCTCCTTTAAGTAAGGAATTTTTTTCCTGTTCATTGTGGAAGAATTTATGTTCAGACAATTCTGTAACCATTAATTGCCAAATTGAGCTGGTGTTAATAATTAAATCGATTTATGGTATGACTAAAACACTCCATTAAGTATACCATTAATACTCGTAAATTGTTAAATAAACATTTGTACGTTAATTGTAAAGACAAACACAATAAAACGGAAATCAGGTGAGCTGTTTATTACAAATACAATTTAATATCCAATTCTGATTGAATACCTGCCTGTTTGGCAATTAACATAAAGAAATGTAATTTCAATAATTTCGAAATTTCAAGGAAAAAATTTAATGAAATATATCGACGCACATTTCTTTGACATCCATCCGAAAAGTGTTTAGGGCAATTTGGAGATCCACACGGGAAAATACCATCTGAGGTGGAAAATATGTAGTGGAAAATTGGTTGAAAATTAAATTTATATTCAATTGTCTTTATATAAAATGAAATAATTTTTAAAGCTATATTCTAAATATTAGTTGATTAGTTGATTAATTTTATAAATCTTTACTCGTTGAATGGAAAACAGGCAATTAATCAATTGTTATAACCAGGGATCAAAACCGAAACGAATATCGGTTTCAGTTACGGTTTCGGTTATGCTCGAACTAAGGTTTTCGGTTATCGGCTGTGCAAAATCTTGGAGTATCGGTTTCGTAACGGTTATCGGTTTTTTGTAGGTTTCGGTTTAAAAATACCGGTATGGTTTCGGTTCTAAAAAAAGAAATTAAGGTTTTCGGTTGACCAAAATAAGAAGCGTTATTCACTGCTTTAGATGAAAAAAGACTTAATGCCCTTTTTAGCCTGGAAAATAATGTTATCTGGTTACTGGAAGGCAAGGAAAATTTCGATTATTTTGATTTTTCTGATTTTTAATAATTTTGAACATCCATAACTTTGTCAAAACTCGATTAATTTCCATGCGCCATGTAAATTTGTGAATGATTTTATCCCTAAATTCGTTCTGCATTTAAATTTTGTTGATTTTTTATATTCGAATTTTTTCGAAAAAATCAAAAAAGACAAAGGGGTAACACTGTAAAATTTCGAAAAAATTCGATTTTCAAAAATGTTCTAAAATGAAAAAAATGTAAATGCAGAACAAATTTTGAGGTAAAATCATGCTCAAATTTACATTGCGCATGGAAATTGGATGAATTTTGACAAAGTTATGGCAGTTCAAAGTTGCTCAGTTAGCTCAGTAGCACAGAACCGAAATTAACTTTTATAAATGAATCGGTTACTAAACGGTTATTTCGGTTTAAAGAGTTTCGGTTAATGGGTTTCGGTACAGCGAAAAAATTTTTTTCGGATACGTTTTCAGTTACGTTTACAAATTTCAATCAGTTTTCACCGGTTATTTTATGTTTGATTTATTTCAAAATTGCTGTATGATAAGCTGGACGATAATTTTTCAGCAAGTTTACAAAATGTCCACTCTAATTTCTGGAAATTGATGTAAAACTTTCGAATATATACTTTCTTAATTTCATTGATTTGGTTATGAATAGATTTTAATAAATTTATAAAATTAAGAGATATATAAATGAATATACAACTTCTTCCGTCTGTCGGTGTATTTAAAAATTGTTTTACCCAACCAATTATTACTCTCCTTTTTACAGCGTATTTTTCCGAGAAATGCTTTAATAAATGTGTGTACAGTGAACACACAGCACACGAAAAGGCATAAAAAGGCATTAATTTTATAGAGCTACGAGAATAACGCTTGGTTAATGGATGCGTTGATGATGAGGTTGGTTCCTTTTGTAGCCGGGAATTATAGCTGATTAAGGTCGATTATAAATTGTGGCGTATGCGCATTTAAAATTTCATACAGGCCCAGATTTTAATTAATAATTAAAGCGCAGCGATAAACAAATAAAATGGTCTGCAATCTTTCAAAATATTTAATTAAACTTTAGACAGTTTGGGCGCAAGCAAAATTCGTGCTATTTGCTTTCAATGCGTTTTTCGCATTCTTAAAATTTCTTTTTTACTTCCTATCTCTATCTCTGCCTCTGTATGGGAGTGTATATACATATGTGTGTGTTTATGTGTGAACGTGTTTTTCACTCGACTTCCTTCTACACATGCAGTTAGCAGCAAAATTTTCATTTAAATGCCCAGCAGCCCACAAAAGTATGCAACGATTTTTTGTTTGTGTGTATGAGCAACTCATTTGCAACTACGCATACTGAATGCACTGTGCACTGTGGAGCAAATCAACACTCTTATCAGCAGTCATTAACAAATTATTAATTAATTGTGATTATGAGAAGATTCAATCAAAATGATTTTCTTGATTTTAATTAAACTTGCTTAAAATATTTGACACTCTCTTTTTCCTACAATTATTGAGCACATTTTCGAAATTTTTACACATTTTTAATAAATATAAATTAATAAAAGAATAAAATATATCTAAGATATTTAGTTTAAAGTTATTATTTTTCCTAACAAACTCCTAATATTTTATGCCAGATAATATGTTCATTTGCACCACTGTGCCTTAGGTACTTGTATATATGTATGTACATATATGTGTGTGTGTTGTGTGCTAAGTGCGCTTGTTCTAGATAATTAAAAATGTCATGCAGTTTTAGCTTGCCGACTTTTTGTGCTTAATTTGATTCAGCAGCAAAGTTTTTCAACTTTCTTCTCAACGAATTCGGTTCTGTCTGAATTGTTTTGCATGTGCGTATACGTAATGTTGTGCCATTGGGAAAACTAACATAACAAACACTTTAAATTCAAATTTTGTGCTTAATTTTAGCTTGCGATTATGCGCATTTCATTGACTTCACAGTCTGTTAAACAGGCGACATCTCTAATGTCCTGCGACACCTTTTGTTGATCTCCACGGTTGAACGATTTCAGATGGGATTAAGCTAAGCAGTTTCTAATATTTATACAAATATGGTATGTTTACTGATTACGCATTGCAAATCTACATTCGAGATCGATATTAAACGTGTCCTCAATTCCGTGTCATACACAAAACGAGTTTCAACTATTCTGAGTTGTGGCAATCCAAAATTACAAAGTGTGAAATGTGAAATGTGATGCGACCACGCCCACAAATTCAATATACAACGCCTACTTAGCTGCCCTGCAGCTGTTGCTGTTGCCGTCATGTTTGAAATGCAACTCACGACAGCAAACTCTGCATTATTTTCACTTACAGGTGCAAAAAAGATACCAAAAAAGATAATGCAGAAGATGAAACTACCCTCACTTGAGATTAAAGTAGAAATATTTACATAATTTAAAGGAAAATGTGTATATTTTTTGTCTTTATGTCTATCAATTAAATCTTTAATAACTGTTGCACAATATAATTATTGATCTTTTAAATTCATATAATCTTTTTTCGTCAAATTTTTCAATTGGCTTAGAAATTTAGGTAATATCTACAGTAAAAAATATGTGAATATAATTAAGAAATTTTTTTGCGATATTTACGCTGATTGTAAATTACTTTATAGTTTTTATTAATATTTAATAACAAATTGTTGTTGGCATAAATATATACATATAATCTCTTTAGGTCTTGCTTTTCAATTAGCTTAGAAACAAAGTTGAGATCTACAATAAAATCGATTTCTTGTAAGTTTCGGTTTAAAAATACCGGTATGGTTTCGGTTTGAAAATTTCGATTATTTTGATTTTACTGATTTTTAATAACTTCGAACTGTCATAACTTTGTAAAAACTCAATAAATTTCCATGTGCAATGTAAATTTGTGCATAATTTTACCTCTAAATTCGTTTTGCATTTGAATTTTGTTCATTTTTAAAAATTTTTTAAAATCGAATTTTTTCGAAATTTTGCAGTGTTACCCCTTTATCTTTTTCGATTTCTTCGAAAAAATTCAAATTTTCAAAATCAACAAAATTTAAATGCAGAACGAATTTAAAGGTAAAATTATGCACAAATTTACATTACGCATGGAAATTGATTGAGTTTTGACAAAGTTATGGCAGTTCAAAGTTATCTAAGTTGCTCAGTAGCTGCGATGGCCAGAACCGAAATTAACCCTTATAAATGAATCGGTTACTAAACGGTTATTTCGGTTTAAAGAGTTTCGGTGTATGGGTTTCGGTACAGCGGAAAAAAATAGTTTCGGTTGCGATTTCAGTTACGGTTACAAATTTCAATCGGTTTTTACCGGTTAAAGCTTACGGTTTCGGTTAAGGTTTTAGTCCCTGATTTCAATGCATTAGTTTGAATTGCATATGAAAATCATGACACCCCATTCAAGAATATTGCAATTGAGAAACGCATCGCGATTATGACAACGTTCTATAAAGTATGTGAAGCAGGAGGAAGCTATCCATATTAGAGCTGCATCCACTGCGTATGAGTAATGTGTGTGTGTGTGTGTGTGAGCGAGCGAGAGGGAGAGAGGGTGTATTACTTATGTTAAGTGAAATGGAAAGCTATGAAACGATTACATAGCACAGGGGTAAATCATTCCAAGGAGGGGGATGGGTGATGGAGGGGGAGGGGGGATGAAATGACATTGATTTCGTGCTGTCATTTTATTAGCAGCTGCTTTTCGATTTTGTTGCTGCTTCTGCTTCTTCTTTCAGGTATGCCAACTCATTTCACAGCTGAACGACGGAGACCATTGCGAGTTATCATTAGAATTTTATGCCTGACTGAGATGTGAAAGATGCGAGAGATGTGAGAGATGTGAGAGATGATGTGTGGGCACTTTATATGTATTTGTGGCATGCCAGACACATCACAGATACTTCCTGACTCTTCAATGTGTATCTATGTGTGTGATTTATGTAAATTTGAATGTGTGTGTTTGTGTGTGTATATCAAAAAGTTGCACAAGTAGCAAAAACTTTCTTAATTACTTGCAAATGCTGAGCATTTTTAATTGCTTGGCGTTGCGGCTTAAAGTGAAATATATGTATGTACATACATTCCAGATATAATGAAAATTGAATAAAATCTATTTGAAAGTTTACTTCAAAAATGTGCAATCGTACTTAATGAAATGTAGTTTACAAATTTACATTGCAATTTTACTTTATTTTATCTCTTTTCGAGCAAACAGAAATTCAATTCGAGACTGTAAATAAATGCAGAATTTATATAAATAAAACTTTGCACAAAATTTAATAAAATATTGAAATAATAGTAGAAATTTATTCTCTCACTTAAATTAAATATGATTCTTTCACAATTTAAATATTCACACAACTTTGATTAGTTTATCTTTATAAAGAATAAAAATGTATTAAATTTTTAATTCGTAATTTGCCAACTAATTAATTGAAATGAGAATTGTGTTGACTGCTAAATTTTTGTAAGCAATTTCCATTTATGATCATTATAATTAGTTTTGCACTCGACCATTCTCTCTTTCACTTTCTCTTTCTCTCTCTCTGTCCGCAAAGTGAGAGAATTTCGCTTTACAAATTGGCTGCCTACCCAGTAAAACATTTTTCGATGACAAATGCAAAAACAACACATTTACACACACACACACACACACACACACACACACGGACAGGCAAAGGAGACAACAGATTTCACTTGTGAAATATTCGAAATTCACAGGTGAATTCAAAAAGGTACGACAGGAAAGTGGACTGAGAGAAGTGGGAGAGAATTCTTAAGACTTACGCACAAACGGAATACACAAAAACACACACTCTTATATATACAGATTTTGTTGTTGTTGTTGTTATTATTGTTGTTTTTGTTGTGTTTTCTTTTATTTTTTGGGGTCGAGCACGTGCACAATTTACAGAATGTGGCAGAGAAACGGCTCAGACCCAGAATTTTGTGGAATTGTGGAATTGTGGGTAATGTGGTTGGGCTCACAATCAACTGCGGAAACTTTCGATATGAATTCAGGAAAACAAGAGGTTCGTCCGACAGGAAATTTGCAAAAATGAAAGCAGAAGATTTAAATAAGATAAGTTTTAAATATGACTGTAGATATGTGTGTGAATTTGACACTTTATTCAATTTATTTATGGGAAATAAACATTTTGGCTTGAATATAAGTTACCTTATTTAACAGATTGATAGAGAATATATATTTATTTATCAAATTTAATTCTTTTTATTGCCATATTTCACTTAAATCGGAACTGAACAATTGCTCTGATTGTCGAAGCTTTTAAATAATAAAACTCAATGCACAATTTAATGCATTTTATTAGTTTCCCCCTCCTTTTTCCGCACCTTCCAATTCCTCAACTTACACACACACATACGTACATGTGTCATCATGCAAAAGCCACGAAATGTGCAGCACAACCAACAACAACAACAACAACCAACAACAACACAAACATCAAGAAAATCAAGAAAAAACTGTGAAGCTTTTTGCCTGCCACCTGTAAAAAAATGCAGCTAAAACAAAGGCGCAACCAAAAACGATTTGCGGAATTGGCAATCGACATTGAGATACCTTGGAAAATGCTTTTGACAAAGAAAAGTAGATGAAAACCACATCTGAACATCTAAGCGACTATCAGGAATAACTAAAAAACAAACAGATTGATTAACCGAATGATTAGCAGCCTATTTGATTCATTGATTAACTTACAGCTTACACATTTATTGAAACTTAAACAAGTTCTTATATTGTAAAACGTAATCTGTAATTAACTTGATGCATAAGAATATGTGCAGCTTACATCTATTATTTTATTTAAATAATGAATGTTCAATTTCAATATGACTTATATATTCTACTCTGTCCTTTGATTTATTTAAAATATGTGCTAAATTGTAATTATCACATAAAAATTTTACTTTAATTATTTTGTAATCATAATTGTTATTTAGTTTAAAAACATATATATATTTTTTTTATAACAATAATTTTCTGTTTTATAATATAGAATTATGAATATAATGGTTTTGTTGGAATAAAGTATATATATTCTGAATCAGCATTAACAAAGGAATCGAATTCAATAAGCATTGGACTGAAAATAAAAAAAATAAAAAATTTCGAATTTCCAAAAAAAATAATTTTTTTTAATGCATAAAATTTAATTTTGGAATGAATTCTTAGGTTAAATCATGATCAAAATTACATTGTCGAGCGAGGTAGACTGTGAGAGATCCTGTACTTCTGATTATTGTTTAAAAGAGCATGTTATTATTATGTGTTATTTATTATCCGATTGGAATGAAATTTTCAGGGGAGATTATAAGTATAGTATATTTTTTAAATGTGTGAAAACCAGGGATTAAAAAATAATTTTTTCCGCTGTACCGAAACCCATAAACCGAAACTCTTTAAACCGAAATAATCGTTTAGTAATCGATTCATTTATAAGGGTTTATTTCGGTTCTGGCCGTCGTAGCTACTGAGCAACTTTAATAACTTTGAACTGTCATAACTTTGTCAAAACTCAATAAATTTTCATGCGCAATGTAAATTTGATCATGACTTTACTTCTAAATTCGTTCTGCATTTAAATTTTCTTCGTTTTTAAAATTTTTTGAATATCGAGTTTTTTAGAAAATTTACAGTGTTACCCCTTTGTCTTTTTTGATTTTTTCAAAAAAATTTGATATTACAAAATGAAAAAACTTTAAATGCAGAACAAATTTAGATGTAAAATTATGCTCAAATTTACATTGCGCATGGAAATTGATTGAGTTTTGACAAAGTTATGACAGTTCGAAGTTATTAATAAATAAGTAACGGGTATAAAAAATCAGTAAAATCAAAATAATTGAAATTTTCAAACCAAATGGTTAATTTGAGATTAATATGAGATCAAATTTTGCATTACTGATAACCGAAAACCTTAATTCGAGAATAACCGAAACCGTAACTGCAACCGTTATTCGTTTCGGTTTTAATCCCTGGTGAAAACACAAGGCTCTGACTTAGAAAATGCTCTGATAATTTAAAGTGGGGGCGGTATTAAATTAAAATGGTTAAATAATTGCTTCTGTTTATGAAGAATAAATAAACTTTACTTTACATTTTTTATTTTGATAAACTTAATAAACACTTTGAAATTCTGCAAGTACAGGGTATGATAAAAAAAGGAGCTGCGAAAAAACTGGCCGTAAAACAAGAGCCGCAGCTGTCGCCTCGAATGCTCCCGTGAACAGCAAACGGCAATGACGCTAATTTTTCACGCAGCTTTGCATGCAACGGCTTTTTGCTTTTGCCGAGATGGGGGCATGTGGCACGGGTATGTGGCATGTGGCATGGGGTGGAGGCACGTTGCCAACAATAAAAGAACCTCCTCACCAGATGCCTAAAAGCCGAAAAAAAATATATGGCAGCAGCACAGAGGAGAACTGAGTCTGGTAAACGACGACTGTTGGCACAAATTGAAGGCAGCATTGCCCGAGGTTAAGCCCAGTGCCCCTTGACCCCCTTGACCCCCTTGATCCCACTGACTCCCCTTGATCCCCTTGTCCAGTTGCATGTATTGTGCTGCTGCAGTTGGTGGCAACGCTTTCAACACAATTACAATTCGTTTGGCTTTTCCCCATTAGCTCATGCATGCCACAAGCATTTATTTGGTTATGCACACTTTTTGGTGCGTCACTTTATTGCGATGTGGCGACCTTTTAACTAGTCAATGATGTGAAGCCAAACTAACCATCGAGTTTTAAATTGAGGTTTTTACAAACCATCGACACAATTTGAAATCCCCTTTTTAATTAATACTAGTATTTATCAATGTTACTCCTTAAGAATTAAGTGTGTAAAAATGTTAAAATTATTCAGTCATTCCATTTATAGACTTCGTACTATATCAGGAGATAAAATTTCAACTCTTCTCGCCTTAACTTTGTCATAACTTTGTCAAAACCAAACCAATTTTCACGCAAAAAGTCTTGTTGCTCATAATTTTATGCCTAGTTTGACATAATATTTAATGTGTGTGATTTTGAAAATTTAACAAAGGGGTTAGCCTTTACATTTTTCAAAATTTTTGAAAAATTTTAAATTTTAAATTTACACTTTTAATCGACTTTAGGTGATAAAAATAGTATAAAAATGAACTTCTGTATCGATATCTAGTTTTTATCTTCAAAATTATAGCCAATAATAACATAAGTCTATCTTGAAAAGTTTCCTGATTCATGTTTCAAGATTTTACCCTTCTTGCAACCTTCACACCTCTGTAAAAACTGAAT
The DNA here is from genome assembly GCA_035042165.1 of Drosophila kuntzei. Taxonomy (NCBI): domain Eukaryota; kingdom Metazoa; phylum Arthropoda; class Insecta; order Diptera; family Drosophilidae; genus Drosophila; species Drosophila kuntzei. The sequence goes on along the minus strand of JAWNLU010001919.1, from coordinate 205,886 downwards.
CGATTATCATAAAAAATGTCATTTTGTTTATCTTACCACCCAACTTTAAAGCAGCCCGATATTTAGATCTTTAGCAAAAATAAATTCTATCGAAAAATGTCGTAGTTCATCATCAGCACCTTGGGTTATTGTCAGGGACCGAAACTGTTATAAGTTTTAAAATATCAATTGAAATCTTTCAATTATCTCAAAATTTTCATTTAAAAGCTACGACATGAGTGTTATATTTTTTATATTTATTTAAAAAATTCAAAATAATAATGCTAAGACTCAAATAAGGTTTGCTTTCGGCTCACTTCTGTGCGCCAGGTATTTTAGTTTAATGTTCCACAAATTTAGTATTTAGCATAATGTTCCAAAAATTTTTAATTTCTCAAATAAACAAAATTCTATATTAAAATTTTAAAATTATAGTAATCCTAGAAAAGCCTAAATACCTGCTACAATACCAGGTGCACAGTAATGGCGCACAGTTACGGTTTCAGTTACGGTTACAAATTTCAATCGGTTTTTATCGGTTAAAGGTTACGGTTTCGGTTAAAGTTTTAATCCCTGGTAGAAAGCAAAAAAAAATAATTCTGTCAAAATAAAATGGATTGAAAATGTGAAAATTAAGTGAAAATATGACCTTGAGTTTCTGCTGATCAACATAAATATTCTCTTGCTGCTGATTTCTGCTCACCTGGTATTTTAAAAAAATGCAAAACGGTAAGTATTTGAAAAAATGAAAAGAGGTAAGTATGAAAATACCGAAAATGAAAAGGGGTAAGTATGAAACTTAAAGAGGTAAGTATGGAAATATCGAGAATTCAAAGATTTATGTTTGGAAATATCGAAAATGTGAAGGGGTAAGTATGAAATATTGAAAATTATTATTAATTAAAATTAATATTATCTTTAATTAATGCAACTATTTACATATATATTATCATAAAATGTACATTCTCCACATCAGAAGAGAAGCATAGAAAATATATATCAATGTTAATCCTTAAAATTAACAAAAATGTTAAAATTAGTCAGCGCAAAATTAAAATTAAATTATGTAATACTTTTATATTTTTAATTATGAATTTTATAATTAATGCTAATTTTATAATATTAAAATATTGTAAATTCTTCATATCTCAGAAGATAAGCATAGAAAGTATATATCAATGTTACTCTTTACGGATAGGATTTTAAGAATAAAGTGAATTTAAAATTGAAAAATTGAAGGTTTTTTATTTATTATGGAAAAGGCTTTATTTTCAGATGGGGAAGCTTTAAAAAAATTTTAGCAGAAAGCTATGAAAAAAAATGAGCAGAAAGCAAATAAACTTTAAGGAAGTCATTTTTCAATTGAGTAAAAATGTTAATTGAATGAAAATGTTAATTGAGTGAAAATGTTAATAAAAAGAAAATGTTAATTAAAAGAAAATGTTAATTGAGTGAAAATGTTAATTAAAATAAAATGTTAATTGAGTGAAAATGTTAATCGAGTGAAAATGTTAATTAAAAGAAAATGTTAATTGAGTGAAAATGTTAATTGAGTGAAAATGTTAATTGAGTGAAAATGTTAATTGAGTGAAAATATTAATTGAGCGAAAACTATGACCTTGAAATACTTTTGCTCAAATTAAATATCCACCTGCTGCTGATTTCTGTTCGCCTGGTATTTTTACAGAATTTCCGCTTTCAGCGAGACTTTTCAAGCTCACATTCATAGACGCATACTTACACACGTACATCAATCTGTGTAATCCCTAAAAAAAACAAATACCAGCTAAAATACCAGGCGCGCAGAAATGAGTAGAAAGCAAAAAAACTTTTTTGCGACATATTAAAATTAAGTGAAAATATGACCTTGAATTTTTTTTGCTGCTCAAATGAAAAATTCGCCTGCTGCTGATTTCTGTTCGCCTGGTATTTTTGCAGAATTTCAGGTTGTTGCGATCCTTTGCAAGCTCATATTCACAGACGCATACTTACACACATACATCAATCTGTACTCCCTAGAAATGCCAAACTACCAGCTGAAATACCAGGCGAACAGAAATGAGTAGAAAGCAACCAACTTTTATTCCCGACTTATTTTAATTAAGTGAAAATATGACCTTGAGTTGCTCAGCTGAGTGAAATTCTTTAAGCGACAGGTAAATTTAAATTTTATGCTCCTACGACCTACTGTAATTTCTGTTCGCCTGGTACTTTTTGAGTTTCCTTTAGTTAGTTCCTGAAATTTTGTTTCCCCATCTGAAAAAAAAGCCCTTTCCGTAAATAAGAAGAATAGTTTAATATTTCAATTTTAAGTTCATTTTATTCTTAAAATCCTATCCTTAAGAAGTAACATTGGTAAACAATTTCTATGCTTATCTTTTGATATATGAAGAATAAAGATAAAATATTTTAAGATTAGCATTAAATATATAATTTGTAATTAAAAGTATAAAAGTACATATAATTTCAATCTTAAGAATGTAAGTGAAATATTTTAATATAAGCATTAAAAATAAAATTTATAATTAAAAGTACACAAGAATTACAAAATTTGTTTTTAACGCCTTTTTCTTTATTATTTTTGGATTTATCTGGGCTTTTAGTTATTTATTTTTTATACTCCAGAACAAACCTTTTTACGTTTCAGATATTAATTCAAATTTAATATTCATTTAATTTTCAATATAATTTTAAGTACATTTTTATTTTTTAACATTTATTCTTCTTTTTTCCGACAGCTTTTAGTCGTGAATAAATTAATAAATAAATTTTAACAGTTTTGGTCATTTTATTCTTAAGGAGTAACCTTGAATTACAATTTCTATGCTTATCTTCTTATAGTATATATAAAGATATATATTATATAAAGAATTTTAATATAAACAATAAATTTAAAATTCATAATAATGAAAAATTTGATTATTTTGATTTTACTGATTTTTAATAACTTCGAACTGCCATAACTTTGTCAAAAATCAATCAATTTCCATGCGCAATGTAAATTTTAGCATGATTTTACCTTTAAATTCGTTCTGCATTTGAATTTTTTTCATTTTAGAAAATTTTGGAAAATCGAATTTTTTTGAAATTTTACAGTGTTACCCCTTTATCTTTTTTGATTTTTTCGAAAAAATTCAAATTTTCAAAATGAACAAAATTTAAATGCAGAACGAATTTGAAGGTAAAATCATGCTCAAATTTACATTCCGCAAAGTTAACAAAAATCAATAAATTATATTGAATTATTTAAATAAAAATTATAAATTTAAATTAAAAATGAATTATATTATATATATTTTAAATATAAGTTTTTGGCTGATATCGCTTTTTAAAATTAAAATATTGATTGGTTTATTTAGTTTAAATTTGCATTCATAACTCTTATTTTCGGTGCTTTAATAAAATACTTTTAAAATCATCGATGTTTCAATGTTTTTACATCATTAATTCTAACATCCAGTTCAAATTGAATCGTTGCCACGCCCAGCCAATGCATGAATAATACACCAGATAATATTTAGAGTCGCCTCATCGCTGACTGCGAATCAGAATCCGATCGGGAACTCGACTCAGACCTCGACCAGGTTAATTAAGTGCATGAGCTGCGGGTTTCCTGGGCACAGGCTAATTAAAAGGAGGTCGCTGAGCTCTCCTACGTGCATACAATGCCAAATAGGAACAAGTTAGAACGCAATAGTCGAGTGTGCTCGACTGTGAGGGACCTGGTATACATTTCCTTAGGTACATAAATAAATGAAAAGCACAAAAATTATCAAAAAATATACGTTTTCGCCTCAATGTTTTTTTCTTCTTCCTTTTCGACACTGTCTAAAATTAATTCTAGCATAACTTTCGAGTTTACTATCCGATCGTAGGGAAATTATTAGTGCACTTCGGGAATATAACACTTTTCATGGTAATGGCGGAAGGATGTGTTGAATAATTCTAAAAGAAAATATAAGTATACTTTATAGAATCAGAGATGCCTTCTTCTGCCTGTTGCATACATTGCCACAAACGCATAAGCCCCTTAAATAAATTGGGTACTCGTCCAATTAGAACTTAGAATCCGCACTCAGCTGCCCACTTCCCCTGTTCCCCCACCCTACAAGCACCTATCTACTTTGGTATGCAAAACGCGCGCAACGTCAAAGCAATTAAATAAAACAGCAAGTCTCAGTTTAGCTTCAGTTCGATGTAAGTACTTCTCCTAGCTGCTCCTTGTATATCCCTTCCTTCCCTCCTTCCTTCCTCCCTCCCTCCCTCCTTGCTTCCGGTCGAACTTGAATCGCCACGGGACAAACGACAATTAATGACTTCACTTTCACTTGACCACGATGCTTCTTAACAAATTGACAGTCTTTGGGATGTTTAGTCACGCCTTTGAAAGAATGTTTTGAATTTTTATGTTGGATTTACCGCCTTTATGGGTATATTATTGTTTGCTGCCCACGGGGGGATTTTAAAAATATTACAATATGTATTTCAACTAATTGATTCGTTGTTGATTTTATTTTCTCTATTTTCTATTTTCTATCTTTAATCTTCATTTGATTATCTCCTATCTAATATACTCTACCATCTATCCCTGTTCTTTTTCTTACATTTTCCAGTCTCCTCTTTTTCTCATTTTTTCCATCTTCTGCTCACAAATTCAACTTCATTTTCCATTACTCTTATATTTTTCTCCGTTTCTTTTCCTTTCTTCAATTTGCAACCTGTCGTCATATCAAGGATTCTATTGTCCTTTTAAACATAAAATGGATTGACAAATTTGAAGCAAAACTACAAAGTTGCTTTTCATGTTTCTGCCTGTTTCCACTTTTATTTTTAAGTACGTATTTTCATTTTCATTTTTATTCCTCTTCCCTAATCCACAATCTCACATCCACTCCCATTCACATTTTTACTCCCATTCCTGTTTTCATTCCCGCTTTTGATTTCAATTTCAATGTCTTTGTCCCAGTTCGATTTCATGTTCAAATTGGAACTGGTGTTATGTGAACTAGATGAAGCATGTACTGAGCTCAAGCACAGACATAAAGCCGTCGACTAAGATAGACAGAGAGACAGAGAGACAGATAGACAGACAGACAGACAGATAGACAGACAGACAGACTGACAAACTGTCAGAGAATGGAATCTCTCTGGGGTTGAGTTGGCAAATGTGGCCAGTCAAGTGTAAGAACAAAGCACTTGGAGGCGCCTAGGCGAGTAGTGAATTCGGTTGCTACCCCATGAAAAGGATGGGGAAGGGGAAAGGAAGAAGGTTGCATGTGGCACCTGGCCCCATATTGACATACATGAAGTAGCTTAGTGATTGACAAATAACAAATAGACACGTATCTAAGTTAAGACCGGCAAACATTGATTTGATTAACTTTTGACTATTGCAATGGGAGGGACGAATCCTTAAGAGCTATTCACCTGTGAACCCTGAAAGATACATATTTTACACATTTTTAACTCTTACATCTTAATATATGTATACATAATATATAATATATGTGTGTGTTTGTGTTTGTTGGCCACTTGGGCTTAAATCTAATTAAAAGGGGGACTTTGCGTTGGATTTCGCTGCAAAGTTTTTCCTCGAAAGGGTTAAGTTGATTGCGGAGCTGAGCTGACAGTGTGGCAAAGTGGCAATGATCTCAGCTCTTTTCCCCAACGAGTACACTCATATGTGCGAGTGAATGTAAGTATGAGTGTGAGTGTGAGTGTCTGTCTGCACCAAGGAAAAACAATTTACTTGTCCTTCGCCTCGAATGACTTTCGCTGTAACCCGACAAAGTGTTCAACTCACTTGAACAGCGGAAAGATTGAACGATTCGCTCCAGATGAAAGTTTTCTTTCTCTCTTTCTCTGTTTCTTTCCTTCTTACTTTCTTTTGTCTAAAATTGATTCAGCTCAACCGATGAAATGCGCTGGAGAACAAGCATTGGGAATTGAAACGCTGAATAAACTTGGACAAAACCCAATTCTATTAGCTGAATTTTAATATTGTTATTTGTAACTGAAAGTTTGATTATATCCCATGTATATGGAGAAAGTAACAATAAAGTGACTGGATTTTTTTAAAATAATAATGCTTAAATATGTCTTATAGTAAAATACAGAAATTTACATTTAAATTGTATAAAAATAATTGTTAGAATTTTAAATTATGATTGAAATAATATTAATAATTAGTTAGGAATTAATAATAATTCGCACACACTTAAATATAACGACTTATTGGTAATAAAATAAAGAAAGTTATTAACTAAATATGATGACATTAAATTGACTGAGTTTATGTAGTGTTGAATTTAACATAAACTTAAATAAGTTATTAAAAATATAAGCAGTAACTACACCAGGTAGTAAATGTAGACTAAAATCAGTAGACAGAAATAAATAATTAAATAAGCTTATAAATATGGTCGAGTGATGTTCAAGGAAATGCTTAAGTCTATTTTAATCTGGGAAAATATAAAAATTGAAAATATAAATATGGATATATGTTATTTAAATCAAAAAATTTTTGATTAGAAAAGATTTTAAAATAATAATTGATATTTTCTTTTTGTTGATATGACTACATTCCCAAAAATTAGCCCTTGAAATATTGAATTATGTTAAAAAAAAAACTCTAGAATACAAGCAGACAATTTTCAGAAATGCAGAAAAAACTTAAACTTAGAAATCTGAGAAATATCTATGCTAAAAATCACCCAAAAATGCAAATTCCAATCATGCAACTGAAAATTTATGCTCCCGATGCGTGTTATTTATGAATCAAGGCGTTTTTCAGGGAGGCAGTGAAAAAGCAGAGGCAGGGAAGGGAAAGGGGAAAGAGACAGGGGGAAGGTGGTTGGTACAGTGGTAACAGCGCGTGGAAAAAGCTGAGTAATTTGTCAGTGGAATATGCGATAAAATAAATGAAGCTGCCGCACAAAGCGAGATCAACAATAGGAGAGAGAGAGATGGGAAAAGGGAGGTTACAGGGATAATAAAAGGTAGAGGAAGAGGAGAAGTGGAGATATTGCTGTTGGGTGTCTCATTTGGCAGCCACATCAACATCAGCAACAACAACAGCTGCAGATGCCACCTCTTGTTTGTGGACCTCGCGCTCTCTCTCTCTCTCCCTTTCTCTATCTCTATCTCTATCCCTTTTGTCTGTCTTCCTTTCTTACCACTTTGTGGGGCCATTGTTTTGGCCTGTTTCGACTGGCCGTCGCGCCATTGAAACTCACCCAGTTACCCAGTTTCAGTTCTCAGTTCTCAGTTTTCAGTTTCTCAGTTCTCAGTTTTCAGTTTTCACACCGAATGTATTTACTTCTGCGCCATTTATCTTGCTTTGGCGCCTCTGACTACAATAAACATCAGACTCGGCTTTTCTTTTCTTTTATTTTCCTTTTCCTCTTTTCCTATTCTATTCTATTCGTTGCTTCCCTTTTGCTTTGGAAAATGCGAAAAGTCAGCGCCGAATCTCAAATATTGTCGCCTTTCATCCGACTTTTCCCGCTTTTCTCTATCAAAATGCATTTAATTCCCTGCATAGTTTTTGGCCCTGGAATTATGTTGGATTAAATATTTGAAACAGCTGAGTTTGAGATTTTATTTTAAGCATTCGCTGGCATTTAAAATTCTTACTTAAATCAGAGAAAAGAAATCGATAAATCGTTAAAGTTAAACATATTATTATGTTCTTTTTTAGACTTCGATTGAGTTGGCAATGCAATTGATGAACTCGTATTTTAACAATCCCTATTTAGGTTCTCGTATAATTTAATCTGCTTTTCAGATATCATAAAATGTTAGACACTTGTCCAATCTCTTTTTGCCTTTTTCTTTTTCATTGAAAGTGCCTCGACACAACATGATTGGCACTTAAAGACACAACTTTATGGCCAACACTAAACCACCAGTTAAACACAATACAAACTGGTAAGAACATAAACAAATACGGACTGCGAAATACCTCGTTTAATTCTTATTTAAAGCGGGTAACTTAATTTTAACTATTTTTAGGGTATACTCAATATAACTGAATTCGAAAATGAAAAACCCACTTCCTATAATCTATCACTTTATTTAGAATATGGTTTAAGATTTAAATTAAAAATTTATATTGATTACACACACTATATTCACTGTATTTTGTTGGGTATATTAATCCATTTTTTATTAAATATAAATACATTTAATATATAGGATATACCCTCTCTCTGTTCATTCTTTATTCTAGGATATACAAAGCAGAAACAGAAGTCGTTTGTTGAAATTATGGCTATAATACAAACTTTCCCTTTCAGTTCTCTGAGAATATCATTAATAACATATAAAGCTACAAGCTGAATGAAATCACTTATGAAACTACATTTCTCTTAAAAAATTGCAGAGCAAAAAAAATTGCAAAGAAATAAAAACAGAATTTAGTTGAGTTCCCAATTCGATTAAATTAGGAAATGTATTCAATGAAAACTATTTAGAATATATGGATAAATCAATTTAAACTTTCACAAAACAGTAAACTTCTTCTTTTGCAATCTTGATTCCAGGGTATACTCAATAAAGTATAATTAAAAATATAGAATCTTGGAAATCTTACAATATTTCTGTTATAGTAATAAACTTAAATAAATTCATCTCTTAAACATTAGATACTACAATTAAAGCATTAGAAATATGTAAATTAAACTTGTATGACTTTTCTCACAAAATACTACACCCTCTTTCTGTTGGCTACCAATTCTAGGGTATGCACAACAAAGCAGAAACATAGACCACTTGGGGAAACAATTGTTGTTATTCTTCTGTAGCTTTCAGAGTCGCATTCTCGTAATACTGCAAATGAATTGCAATTTAATGGGGAAATTGGAGCGATTAGAGGCAGAGGCAAACAATCTATTGACATATTTAATATTTGCAACAATGATTCCAATATCAGGCTGCAATCAATAGTTAAGCTGCTTAAAATACTCGAACTACTCTAACTATAAGAGTAAAAATTGGTACAACAATTGCCAATGACAGGATTATAAATATCACAAGGAGACGCATTTCATCCCCTAAGGCGTCCTAATGGCAGGCAACATTTATATTTATTAACTCGGCTAACTGGACAAACTGGCCATGACCTGAGACCATCCTTTTAGCCAGGCCAATCTCAAATAAAAAATCAACCCATCAACCCATTGATGACCTTGATGACAACTCTCCCTCTCTCTCCCTCCCTCTCTCTGCCTCTCTCTCCCTCTGCCTCTCTCTCTCAATCATGTGGGCTGTGCAGTGCAGTTGGGGGCGTGGCAGCGCCTAAAACATATCGAACTGGGCAGCGGGGCGTGGCATCGTTGGACGCCAATTAAGGAAGCCCATAAAAAACAAGCAAACAACTCGCCTGACAGTTGCCTGATTGTCTCAATACCCTGCAGAGCCTCCAAGTGGCCGTTAAGGGAATACAACAAGCACATCGCTTAAAAAGTTCCCAAAAGCAATTTCGCCACAATTTTGTCAAAGTTGTCTAACACTGCTGTACAGCAATAATTGAAAGCATTTTATAATAAGATATATATTATATACAATAAACTTTATCATATTTTATTCACTTTCTTATTCGAATTCTAAATTAGAACTAATTAATAAGAACTTTCATTTCATTTACTATAATACTATAATTGTTAAAATTTTGATAATAATTTTTTAAACATTTGAAAATTTTAATTATGTTAATTTTAATATCTTCATGCAATTTGAAAGTGATAAATTCGCTTTTTGGAAATACCTTTTCACTTATTTTTTAGGTCCAGGTAAAGTTTGAGGAAAATATTGAGTTAAATATTTGTTAAATCTTTATTAGCACTTAAATGTTTCACTTTTAAGCTTTCAGATCTTTTCAGTAACTAGAAAAAAGTAAAATATTGAATTTTCAAAACTCGCCGTTTCAATAATTTTAATAATTTCTGATTAATTCTGAATTTTAAACCACTCAAATTTGAAAGAGTTCCAATTTGTGATCCCCGACCGCACTTTGTTTTCACACATTTCCGACTATCTCTGCCTCGTTTACGTTCGGGTTGAATATGTTTTTCGGAATGCCCCTCATATGTGTGCTTTTAGGTGATACACTTCCGCCAGTCTAGCGTAAATGCTTGCCGAGACTCTCGAGTACTTCGTCGACCCTCTCAGGCGAAAAGCGCAAACTGCAGGCCAAATAAAAGAAGAAGAAGAAGAAGAAAAAGTAAACCAAAACCAGAAACAACACTAAAGTGTGTCAACACCCAAAATGCCCTACACTCACTACCCCAACCCCAACCCCAAATGCAACCTGTGTTGTGTAGTCTGCTTTAAATAACTTTGAGGCGACACACTGACAAACAAACCGCGTTGTGCAAATGCAATTAGCAGGTGAAATCACCGAAAAAATGAAAAAATATACCATTCCCCCTCAAATAAAACATCTGCCCATTAGCCCAAAAGTATGCAATGAAATATGTGTGCAAATAAAAACAAAACGAAGAGAGCGAAAAGCAGCAACAGATTCCCCAACATGATATGTAGGGATAAACAAGTTTTAAATAATTAATCTGCTCTTCTTGTGAAAATAATTTGGGTCAGAAATGTTTTATAATATAAGCTCATTAAACTAAACTTAACTTTTATATCTTTTCAGTTATAAATATAAAATTGTAAGGATTCGTCGTTAAAAAAAACATATAGCTGAATTATTCCTGTCTATTTGAAAATTGCATTTTTGCATAGAAACCAGGGATTAAAACCGTAACGAATATCGGTTTCAGTTACGGTTTCGGTTATGCTCGAATTAAGGTTTTCGGTTATCGGTTATGCAAAATCTTGGAGTATTGGTTTCGTTACGGTTATCGGTTTTTTATAAGTTTCGGTTTAAAACTATCGGTATGGTGTCGGTTCAGAAAAAAAATACAAATTAAGGTTTTCGGCTTAATGCTCTTTTTAGCCTGGAAAATAATATTATCTGGTTACTGGAATGGAATGAAAATTTCGATTATTTTGATTTTACTGATTTTTAATAACTTCGAACTGCCATAACTTTGTCAAAACTCAATCAATTTCCATGCTCAATGTAAATTTAAGCATAATTTTACCTCCAAATTCGTTCTGCATTTAAATTTTTTTCATTTTAGAAAATTTTTAAAAATCGAATTTTTTGGAAATTTTACAGTGTTACCCCTTTATCTTTTTTGATTTTTTCGAAAAAATTCGAATTTTGAAAATGTACAAAATATAAATGCAGGATGAATTTAGAGGCAAAATCATGCTCAAATTTACATTGCGCATGGAAATTGATTGAGTTTTGGCAAAGTTATGGCAGTTCAAAGTTATCTAAGTTGCTCAGTACCTGCGACGGCCAGAACCGACATTAACCCTTCTAAATTACTCGGTTACTAAACGGTTATTTGGGTTTAAAGAGTTTCGGTTTATGGGTTTCGGTACCGCGGAAAAAATTTTTTTCGGTTACGGTTTCAGTTACGGTTACAAATTTCAATCGGTTGTTATCGTTTAAAGGTTAAGGTTTCGGTTAAGGTTTTAATAATAAATGTAAATTTTTACCACAGGACAACTCCTTAAACTAAACTTAACTTGTATATCTTTTCAGTTATAAATATAAAATTGTAAGGATTCGTTGTTAAAAAAAACATATAGGTGAATTATTCCTGTATATTTGAAATTTAATTTTTGGATAGAAAAAATAGTGTTATATACGAATAGAAGACCGTCTATATTCCGATTGGGATTATCCGAATTTTTTACCAAGAACATTATTCGCATATACCTTCTTGTCGAATTCTAATTTTCTCACAGAAATCTCTTCTTCTTTATTCCAAAGCCCCAAAAATTACCTCCTTTTGAAAAGATGAACAAATTCTTTTAATATTCTCCCAGCTGTTTTGTCCGCTTGACAGACCATTAAAACATTTAAAACTTGAACAAATTCCACTTGAATTCCCATATTAAACTAATAAGTGTACAATTGATGCTTTAGGGGCTCAGTGCAAAAAATATGAGGCATGCAAAATAAGTGCAGATTAAAAACCCTAAGTGAATAATGCCTCATTTTCCACTTTTCGCTTTTTTCACCTCCTGTTCTTGTCGAAAAGTTGTTGGAAATTTCGCAGAATAAATGAAACTTTTCAATTCAGCTCTGGCCTCAGGCAATTCTCTATAATTTCTATTTATTTTTAGCTCTTCTGCTGTTCCCTGTTCTCCCAGTCTCCTGTATTCATAAGTCCGTCCCGAGGGTCTAGTCCAGGCATCGTGATTGATTCTACTTTGCTAAGCTCATTGACCTTTTTTATGCGCTTGTTGTGAAAAAGGTGTTTTGATTTTATCAATCAATTTGTAACATAGTGTGATTTCTAATAGAAATATAACTATCAAAAATGTGCACATATTGAATATTTTATAAAATAATAAATTGCTAGTCAATTGCAATTATATGTAATAAAATTAAATTAATTTTATATTTATTTATTTTATTTTTTTTAAACTAGTCCAATACTTTGGAAAGGGTATTTTAACTGCTGCTTTGCTGAATGTTTACAAAGCAAACCTTTCATTCTTATTGGTACGCACAATGAGCTTTTCATTTCGAGTTTAGAAAATGCCACTTGAGGGCTAAAACGGGTACAGCACGATTTTGGGAATGACCCTTAGGCAGGTGAAATAGTAATTCGCAAATTGACTGACACTCAATGGGCGTCTTACAATGGCGGCTTTGGTTTTGGCAAGTGTTGAATGAGCGTAAAAAGATTTAACACCTCATTCGAATGGACTGTGAAGACTTTAAGCTGGAAAGCTTCCCAATCGCCGACTTTCAACAGTCGCTCATAAAAGTAAGACGTCGCTCAATTCGGCAGCTCCAAATTTATTTGCCCAAATATCGCGGCGAGCAATTAAAGTCACTGCGAGGTCGGACAAAAAGACAGAAGGCATAAAGAAGAAAAGATGAAAAAACTACAGCATACTTTTAAGCGCGCACATTTATTTTTTATAGCAGATTTAACAGCGCTCTGTTAAGTGCCGCCTCTTGCCGCAGTCTCTCTCTCTCTCTCTTTCGCTATGCAGCGCTCGCTCTGCTGCCGCTCTCTGCTGCTACCGCTCTTTGTCTGTTACCCGGTAATTTTTGTGCAGCAGCCTTTTGGGCGTCTGTTTGTTATTTGCCACTCGTATTTGCCTAATGGTTGACATATTGATTGAGAAACCAGGTCGGTAGCTCCATCTGCCATTTGGCCTGTTTTGAGCCAACTTTAGAAATGCATTTGCATACACCACACACATTTCTGCAGTCATCATTAGAGCAATTCTCTGCAAACAGTTTACACTGTTAACACTTAACATTTTTCAGTCGGCCACTTAACAGTCTGTTAACAAGTACACAATACTACTTATTTAGCTAAGCAACGTTTGTTAACATTAGTGGAGACATCAACCTGACTGTGCATTTCATAGGCAATAAATCGCATGCGAGAAATAGTTGGAAGTCGATTCTCATATTTAATTAAAATATATAACTGAATGGGAAATCAAATAGTGTAACAATAAAACAATTAAATGTTTATTATTTATTTAATTATTATTATCAGTCGATGCAAAGATTTTAATTAAATTACGCAAGTAAAGATAATAATATTATAATTATTAAGATTTAAAATAAAAATGAAAAAAAATGAATTCAACGTTTATTATTTGAAAATTCAATTTAAATTTTCAAAATATGATGTGTTCCAATTAAGCAGTTGTTACTAATACGCCCCTTTGGACCATAAAAAGTCAGGCAGTCATTTATTTCCGACAAACATATACTGATTCATATACAAATATGTATTTAAATACCAACATATTCAAATATTTATACTTATAACTAAGTAAATTTATTTATACTTCTTCTTTTATGTCATTTAAATTGAATACTTGTTGACATTTGGTGGTTTACACGAATTTCTAAGGCTTCTAAGGCTGAGACCAAAATAACGACAGGATACAAGATTTTTCTGACAGGACACGGCATTTAATAATGGTTTGTTTTCGGTTTGCATGACAACGACTGTTGACAGCGGGGAGGGGGGGGAAAGCTGACTGAGAATCTGGACTCATTAGATGAATTTCAAGAGAAAAAGTTTATTTTTACCGCATATAAAATGAAAGCAAAGCAAATAGAAATGTTTTACAAGCAACAATTTCTAGCGGAACATCTTGTGGCTTCCAATTAGCATCAACTTTTCATTTGTTTTGCTGGATTACATTCATTTACAACTACGATTCACTAGAGGACTCAACAAATGGCCAATAAAAACGTCAAAACTAAATACTGCCAACTGCGGTTGACAGAAAAGCTTTCTTGGAAAAATAACAAGTTTGATAAAAAAAGGAAAAGCTGTGAACTTTTAAGTATTCAGTTTTACGTATTTTAGAAATATTAGACAGTTTCAGCATCTATAAATATTGAATGAATAGCAAAAGTTTAAAAATCTAAGATAAATCCCAACAGAAAATGTTGTCGAAAAATAATCGAATTATCATCACCATGCAAATTTTAAAATAATATTATTTTTATGAGCATGATAAGTTTATTGATTTGTTTTAATCAGGTACTAAAACCGAAACGAATATCGATGTCAGTTACGGTTTCGGTTATGCTCGCATTACGGTTTTCGGTTATCGGTTATGTAAAATCTTAAAGTATCGGTTTCGTCACGGTTATCGGTTTTTTATAAGTTTCGGTTTAAATATACCGGTATAGTTTCGGTTCACAAAAAAATAAAAATTAAGGCTTTCGGTTGACCAAAATAAGAAGCTTTATTCATTATTTTACATAAAAAAAGACTTAATGCTCTTTTAAGCCTGGAAAATAATCTTATCTGGTTACTGGAATGATCCAGCGTAATGTAATGATTTTTAATAACTTTGAATTGTCATATCAATTTCCATGCGCAATGTGAATTTGTTCAGGATTTTATCTCTTAATTTGTTCTGCATTTATATTTTGTACATTTTTCCAATTCTAATTTTTTCGAAAGAAAAATCAAAAAAGACAAAGGGGTAACACTGTAAATTTTCTAAAAATTTCGATTTTAAAAAATTTTTGAAAATGAACAAAATTTAAATGCAGAACAAATTTAGAAGTAAAATCATGCTCAAATTTACATTGCGCATGGAAATTGATTGAGCTTTGACAAAGTTATGACAATTCAAAGTTATTAAAGTTGCTCAGTAGCTGCGACGTCCAGATCCTAAATTAAACCCTTATAAATGAATTGGTTACTAAACGGTTATTTCGGTTTAAAGAGTTTCGGTTTATGGGTTTCGGTACTGTGGAAAAACATTTTTTCGGTTACGGTTTCAGTTACGGTTACAAATTTCAATCGGTTTTTATCGGTTAAAGGTTACGGTTTCGGTTATGGTATAAATCCCTGGTTTTAATACAATTAATTATAATCATTATTTAATTATTTTTATATGATTATTCATCAAATTATGTGCACAAATATTTTCTTTAGGAACCTGGAAAGTTTAGCTAATTCGAGATTATTTTATACCAAATTTATTTAAGTTTATCAGCGTTGTTATTTACTAATAAGTCTGTCAAAATACTCTGTAGATATTCTTAAAATAACATAACTTATTATATTGAACAATAGTTGTTACAATCCAAAAATATATCTAAACTAATTATAACAAACTGAATAAATGGAAAATTAGCTTGAACCAATTAAAAAAGTATTTCGATTATAACACAAAATAATTATCTTTTTAAATAATTTATGATTTCAAATCAATTTTAGAATAATTTCTAAGTATTACATTAAATTGTGAAAAGTAATCGCATTTACTTTATGCTCTTTTGTGTGTTCTGTCTGAAATGGCTAAAACTGTCAAGTTATGGCTTAAAAATGTAAACGGTTAGCAAATCCCACATACATATGTCATAATTAATCATCTTAGAGTAACATTGGTAATACGAGAATACGAAACATGGTCAAAAGGCAGCTCGATGCGAAGTTGGTTATAGAAATCATAAGGCAGCTTAAGTTTCTAAGCTTTTGATGTACGAGTATGACTTCCTTAGGAGGTGCATGCAACTTGAGGCAGGACATAAGCATATAAACTACATAATTGATTTATATTCAACTTAATCAAACAGCAGCTGGCAACTCTGAACTTTAACCTAGTTCACCCCTTAAAGCCATGTGTTAAATACATTAATTAAGCGTAATTAATAGCAATAATAAATTGCCACATGCCTCTGCCTCATGCCACACACATAGCATTAAGTATTTATTTTATTTTACATTTTGTAAATGATAATTTACAATGCAAATTCTATTGATGTAAATCGATTTTTAATGCTTATTAAAAATATATATATTTTATATATTGAAGAAATTCTAAAAGTCATAGACTATTTAATGGTTTCATTGGAAATTTCTGTGTCACTAAATGGTAGAAATTGTTAAATAAATATACTAAACAACATTTACCGGTTGTTAAATTAATTGAGTTCCTAGCAAATAATTAACATAAAAATAATAGATTATTTGTCGAGAAAATATTTATTTAATTAAAATAGTCACTGTCTTATCAAACCATAATCTTATATACATATAAACACAGATAGACCTCAAATAGATACACATTAAAATTATATAAGCCAATTTAGATTAACTCCCATTGCCATAAAGTAGATAGAGAACTGAGAGGGAACATTTCCCGTCGAGTTCTAGACTTCGTATGGGGATGCATATATGTATGTATATACACTGAAAAAAAAGACCAACTTCTAAAATCAAGAACATTCATCTTAAATATTTTGTTCTTAAAATAAGAACATTTGAAGACCAAAATAATAAAACTAAGAATATTAATCTAAAAATTTGCAATTCTTAATATAAGAATTAAAAATCTTAAAATATTAAAAAAATATAAATATATGTCATATTTCCGCCGCTTCAGTTTGGTAAACAAGGAAAAACATATGAAAGGAATTCTTATAAAAAAACAAAATCCAAAAAAAAGTATAAATATGAAGAAAAAAAGTTTAAAGTTTAAAACACCTGCCTTTTTTTTTGGTTTCAGAATTTAAGAATGTTTGGTCTAAAAATAAGAACATATTCTTATTTGAAATGTTCTTAAAATCAAGATGTGTTTTCTAAATTTGAGGATTTTTTAGACCAAAACTCTTAGTTCTGAGACCAAAATCTTGATTTTAGAACATTTTTTTTATCAGTGTATATATATAGTTATATGCCTGGCATGGCAGACAAAGAAACTACGAATTTTGTGCATGTAGTTGTCAAAACAACAACAATAATGACAACGCTATCAAAAGAACTGCAAACAAGAAACATCTAAAAGCGCATTTCGAAAATCGAAACGAGCCAGAAATGCCACAAATATGTAACCACACAGACCAAAAACGAAACACACACACAACACACTCTCACACACCCACAACACACACCCACAACACACACACACACTCAGTTACACGCATTGAAATAGAGAGAAAGATAAATGCACAGAACTCGCACAATTAAATATTCAGAGCGAATATTTCGTATGCGACTCGACAAAAAAGTTAAAAAAAAAAAGGATAAGGGAAATGCAAAATGCCGAAAAGTAAAAAGTTTATTTCCATGTGCGAACATGGGAACTCCAACAAGAACAACATTTGTTTAAGCTAGATAGAAACGAGTAAAAAATAGTAAAGTCAGGTAGGAATTTAAGTTGATATCTAGAAAATCCTATGCACATAGAAAAATCTCTAAACAAGTGAATGATTAAAAGATAAAATGGAGTTAAGAGATGAAAGCTTTTGTACAGAAATGTTCAATTATGTGATTTGATATCAAGAAAATCCGAAATATAGAAAAAAGTCAGAATAATTGAATGATTAAACGATAAAATCTGTTCCATTTATCTTTAAAGTAGGCACACGTAAACTAAATAGGAATATTTTGTAAAACTCAAAGTAATAATTGGAGACAAATTGAATTTTGAAGCTATACACAGATATTAAATACATATATATGTGATATAAAGGTGTATACTATTTATATTGAAAATGAAAAATATGCAAAATTGTATTTCTATCAGATTAGTTTTAATTTTATTTGATTGACTAAAGTACAGTCACTTTTACATAAAATTTGTTAGTCGAATTAATAGGAAATAAAAACGCGCTTTTTAAAGTTTGTAAACTGTTTTTAGTTGAAGGCTAAGCTGTTATTCTTTGAGGCTTAAACTGAACCTGCTCCAAAGTTCGAACTCTCATTCATCATGAATTTGCATTCGCTGTGGTTCAACACATCGATGACAACATGGATGTGGTTTCCGTTTCCATTCTGTGGTTTTTCACTAAGCCGCCTCAATTTTGGACTAACAAATTTTGTTGTTATATTTTTTATGGTTCACAAAAATTCCACCGTGATTAAAAACTCACATCTTGTGGTATTTTCTTTGAGCAACAAATTATTAAGAAACTTAGTTTCGCAATTTATATAGAAATTAATACACTTCGATAAGCATACCGAAAGTACATTTGAATAAATTTAGATTTTCCATATTTTTGCCCGTTATCTTAAAAATGCTATATTAACTTACATTGTTTCAAACCATAAGAGAATTAGAAAAAGATTTATAAAAAATGTATTGCCAAGTTCTGCGCTTTTTAAGTTCAACTTTAATTTTTATAACGTAACGTCATCGCTTATTTTTGCATATATCATTTAATCGGAAAGATCGATAATTTTAATATTTTTCGCTTAATATAGTCCAACTAAATTGCTTTTCATATATAAAAAGTACTTTTTAAAAATGATTTTAAAAATTTTTTAATGATTTTTTTCACATTTTGTCGAACGATTGTAACGTGGAAATGTTGAAATTTGTTAAAGTTTTTCCATTTAAATGCAATAATTTCCTGGTAGAGGAACTCGACTCCAATTGACTCGGACATAGCCGGAATACTAAGAGCTGTTTTCTCTTAATCCCTCTCTTTGGTCCGGCTGCAGATTCCCACTTAAGCTTCCGACGATGAGTTGCTCAACTGCATTTCCTGCTGCAAAATGTTGCATTTCCTTCAAACTGGACATTAACAACAGCAACAGCAACAACAACAACAACAGCAACAGCTGGCAAAAGCAAAAGGAAACGAAACAAGTTCGTTTGCTTTTCGCCTGAACTTGTTTCGGTGATTAAGTTTGCCAATTTGTTCAACTTTGACAGAGTTAAGCCAATAAGCTATAAGCTAAGCCAGACAATCCTTTGTATGCCAGAACTACGGGGCGTATGTGTGATATGACAAGCAAGCGTATTAAGAATTGATTTTCAAGGCAACCATCTTTAAGATGAAAATGCGGATAGTAAAAGTGTTGGTAAAACTCAAATTTGTACAATAATTTAATTTGAATAATTAATTTAAAATGTTGCATATTATGAACTGGACGACATTTTAAGGACAGTATGTCATAAATATTTGTGAATGTTGGTGTACAAATTTTAAATAAATCTGTATTTATAGAGAGGAAAAGACACAAAAAGTACAGAACAGAAAGAACATCAGAACATTTAATTAAAGTATGATATGACTTCCTTTAAAGTCCCTATCATTCTTTAGTTTAATACATTAAAATCAGAACAATTTTTGAAATAAATCCAACTACATTTTAAAAGTGATAAAAAGTTGTCCTCCTGTCGCACTCGGAACTATCGATTCCAGATTCCAAATTGAATATCCGGAATGTTTTAGAATAGCAGAAATCAAAATTGTAAGGTAGCCAACAAAAAATGTACTCAAAGTGGATAAAGTGCAATAGCTGAGACATTTCAAGCTTGATATAATAAGTATTTTGCATTTCTGTCCAGTTTCCCAACGATCTTGCCTTCCAAACAATCAAGAATATAAGCGAAGTTTTGGTCAACTAAACAACGAGTTTTTCATTTACTAAATTCCTTTGTCTCTCCTATCATTTGACAATGAAAAAGTATCATACTGTGGTTACACAAACTCACAGACAACAAAAGTAATCCTACAAAAATGTCACCACTTTAGCTTAACCAAAAACTAAAAAGCAAACGATGCTGCGGCCAGAAAATGCAGGTCCAACGTAGCGTATACGTAATTTGCATTACAATGTACAATGTACAGTGTACACGGAGTACATGGAGCAGCCATAACAATTGTCTACATCTCCCCCAAAGGGGGGATCGAGGGGTCTTCTCATTGCAAAAGCTTTCTCCATTTATTGCTGCAAGGTGTGTAATTTTTTGATATCGTTGCACAAAGCCATAACCGAGCGGAGGGGGAATTGTTTAAAGAGAAAGGGGGAAGGGAGCCATAACCAAGGCTGAATTTCAATTGAAATAACTATAATTGTTTGCCTTTGAACAGGAACAGGAACTGGGCCTGTTCCTGTTTCTTTTAATTTAAGCCCCTTTATTATATTGTTTTTAAGCTGTATAATCTTTTGCAAGTAAAAACAGTAAGCTGAAAAACCACTCTTTAAGTTTATTAATTCTGAAATTTCCTATTTCATATTTATTTCCTATTTATTTTTCCCAAAACTGGCGTATTATTTGGTTAAGAGATAAACAGACTTGTCTATTATATTTCCGACCTGCTTCAATCTTATTCGAATTAATGTAAGAATTATAATATTCTGTGGAATAAGAGAAAATATTTATACAAAAAAGAAGTACTAAGATAAAATAGAAAACCCTTTTAGGATTCGCCGTGTCCATCAGGTCAACAGTAGGTCTAGTTTTTGGAATCGAGTCTTGATAACAGACATTTAACATAAAAGGCTATTTATAAATAAATTATAACTTAATCATTTTTTCGTTTCAGCTTTTAATTTATATTAATTATTAATTTAATTATTAATTTTTAATTTAATTTTTATTTACACTTAATTTTTCCTTTTGCCGACTGCTTTTAGTCGTGAATAAATAAATAAAATAAAAAATAAAAATATATAAAATAAATATATTATAAAATAAAATAACATTAATATATAATCTATAATTTTGAATACCAAATAGAAATGCACTCGGCGACTGTGATGATTTTCTGCTTCTTCTGCAATTATAATTCAATATATAATTTAATATATAATGGTAACAATTCCAATCTCTAAAAGGATGCATAACTAATAGAAAAACTTTTTAATTGACTTATGGTAATAGAGCAGCGCCAGCAAGCAGACAAAAAGAAACCCCAATTACAAGACCTAATTAGTTTTCATAGTTTAATAATGTCTTAATTATGCCGCAGGCGAATTTCCATTTAGGGCTAATGAAAGTTGGTAAATCAACTTTATGATTGACTTTAAATGTAGCCGCAAAACGCTTGACCGTAACATTAAAAGTTCTCTCTCAGAAAGTCGAGAAACCACAACAATTGCCCAACAAGTTGTCACCAAAAATAAAACTTGTTTAGCTACCTTACATTAAAATATAAGCCCTCTTTTGTTGGCCAGGCCAAGATAAATGAAACAACTGGAAATGAGTTGAATTTGAGTGGCTTTTGAGTGCATTGAAACGATGGAATTGTTGAAACACTCAAAACAACAGACAGTACAAGTTAAATTCATATATGTAGACTGAGTTGCATTTAGGCCATTGTTATTTCGAGTATTCCGCATCGGAATCGAGATAAGAGGGTGACACTGTCAATTGGTTTGATTGATACACTGCCTCTCGATTCAACGCACACTTGACTCACACTGGCTGCGAATTAAACATTGTGTTTCATGTTAACAAAACAATAAATACAAAATGTTTATGAACTCCCACAACGATAAAGCTGAAACGGGAATATCACTGATAGGAACAAAACTTTTACACACAATAAAAGAGCACAGTGGAATAGAATAGAATATTATGAGACATACATGAAGCCTAGCTAATTACGATTTAACATCTTAAATGATGCAATATTAATTTTATCCAAAATTTAAGATCGTTAGACATTTTTTGGAAAACTTTAAAATCTCTTTTAACTTTGTATAGTTTCTGTTTCCTTATCACATGTCTTCGCACTGATTATACTCAGATTAGATAATTATCTTACTAAATTAGATTAAAATTTACTTTTAGAAAGAAGAATTATATAAATTCGGACTTCAGAGATGATGTTCTTTGAGAGAAAATTGACAAGAATACTAGCCAAATCCTGTAGGCTGAATAGCAAGAAAAATAAAAGACTTTTAGAGTAACATTTCCTTCTAGCAGAGGTAATTTGAAGAGTTAAAGGAGTAGGGGTTTAGTTTAAACCAATAGATAATAAATAAAATACTAATATGATATATAATCGTAGCACTAATAATAAAAAATATCACGTTGATATTTTCTGGAATATATTAAGAATATTTTGGTAAATTAAATATTTGTATACCCATTTAATTTATCGAATTTTGATAATAAAATACCATGTTAATATTATCTATTTTTTATCTATATATTTGGAGCAAATATATAGAATCATTTCCCAATCATTCCTTTTCAGATTGAATATCAGCTAAACTGTCACTTTAACCACAAATTGTCAGTTTGTGCCCACTGTGCAAATTGCTGAGTATCTCAAATTGTCGTTTATATGAACGTTTTTTGCCTAGAATTGTCAACGTACTAACTGTAAATGATGTTTCCCTCAATGCCTCAATGCACTCTACAAGGGGAAGGGAAGGGAGTGCGCAGGGGGTAGTGTGAGAGGGAGATAGAGATAGAGAAGGAGAGAGGGAGAGGAAAGAGACACAGTTTGTTTTTGACGTTGGTGCGTTTGCACTAATGTCTTTTACTTGCTCGTTTGTTTGCCAATCTCACAATTACAATCCAACATACACACACACACACACACACACGTATACACACACACACACACACACACACACACACACACATTCACAAACACACATACACAGACTTGAACTTTGGCATTTTGTCAATCGACTAACAAAACGAATTGCACTTTGGTGTCAGTTGCCAGAGGAATTGAGGGGGGAGGAAGTGAAAGGAGGCAGACAGGTACGCACCTATTGTTACCTCTATCTATCTAACTACATATATGTACATATCTGTATCTTTGTATATGCATGTATCTGTATCTATGTATCTGTTACTTCCGTGGCAGCATTGGCTATTGTTTTGATTGTTTGCTATTGCCACCGATGCCAAAATCATTCATCCAGCAAAAAGGCCAAGAAGCAGACTATTGACCTGGCTATATGCAGCATTCATATGACCTGCACTTCTCAAGGGATTTTATTAATTATACTACAAAGCATACTCTTAGGCAATTTACAATTTATTAATATTAATTATATTTTATTAAATGTTTCCTTAATAATTGACAATCAATTACTGCGAATATTATTTTTGAACAGTGTTTAATAACTTATTAATTTAAGAATGGCAGGTTTCAGAGTTCATATAAAATAAATATCAAATATTTGATAACGTTTTGTTATAACCAGGGATTAAAACCTTAACCGAAACCGTAACCTTTAACCGATAAAAACAGATTGAAATTTGTAACCGTAACTGAAACCATAACCGAAAATAATTTTTTCCGCGGTACCGAAACCCATAAGCCGAAACTCTTTAAATCGAAATAGCCGTTTAGTAACCGATTCATTTATAAGGGTTAATTTCGGTTCTGGCCTTCGCAGCTACTGAGCAACTTTAATAACTTTGAACTGCCACAACTTTGTCAAAAGTCAATCAATTTCCATGCGCAATGTAAATTTGTGCATGATTTTACCCCTAAATTCGTTCTGCATTTAAATTTTATTCATTTTGAAAAATCGAATTTTTTCGAAAAAATCAAAAAAAGACAAAGGGGTAACACTGTAAATTTTCCAAAAAATTCGATTTTCAAAAATTTTCAAAAATGAACAAAATTCAAATGCAGAACGAATTTAAAGGTGAAATCATGCACAAATCATGCATGGAAATTGATTGACTTTTGACAAAATTATGACAGTTCGAAGTTATTAAAAATCAGTAAAATCAAAATAATCGTGGTATCTTTATATTCTTATTAAATTACAAAGTAAGATTAAGATTAGGCATTTTCATTTATGTGTATATATATTTTTCAGTTAGCAGAAAGTAATATCTAGATTTGAAAATGTACAACCAAAGCAACTCATAGAGAGTTTATATATATATTATTAGGAACACATATACGAGTAATAGAAATAGAAATCAAAATGGCAAAATCACCTTGCTCGGGGCCATTGAAGCCCGCAATTGTTTATCAGAAGTTGATGATAGAGAATTTGACAGTCATACGGCCGCCGATTCTAAAGATATATTATTGGGAAAGTTTTGATATAACAGGGTGAGTGAATAATGATCTTAACAATTAAATATATAATTGATAATGGATGTCTTGCTGATTTTGACAGTCTCAACAAGAAGCTTCGATCCAATAAGGCGGAACATGAACATATTCTGGCGATTCCAGTTCGTCAAATACAAAGTCAACCTCTCAAGATGATCTTCTGGTTGCGGAATATGTCGTCGAAGCCACTCGAGTTGACATTGAAGCGGATTCAGAACTGCAATTGCCAACCTCTACAAACTCGAGTAGGCTTCAATCAGTTCCGACAACTCTTCCATTGTCCACATCGTCGTCTCATTCATGTGAGTCAAGAGGTTCTCAATCTAAAGCCAGATGAGGTGCTCCCTTTAACTGTCACAGCTCACTTTTTTCTCTACGGCGAGCATTATCTAACTTATGAGGTCTAGTAAGTAGTATTCAATAAAAACCCCAAGGAAAATAATTAAAAATATCTCTCACTCTTTTAGCACTGGAGATGAGCGCAAATTTGTGTGGAATTTCAAGCTTGAAATCTCAGCATTTGATTCGGAGAAATGTTTGCTGACCAAGGAGTTGTTGCCCATAAATATCAAGCACTTTCAGCACGTTACTCAGCCGATTTGGGTTCAGAATATAACCATGACACATCTGGCATTTGCCTTTGCCTCTCGCGAAAGAAACTTTAAATTACACAATTCGAATTTGACGGTTCCACGTCAAAGTGTTTGGCCCCTTTTGGTGGAATACCGTCCCTTAGACTATGAAAATGAGGTAAGTCATTAATCTCGTTAAGAGTTTAGGAAAACATCATTCCTGTTTCTTCAACAGATCGAGTTAATACTCACCTATGATAATACCAGAGCTAAATATAAAATCAAGGCTCGCGGCGTGATCTCTGATGAGAATGAGGTCACTGATATGCCCATTAAGGACAGGGAATCATCCGATTATCTCTACGTTATATATCCGAACCGTCTGAGCTTCGAGATCACTGTCAAAGAGCATCGCACCCAGCTGGTTAATGTGCATAATTATGGACAGAAGTGTATGGAGTTTCGTTGGCAAAAGTATGTTCCAAAAAAAGATAGTTTATTTCCGGAATGCCGAAAATAAGATATTCTTACCGAGTGTTGCATTTAGTTTTCAAAAATTGTTTAATTAATAGTCCGACTTAAGCATTACTTTTTAGGCATTGTGATGTTATTTCCAACTGAACATCAACTATTAAATTGGATTTTAATCATCACCAATATCGATTCATCGAGTAAATTAGATAGATTCAGAATAGACAGATTAAGTATTACATTCTACTTTTTAAAAATAGAACATTTTTCAATATTTGCAAAATTAGTATGGATTATTTTTCAAGTATTTAAAAAAAGGATAAATTCTTGTGTTTTTTTTATGGAAATAATTTATATGTAATTTTCAGAACTCATTTACATAAGTCTTTGCTCGGCTTTTATTGAACGTTGGAAATCATTTATTCAACAATTATTATAGGAAATAATAATCAATAATTTATAGGAAATATACCGAGTGAATAAAAAATTGCCGATTTTTTATGATCATCGATTTATTTCACTCAACTTATCATCAAATTAAATAAAAATCTAAAGTATTTTAAAAATGGATTATCGATTTACCATTGAATTTTTACATCACTAGTATAACATCATATTTTTTTTATTATTTAATTATTATTATTTATTATTATTATTTATTTTTTGTTATTTATTATTTTTTTATTTATTAAATATTATTTTTTGCTTATTATTTTTTATTTATTTATTTTTCACCTTAGCTATATAATTAGTGACTTTTTTGCGGTTACTTTCGAGCCTCCCGTGTTCCGATTGAAGGGACATCACTCGAAGCTCTGTGAGATTAAAGTTGCTGTCTTTGATCGTCTCGTGTTCTTTCGTCGCATTCCCATTGTGCTGGAGGTGCATCGCATTCTGGATCGTGCCACACAAATAGCCAAGGCCGAGCTGGCCGAGATTGAGTCCATCGATGATCCCAAGTGGAAGGAGGATAGTTATGTGGAACATGTATTTCTGCATCTCAATATACGTATTCACTCTCGTCACAATGAGACAAAATCTGAGGATGTCAGTGAAGAAATCGATGGCACCTGTACCCCATGTGGAGGAGTTGGCACCGAGGCAGCCGGAGCAGCGGGAGCAGGAGGAGATGGTCCTCCAGTTCCACCAACTAATGAGCAACAAAGAATGGCCGAGCGGGAGGAGCTTGTGAAGAGTTTGTCGACGAAACGACATTTGAATGCTAATGAAATTATTGATCTGAACATGGCCATCGATCATCGCATCACAATATTCGAGAAACTCTTCTGGAAATATCTATCCAAGTCGAACTTTATGCGAATAACCCCGGAACGGACACGTAAGAAGTACAACAAGACCTATGAACAGGTGATCGATGCAAATCCACAATCAAACTTGCCAGTGGACACTCGTTCCTACGTGGATCACAAGTGAGTTGAAATTGAATGAATCAGATCCATCAATTTTATTTTATTTTTATTAATTACAGCACTATCCTATCGATACTCAATCGTCTCATGGTGGAGGGTATTAACGATCTGGCCAAGAACTGGATATTTATACCCCCTGAATATTACGACCGTACCAATTAAACCCTCAAGTTCTTAGCTTTAAATGTTCTCCAAATGTGCTAAAAGCATTACATAACCTCAAATCTCACATTGCATTGCATATTTTGCGGCTGCGGCCATTTTAACTGCCCACACACACACATATTCACAGGGGCGTAGGCAGGTGTGACAGGGGGAGCATTTGCCCCCACCTTTGATGAAGGATCCTTAAAATTAATCTCGTTTTCTGAGACTAGACTAACATATTTCTTTATCAAGAAATAAAAAATAAATTTAATTTAAAATAACGTTTTAAAATAGATTATACCAGGGATTAAAACCTTAACCGTAACCTTTAACCTATACAAACCGATTGAAATTTGTAACCGTAACCGAAAAAATATTTTTCCGCTGTACCGAAACCCATAAGCCGAAACTCTTTAAACCGAAATTACCGTTTAGTAACCGATTGATTTATAAGGGTTAATTTCGGTTCTGGCCGTCGCAGGTACTGATAACTTTGAACTGCCATAACTTTGTCAAAAGTCAATCAATTTTTATGCGGAATGTAAATTTGAGAATGATTTTACCTCCAAATTGGTTCTGCATTTAAATTTTGTTCATTTTGAAAATTCTAATTTTTTCGAAAAAATCAAAAAAGATAAAGGGGTAACACTGTAAAATTTAGAAAAAATTCGATTTTCAAAAATTTTCTAAAATGAAAAAATTTAAATGCAGAACGAATTTTGAGGTAAAATCATGCTCATTCCGCATAAAAATTGATTGACTTTTGACAAGGTTATGGCGGTTCAAAGTTATTAAAGTTCAGATAAATAAGTTCAGTTTCTAGAACAGTGTTGTCTAAAAGTAGACGGTTCCTATCCGATGGGATAGGAAAAAGTACTCTACAGTCTACTTTTGGACAACACTGTTCTAGAAACTGAACTTATTTATCATGAATAGTGCCACAATTTGAGTTCATTTTAAAAACCTTTTTTATATAATCAAAATTAAGTTTGTTTAATTTTGAGCAAAAAACAATGTTTATCCCCCTGTCGACGCCTCTGCGTATTTGCACACACACACACACATGGAAACCAACCACAAGGCCTGTCTGTGAATCTTATGTAAGATTTAGCACAGGACACGCCCAGGCGACACTCTGCTTGCCCAGTTGGCAATTTATATCTCCGACTGAGAGCATGCAACGCTTAATGCACTTTCCGCAAAACCATCAGGAAAGCAGAAACAACGAGGAGGAGGAGAGTAAGCAGATGGAGAGATAGAGAGAGAAGGAGAGATGGAGAATGGTAGCACTATTTATGCGAAGTCACAATTAGAAACATTTCAAAGATGCAACGTTGCAAACTTGCATTTCTAAAATTACATTTTGCTTCATTTGTAATTTGTGCAGAAGCAGGTGTGAAACTCCTTATAAAGTATATTGCCATATATCACATTCAACTCTAATTATAAACATAACATAACATAAACATATATAACAAAATTTAAATGCAGAACGAATTTAGAGGTAAAATCATGCTCAAATTTACATTGCGCTTGGAAATTGATTGACTTTTGACAAAGTTATGGCAGTTCAAAGTTATCAAAGTTGCTAAATTAAACCCTTATAAATGAATCGGTTACTAAACGGTAATTTCGGTTTAAAGAGTTTCGGTTTATGGGTTTCGGTACAGCGGAAAAAATTTATTCGGTTACGGTTTCAGTTACGGTTACAAATTTCAATCGGTTTTTATCGGTTTAAGGTTACGGTTTCGATTAAGGTTTTAATCCCTGATATAAACACATACTAAATTACAAATAAAAATCAGTCATGTTTCGGTTTTTAATTTAGGCAAGATTTTTGGAAAGTTAATATCATTAACCTGTTCTTATTTAATATCGGCAAAATTTAGCGGAAAGAATTTCATCTGAGTTAAATTCGATTCAACAAAATACGATCATTTTTAAATACTTAGCATAAATACATTTATACATAATACATATTATTAACTGCTATAAAATAAAAAGTGAAAATCGGAACAGGCCTGAATAATAACTAGAACAATTTTTGTAGAAAATAGCTATTATAATTAAAATTTAAAAAAAAAACAAAATAACTAGGAGAAATCGAATAAATAAAATGAGACTAACTATAAACTTTCTCTCTTATTGAGAACTTTTCTGACTAGCGCGATAATATAAAAGTAGCAATACTTTAGGTATATGTACAAATAAATAATAATAATATAAAATAAATAATATTTGG
Organism: Drosophila kuntzei; assembly: GCA_035042165.1. Classification (NCBI taxonomy): domain Eukaryota; kingdom Metazoa; phylum Arthropoda; class Insecta; order Diptera; family Drosophilidae; genus Drosophila; species Drosophila kuntzei. The sequence continues at coordinate 176,681 of JAWNLU010001919.1, read as the reverse complement.
AAAAAAAACAAATTTTTGTAAATATTATATATGCAACTAGTTTTTGGCATTATGAAGCGTGCCAAGAAAACATCGAATCTTACTACAAAACCATATATTTCTGGTGAGTATTACCTACCAGTCTATATTTATAACCATGACCGGATTGTCCGTCTATTTGAATGCCTACACAGATTTCGGAAACTATAAGAGCTAGAGTAACCAAATTCCGGATATTGCACAGCTTGCCGGACCGGCTCAAAAAAATGTACCCCATCAGATTGGACTTTTCATCCTCATTTCTATCCTTAGTATTAAGTTAAAATTCCCATTTTCTTTTATATGTATTTATAAGTTCTTTTCTTTTCTTTTCTTTCCTTTCTATTTCCTTTCTAGTCTATCTTTGATTAGGTTCTATCGTGTCGATGTCGTTATTAGAGTAAATTGTAATTTCGTATGGGCTTTCTTTTTCTTGAAATACAAAATTTTGTAGTTCCTAACGTAAGATATAATATGTTAATTAGTTCAGGGCAGCTCTGATTTGCCTTAATAAATAAATAAATTAAGAATTACTTACTTAAACATTGCACAGTAGTAAATTCCAAAAGACAATTTAAACACATCATTTCATAGCTTTATTGAATAAATTGTTGTTGTTACCTTCATTTGAGTGATCGTGTGTTTGTGTGTGTTGTAAATTCTCAGATTAATCAATAATGAAGTTTAATTGATTCTTAATAAATCTTGCACAGAGTATACCATAAATATGCTATATAAATTTGCGTCGTATTTTATTTTGGTTTTCGTTTAAGTTAATTGAATGAAAATTCGAAGAAAATTCTTGTTAAGGTGTGTGTGTGTGTGTGTGTGTGTCAGTGTGTGTGTGTGTGAGTGAGTTTTTCCTGTGTGTGTGTGTGTGTGTCATTATCACGCCTTATATGAGAGAATTCGACTGTAATTCAATAGATAAATATGCAATTTTAATTAAATTGGAATAATTGTTTTCTCATTTCTGACATGATTAAGTTAAATATTTGCTACTACAATACGATACGGTCCACCAATATTTTGACTATGTTTATAACGACGAGAAAAAAACGTTTCAAAGTTGTTTCCATATTTGTTTCATATTATTTGGTTTTTATATCTTGTATCTGAATCAGCCACAATTAATTAGTATGCTTCCTCAAATACTATACATATAATATGTATGTATGTAAGCTAAACAATAGACGATAATAGAAATAAGTTGAATTCTTGTCATTCCATATGTTGAATTGAATTGAATACGTTTCATTAAATTATGCATTTTATGTTGAGCTCGAGCTTGAAGAACTTGAACTAATGTCACTCAAGAATTGTGTTTTCATTTCTATTCGATTCTTTAATTAATTTCAATTTCTTTCTCATTTTTCATTCCTTTCAATCAAGTTAATGTTTATGCAATTTGTGTTGCATTCAACTAGAGTGCTTAAAATTAGTACCTTTGACTAAGTTCTTTTCGACTAAGATTGGTTTATACATAATTAATTTAATATATATTCTTTAGTTTCTTTTTTATTTTTGTGTTTTATTTGCTTTGCTTTAACATTTACTGCAAACATATAGAAAGAGCATTTTTTCGATCTTAACTTTACTGGTGACATGCACTACGAAATTTATTGGATAGATATATTTTAGTTAATTTTCATTTTTTAGTTTTTAAACACATGCCAAAAGTTGTGTATATAAGGAGAAGAAAGTTTGGGTATTTTGTTATAATTGCAAGAATCAGAAGTATTTCAAAATTCAAAATCAATTGAAACGAATCTTGAAAAGAACTCAACTATAGGGACTATAAGGTATATTTATATAAATGTGATTATTATTGATTTGTTTCATTAAAGACATCAATCATTAGATACTCATACTAAGATGATTTAAATAGATTAAATTAAACAATTGAAAATGTTACGGATACGAGTAGTTACGATAAGATCGAATACATATATAAATGTTACGAAAATAATTTGTTACACATTCGTGAATATATTCTAATTAACTTGCATTCAATTAACAACTTGTGTCAGTTCATTTAATTAAGCTATTTGCCTACAAGCATTCAATCAATAAATCTTATTTGAATGTGTTTCCTTTTCTTTTTTGCATTCTTCTTCATTCTTCTTCACATATTCTTTGGCTATTCAACATTCATTTAAGTGAGTTAGTGGTGAGTTAAAGAGAGCGGTGTCTTTGTTTGTTTGTATGTATGTATGAGAGACATTTAAAGAGAGAGTTAGAGAGCACTGCAGGGAGCGGTTCCAAATTCCGGATTCGCCTGCAGGCATTGCACAACCTTTTTTGGTTTAAAACGCGAATGTGCCTCGAAACGACGAACAAAACGTGACGAGTGTTTTTTTGGGATCGCCAGAACTTTATACTTGATACTTTATACGTAGTATACATACATATGTGTATACACTATCCTCATATAATTTTTGGTGTAAAAGTATAAAAGTGTACCATATTTAAACGTCTGTTTCGCTTTTTAGTTAAAACTTGTGGTAACTTTTCGTATCTTTGTTATAGATATCATTATCATTTCGCTCTATTCGCTTTTTATTTCGTTTTGTTTTTAAATTATTTTTTTTCATTTTAAAGATATGCGTTTTGTTTTCATCGTCTTCGTTTTCCGTCTTTGTCTTTGTCTTCGTCTTCGTCTTCGTCTTTTTCTTTAAATGTTAACATTATTGCGTTTTTCATGTAAAAATTATAAAGTTGCTTTCTTTTTTTTTAGTTGTTTCCATTTGGTTTTAGTCTTTTTGCTTTAGTTTAACTTTTGTTTTCAGATCCTATGCGCTTTGTTATTACGTATTCTTGATTTATTTTTTTGTCCGTTTTTTTTCATATTTTTTTTGTATATTATTGTGCGGTGTTTTGTTCGTTACCAATACCTTTAAGTATATAATATGTATATATAATATAATATATTGTATATATAGTACTCATGTATATGTTTAAATTTTTAAAATACTTTCTTGGTTTTTTTATTTTTTTTGTATTTATTTATATAAAACATTTTTACCTTAAAAAATGTATATATAATCGATTGCTTTTGTTGTTCTTCTTGTTGTTGTTGTTGCTGTTATGCTATGATTACATAATTTTGCATTACGCACTCCGCATTCCGCATTCCGGATGCCAATTTCGTTATTCAAATCGCACTTGCACAAAAAAATGTGTGTGCTTTCATTTGTAAAAAACGTTTTCCCTTTTGGTGTTTTATTCTTGTAGTTCTTTTTTTCTTAGACATTTTCTTTTTTTTTGAGAGATTAATGGAAGGTTCATGGTTTTTTTTACTTATAAATCGCATAAAAGCAACAAATTTGTTGTTTTCTTTTTTCTTTTTTTGTTTCTTTAATTTCAGTCAAGCATTTGCGCATGAAAATGACTAATCGAATGTTTCCATTGATTCGAATGATTCAATTCGTGATCTCAGGATGTTATTGCGGAAGTGGAAACAAGCCATTTTAGCCCTACAAATGTCAGTGAAGCACTACACACTTAAAAATCGAAATCGTACATATACATACATATAATAATTGTTTTTGTTTTTTTTTTCTGTTGTTTGTTAATTACTTTTAAATAGATGCAATAAATTTATTTGACGTATACATGAGAAAGTGTTTTTTTTGTTTGTTTGTGTTTTATGCCATGAGTTAATATGTATTCTTTTTTCTTTAATATTTTTTTGCTTTTATGTTAATACATTTAAAATTTTTCAATACACAACATCAATATATTGTTAATCATATATAATATACTTTTTTGTTGTTTTCATAAATAGTTATAGACTTTTATATTGATATATATATATATATATATATACTCGTATTTAGCATAGTAGAATGTAGATTTTAACATTGCGAATTGTTTGGGAATGAAATTTCTCTATTGAAGAAACTGAAAAGTAAACAATATGAATATGAATAATGCTACTTAATTTCCATACTCATTATGAAGTGAAGAGTACAGTTTTGGGTTAAATATATATAATAACAAGACTCTATTTATTATGATTTGAGGACTAGTTGATTGAGCTAGTTTTGCAAGGAAATCTCTCAAGCACCATATTATTATTTTTTATCAGTTTTTCTCACTTTACCAACCTTTTTGCTGTTGCTTTTTTTTGCCCGGTTCTTTAGTTAAATGCATTAATGTATCATTTGCTTAAAGTTTTCCTTAGTTATTCCAACGTATTTTCCATTAAATTTTCAAGAACTTTTCGTGTTTTCATTTTTCTCTATTTATATGTAATTTGGCAAATTGTTTTGCATTAATTGTTCGTTCCTTTATTATTGCTGTTTGGGATTGTTTAAACAAATTCGTGTTGCTGAAACGCGTTTTGTCAATTAATATTACATTTGTTTTCATTTGTTTAACTTCTTTGTCTAGGGAGGGAATTTGTTATTAATTTATCCTTGAATTTCAAAGACTTTAGAAATGGCTTGCTTGCATTTTTATTTGTAGTTATTTATTAACTGGATTTTGTTTTAAAATTGTTTTTTAGTTGATTTCGTTAGTTGGTTTTTGTTATAATAGTTTTGGCTTGTTATTAAAATGATATTTTATTGCTGTTCTCTGATATTATTTGGTGTTCTTTAAATTTTTCTTAAACATTTATTCGTTGTATTCGAAAAATTTTCAATATTTTTATTTATCTTTTTCGATTTATTAAAAGTTTTGTTGTATGTTGTTGTTGCCATTTCTTTTGATTTTACATATTGGTTTTTGTCGTTCTTCGGGAAATCTTAAATTGGACAAGTTTTTAACAGAGTTAAACAAATGATTTGATGATGTTAAGGTTAATAATTGAATACAAGACAAGGTGTATGTTTGTGTTGAGTTTTAAGTATATTATAATGCATACGATCTTTATTTTAAGCAAAAGTTACACATTTAATGGTAATTTAAACATATCGCGAACATCTGTCATCGTTTTTCCATTTTTCATTACCGCATTTCAGTTCTGTTTTTGTTTTTGTTTCTGTTTCATTTCATTGTTTATATACGTATTTGTTTATACAGTTATCAAATAGGCTTAAGTATTCTTGTTGTCAAGTATTTTTCTGGTGGTCTTTGGCCTTTTCCAAAATCTATTTAACTATTTCTAGAGTATGTTGCTTTGTTCAAACAAAAACTTAACCTTAAATTCTTTCACATTTTTCCTTTTTTTTTGGTAGCTGTGAGGCGACTAGACTTTGCTCTTAGTACAGAAATTAAAAAAAAAGAATTAAGTATTAAATCAAATAATAGCAGTTAAACTCCAACTGAAAAGCTTTAAGTTTAAATAATATTTTTAAACAAAATTCAATGTAAACATTTTAAACAAATTAAAAAAAAAAACAAATTCAAGTTTCAACTTTTGTCTTAACTTATAAGTTTCAAAAAAGGAAATTGTTATGAAAATCAACTCAAATCATATTTATATATGTATAAGGATGTTAACTTCTCCTTACAAGAACCAATTCGACCAAGATGGCATAAATGAGGATTGATAATTGTTGTTGCTTTTGTTGCCAGCGGCTGTTGTTGTTGTCGTCGTCGTGTTGTTGTTGCCCAAAGTTGCAGCGTGCCGTTGACCATTTGAGCCGCTTGCCGAGTTGCCGCTGCCACCAACACTGTTGTGATTGTTGTTGTTGTTGTTGCTGCTGCCACTGCTGCTGCTGTTGGCTGCGCTGTTGGCCACATTAGTGAGGAACTGTGCGAATTCCTGCTGCAGTTGTAGTTGTTGTTGCAACAACTCGAAATGATTTTGTGGCTTGTTGTAAATGAATTTCGTTGAAGTTTTCAAAATGTTGCTCGAGCTGGATGAGGAGGCGTCACCATTGGGCGTGGCATTGGACGAGGTGTTGTGGTTGTTGGTGTTTGTATTGTGGTTGTTGTTGCTGCTGCTTGTTGTTGCCTTGCTGCTGCAACTGTTGCTGGTAGAAGTTGTTTTGTTTTGACGATTGTTTGTTGTTGCTGTTGCTGTTGCTGTTGCAGTTGCCTTTGTTGCAGCTAAATGTGGCAGCGAATGCTTGTTGCTGGATGTTGCAAGTTGCTGTTGTTGCTGTTGTTGTTGCTTCTGCTTGCTTGTGTTATTGTTGCTGTTGCTGTTGTTGTGCTGTCTGTTGTTATGATTTACATATTTGCCAAACTGAAAGGCAACATTATTGTTGCTGTTATTGTTGATGGTGTTGCAAATGTTCTTATTGTTGTTGTTGTTGGTGTGGTTATTGTGATTGTTGTTGCTGATGTTGTTGTTGTGATTGAGCACCAAACTATTGGCAGCCAGCGCCGCTGCCGCCGCATTGGCATTGACAACAGCAGCCAACTTGGTTAATAATTACGTTTGCTTATTTTTGTTGGTCTTGAAGCTGACTTGAAGCACACGATTGCCGAGCGTGTAACCATTGAGGGATTGAATGGCCAGAACAGCCTCCTCATAGTTCGTCATGGTGACAAAGCCAAAGCCCTTGCATTTATTGCTCTGCAAATCCCGGATTACCTGCAAATATATTGAATTCCATTCAATTACAAATCAACCAGTTTTTTATTTGAACCATCATTCACCTTAACGGACTGCACGGCACCAAATGGCCCAAACAGCTGCCAGAGCACATTCTCCTCGGTTTCGGGTGCCAGATTATAGACGAAAATGCACCAGCCAGAGCTGGTTATGGTATTGCCTTGTATCATGCCATTGGTAATTAGATCACTGGTCAGCGGCGAATAGCGTGAGATCACAGAGCTATGGGAGAAAGAAATTAAATTTAGTTTTATTTTAAGGCAGGGTATTTAAGTCTATGATCGGGCAAATGATGTGAGAAGTCTGACCTCTCTTTTTATACCTTCCTACATATAAAATCAGCAAAGCAAATTACCGCGAGAAGAATGTTTTATTTTATTTTAATTCTTCTTTCCTTGACTTTCACTGTTAGAGGGAATTCAAGAAGGAATTGAAATTTGAATTATATGAATTAAATGCACTTTTTCCTTCGCTTCTTTACTTATTTTTAAAGTAACAACATTAAAGTTTTGAACGAGAGCCAAAACAAATAGAGTAGTTATAAGAACAAATTTACAAACTATCGCTTCTCTTCGCATGAAATTACAATGCTCTGTAGAAGAGGAATTCAATTTAGATTTAAGAAGTATATTAAATTGACGAGTGAGAAGTAATTAGAAATAGTGAAGGAAAAAGCTGCCTTGAGTCACTCTATCTCAGGGATTAAAACCTTAACCGAAACCGTAACCTTTAACCGATGAAAACCGATTGAAATTTGTAACCGTAACTGAAACCGTAACCGAAAATATTTTTTTCCACTGTACCGAAACCCATAAACCGAAATAACCGTTTAGTAACCGGTTTATTTATAAGGGTTAATTTCGGTTCTTGCCGTCGCAGCTACTGAGCAACATTGATAATTTTGAACTGCCATAACTTTGTCAAAAGTCAATCAATTTTCATGCGCAATATAAATTTGAGTATGGTTTTACTTTTAAATTCGTTCTGCATTTAAATTTTGTTCATTTTGAAAATTCTAATTTTTTCGAAAAAATTAAAAAAGATAAAGGGGTAACACTGCAAAATTTTGAAAAAATTCGATTTTCAAAAATGTTCTAAAATGAAAAAAATGTAAATGCAGAACGAATTTGGAGGTAAAATCATGCTCTAATTTACATTCCGCATAAAAATTGATTGACTTTTGACAAAGTTATGGCGGTTCAAAGCTATCAAAGTTCAGTAAAATCAAAATATTCGAAATTTTCAAACCAAATTTATATGAGATCAAATTATAATAAAATCTACATTACGCTGAACTATTCCAGTAACCAGATAACATTATATTCCAGGCTTAAAAGAGCATTAAGTATTTTTTCATGTAAAACAATGAATAAAGCTTCTTATTTTGGTCAACCGTAAACTTTAATTTTTATTTTTTTTTGTGAACTGAAACCATACCGGTATTTTTAAACCAAAACTTACAAAAAACCGATAACCGTTACGAAACCGATACTTCAAGATTTTGGATAACCGATAACCGAAAACCTTAATTCGAACATAGCCGAAGCGGTAACTGAAACCGATATTCGTTTCGGTTTAAATCCCTGCTAATGATAATATCTATTGTAAACTTAATTAACACAGTGCTTGATTTGCTCCCCATCCAGTTTTCCTCTTTGAGACGTCTCTATTCTTAAAATTAAATAAACTTCATTACTTGCTCTGCTGACCTGTAACGGCCCGCGTTGGGATGAATGGCGGCAGCAGCGGCGGCTGCAGCGGCACCGGCGGCGGCATTGGCTGGAAAAGCGCGTCCGCCTCGTGTATTTTGTGGGGCAATGTAGGCGGCGAGGGGTTGCATGCTGTTCTTGTTGCTGCTGGGATTGTTGGCAAACTTAACGGTTATCGGTTCGGTGGAATTCTTCGGTGTGGTGCCGTTTAGCTCCTTGATGGCGCGATCAGCCTCAAATCGCTGATCGAAGCGTATGAAGCCAACGCCCTTGGAGAGACCTATGAATCGGGGAAGAATAGATGGGAAAGTTATTCAGCTTTCAGCAAATTCTTCAAAACAAATTAAATACAAATATAAATAAAATATTACTGATACATACTATTGTTGGACTCGGCGCGTGCTTCTTTCAATTTTTAAGATGAAAACAAGAAATAAAAATAAATGAAAATGTATTAATACCAAATAATACAAATAAAATAAAAATAAATAAACATTGCATATATTACAGTTATGCTTAAAAATAATAATAGTCACAGAATGCATTAATTAAGAAAAAATAAGTTTAAAAAAACTCTGCTGTTGAGGTCTCGATTTATGCGAATTGAAAAATTCAAATGACAAATAAAGTATTTTGGCTCTATTTATTTGAAATTATTTAAATAAATATTTCTATAACCCATTTACATTTAAGTTAAATACATTTTTAGATAATTTTAATTTAAATAAGCAACTAAATTAATGCCAAGCAAAGTGTAAACGACAAATGGAAAATGCGAATTTGTTAATTGCGAATTAAACAGCTAACGTAAAAAAGTAAAACCTACCAGCCACATGTTCATCTTATTGTTTTGATTATTTTTAATCAATTTTGTTTACATGAAAAAATATAATTGTAAAAGAAATGTTGCATTAATAAATGAATCGAAAATAAATACATTCAAAAATCAATATCGAATTGGCGAAACTATATTTATTATAATTATTTTCGGTCAAGTGATTTATTTTAAATTTGATTTTCAGTTAAGATCGATTACTTTTATATGACTCGTCTATTTAAAATAAACTAAACATGTTTATTAAATAGATGTGCAAATAATAAACTAAGGAACGAGACTAAAACTTGATTGAATTAAAGGATAATATAATATCCTTATGATGAGAAACAATTTCTGATAGATCAAGAAGTAATTGTCAGTTTCAAATAAAGTTGATTGCTGCTCTAAAGATGCCAACTCACCAGTGATATTATCACAAAGTATGCGCGAAGTTATGATCTTGCCGTATGGACTGAACAATGATTCCAAATCGGACTGTGTCATATTCTTTGGAAGACCCGATACATATAGATTGGCGCCCTTAATGCTCTCCGAGCTGGGACGCGCAATGGAGACCTGATGGATGATGGATGCATAGAGAGATCGATTAATACAATCGCATGTTATCGATAGTTTAAGTAGAGCTGTCACCTTTATGGTTTTGTTTTGCAAACGAAGACCGTTCAATGCATTGATGGCCTTCTCTGCATCCTCTTGCTTCACATAGTTGACGAAGCCGTAGCCCAGACTTTGACCTAAGAGAAGAAAGAGTATTTTAGTAAATGTAAACATAATAATAAATGATATATGATTGTCAACTCACCTGTGACCTTATCGCGTATCAACTTGCAGCTCTCCACCTCACCAAAGCTAACGAACAATGAACGAATCTCATCTTGCGACATCGTTTGTGGCAAATAATTCACAATCAAATTGGTTTTGGGATCTGGTTCGTTGTTGTTGTTGTTGTTATTATTGTTATTGTTGTTATTATTATTGGTATTGCTGTTGTTGTTATTGTTGTTGTTGCTGCTATTATTATTGTTGTTGTTGTTATTTGTGGCTGCAGCGTTGCTGTTACTGCTGCTGTTGTTGTTGTTGTTGTTTGCTGTGGCATTGGTGGCCGCAGTTTGATTCCCAGCACCGACAGCCGAAGCAGCTGCTGCCGCTGTCGACGTCGAGCCAGAGCCGCCATTTTGCTGAGCCTGACTGTTGGCCACGTTGCCAGCAGTGGTGGCACAACCAACTCCAGCTCCAGTTCCAACTCCAGCTCCAGTTCCAGCTCCAGCCGTGCCACTGCCAGTTCCTGTGCCACCACTAACGACGACAGCTCCCGAAGGCGGCTGCTGCTGCTGCTGTTGCACCGCTGTCTGACCCTCAACCATGTTGCTGCTGCTGTGAAATGTGGCAAATGATTCTAATTAGTGAATAATCTTAATTAATTATGCATGTACTATATTCCCAGCTGTCTACCCCAATTAGTGTTTAACTTACAATTAGATTTATCAGTGTAATAACTATACTAGATACTCTAACTAAAGTTTATTATTAATTATTTATTTAGCGTTACTTTAAATATTAAATAAGTTTAGGAAATTTTAAATTAGCATCTGTGATGCACTTGAGATATGTAGGATCATTTTGAAAATTTCAGTTTTAATAAAAATGAAAGTAAATTGTGAAGATTATAAAACTTTAAGAGCAATATTTATATATTATCTGTTACCTACATTTGATATTTTATGTATGTAAAGTATGTATCTAGTTTATTGAGTAGTTATTTCTAAAATATATAAAGTTTGAATTCTTCTTAAAATTACTGAGCCATTTTAATATTATAAAAAATTAAATATCTATATTTTAGTTAAATTTTCTTTAAAATTAAGAAACTAATTAATTTTTAAACTGAAAAATAATTTGAAAAACTGTTTGATCTGCCTATTAAATAATACACATAGTATACGGTCTGCCTACTTAGATATTTATAATACTCAAATATATTTCTAAATACCCTATTTCTACTCCATACAAGTTTATATGATCTATAAAAATTAACAAAGCTTAAAAATACATTTGTTAAACACAAGTTTACTTAAGAAAGTATTAAGATTAGTATAAGATTTGGCAAACTTTACTGCTTTCTTATTTGAAAACGATAAATAGACTTGAAGTATTCACTATTTGGATATCTTAAAGAGTTCTTTTTTTAAATAATACTGCTGTTTCGCGTTTCAAAAATCTGCAATGAAAAAATCGATTAGTTTGATAATGATTAAAAAGATAATTACTAGAAATTATAGCTCACCTTTAGACGCACGCACGATGCACAAGAGACGGGCAAACAGAAGTGAAAGAATAACAGAAACTGATTTGACTTGAATAGTTAGTTGACTATAGCCTAGTTATAAGCGCGGGCAAAGTGCGCCTCAGTACTGTGAGTATTCACTACGTATACGTAATATTGTCTTTGTATGTCCGAAAGTGTAACTGCAATAAGAAACGTATAAAAAGTACAATAAAAATCAATTATTTTAATTTAATTTAAATGATATGCAGGTAGTACAAAAAAGGCAGGTAACAATCGACAACCAGCCAAATGGAAAACATGGCCAACAATTTTAATGAAGCCGTAGAAATGTTTAGGCCCTTGTTGTGGCACAATTTCGCTTTAGTTGCGGGTCGCTCGACAAATAGAATCGAAAATGTACAGAAAAATCGATGTAATTAAAATGACGAGTTGGCTAATAGCAAGGGGGGAGGAAGGGGGATGGCAGGGAGGGTAGGAAGGGAATTGCAAATAGTTTCGTAATTGAAATTAAGTGAACAACAATAACCTAATGTCCTAACAACATTAAAACTCACTGAACAGAGTACTAATAAGGCAATATTACACAAAATGCTATATGGAAAATCGAATAAATGTGGGAGCGTTCATAATTTCCCATTTTTCCTATTTAAAGCCATCAAGTTATACAATTTCTCCGAAATTCAAATTGCAAATTGATTGTCGATTGAATATTTAAATACTGTTATATCATTTCAAAACTGAATATTCTTTTTGAATGATATATGTGAGACATGTAAGATCAAATAACGAATATACTCGTATCGTATAGAGCTGTCATCGTTATTATCAGTCGAAAATGAGGAGTTTGCTTAAAAAAAGATGATAAACGAATAAAATTCTTCTGAACTTAATTGGTTCCATCTATTATTCAACATATCCTATCCAAATTTCATTCAAATCGGTGGACTTTATCGTAAAGCTACAGCTCAAAATATGTGTTATTTATTTATAACGAAAATTAATGTTTTACCTTTAACAAAATAATAGATACATAAAAGTATTCAAAAAAATATCACTTTAACAATTTATGAACTGTACTAAAGATTAGAGAGATACAAATTCAATTTATCTATGAAATGATAAAGATTAAATAGTTACACCTAAAACATGTTCAGTAAATAACTAAAGCAGAAAGATAATAATAATCGTATCATATCGATTGAATATGTAAATTTGACACAGTTTACAAATATAATGCTCAACTGAGAGATACCCTGTTTTCTAATTTACCGAGAATACGATTACTGAGAAATTAACATGCCCGATATTACATTTCACAAACTGGAATTCTCTTTGTCTCTGAGATACTTTTAGGGAATCTTTCTTACTATACTTGTCTACTTCATACAATAAAATGAAATGAGAGAATCTTAAGTATAATTCTTTTTATGGGTTTTCAGATCTGATAATAACAGGAAATATTCATTCATTCATATATTTCCCAAAGTTTTACGAGATGTGCAGTCGATAAAAGCTAAATATAAGATTGCACAGATATTTATAGGTATCTATAGGTAAATAGTTTTAGATTTAGCCTTAACCTAGCAAACTGCTCTTCCATGGGATTCTATAATGTTTAAACAAGAAGAGAAACATATTTCACCTTTTTGTTATTTTGTATTTTGTTTTTCTGTATTTTGGCCAAATGTTTTCTATTAATTTAGCTGGGAATTTTGCAGGCGCAAGATAAATCGCACCGCAAATCGTGCGAAAAACTAATATTTTAAAAATAAACAAACAACTGGCGGTTGGGGGATGGGAATGGGACAGAGTGGGGGTTGGGGAGCATCTGTGAGAGCCGGCAAAAGTCGCAAGAGTTATATTTTCGAAATATTTTTAAAATAACAAAACGAACTGCGAGAAATCGTCGATGCTGCGACGCATTTTTTGAGGTTAAGTGGCGAAAGACACGAAATCGAAAAAGAAAACATTAAATAGACAAATATTGAAATCGTTGGAAATTATATAAATTACAAAAATATGCAATTACAAACAGAAATTTTACCTTTTCAAATGAAAACAAAACAGCGAAATGTAAATAAAACTTGTTGCGTGTTTTTTTTTTTTGGTTTTAGATTTTGAATTGCGATTACGAAACACTTTTTTTTTGGGATTGCGTACAAGATTTCTTTTTGTTTTTTGTAATAATCGAAATCAAACAAACAAACCGAACAATTTTAGCAAAAACTTATGCAAAGCAATTGGCGTTTGAGAAAGTTAACGAAAAACGGCAAAAAACTAAAAGCAAATCAAATCGAACCGAACCGAACTGAATTGAATTAAATCGAACGCAATGTTTAACAATAAGAATAATAATAATAATAACAATAATAATAAGGAAATAAAATCAAACGGAAAGTAGAAAAAGAACACGTTCCTGCAACTCAACAGAACAGAAATAAACTGATTCAGCAACGGCATGGAAATTATTTTTATGCCGTCGAAGAGTGGAAGCAATCAAACGCAGCGACGTCGTTTCATGGGGGCCAGAGAGAGAGAGAGAGACAGAGAGAGAGCGCGTGCAATGCCAAACTACATTTGTGGAGCTACAGAGTGAGAGCATCTTACTTACGCTCTTTATATGTGCTGCGCTCTCAGTCCGAGTGCGCAGCAAGTGAGCGCGAGTGAAGAGCAATGCGTTTACTAAGCGGGTGGTTGTATAGATCAGAGCATGTATTTGTAAATAAAAGCTGATGATGACATCGCTATATGTGTATGTGAGTGCAGCGAAGAAAGCAAAGCGTATTAATTGGATTACATGTTAGAATGATAGCAGAGTAACAGAAAGATACATTTAGTTTCTATATGCATAGGCTCAATCTTGCGTTAAAACTAATAGAACACGTTTGCTATTAAAGACAGCTGTTAAAATATATGTATCAGCGTCAGCTTGAATGCATAAACAGCTGTTAAAATTGAATATCAAAAACACTCACAGTAAGACAGTTTTATTTAAAAGTATTGACTTTGAATTAATTATTATACTTTGGATTTACAATATATTATCAGGATGTTAAATCTCACTATATTTAATAAACTTCTTCAGTATCAAAAAAAATATTGAAAAATTTATAATTTTAATGTTTACTCGAATTTAAAAAAAAATGTTCAAAATAGCTAAATAAAACCAAACTATTAATATATTACATTCAATAAAGTCATTATTCTGATCCTATTTAACAGTACTAAAAATCCACCAATATCAGAATGTCGTTTGTAATATAAGTCTTTAATTTAAATTGATAGACAATTTCAAAACCCATTTCTCTCAAACTTTTCAATCCCATTAAAAATTGCTATGCAACGAATGTCGAATAATTAAATTGAAAACGACCTAAAATGGGTGGCAACTCTACCCATGAATAACTGCATAAGTGCCCATTTTTGTTGTAACGCCCACTAAAATAGTGTAACACAAACCGGCAATTTTCATTCATAAATTGTTTTAATTTGTTTCCGGTTAATTGATAGACGAAGGAATTCACAAAAGTTTCTGGCCAACACAACCGTATCAACAGTATCATTGTGTATGCAAAAAATGCAAGAACAAAACAAAAAAGTGACACACCTTACAGCACAGGCGACGGACAAAGGCAAAGGCAAAAGACAGAAGGCAAAATCCAGGCGATGTCCGATGGACTGAAAGGAGGAAACAACAAAAGGCTTTTGGTTGCTTTTGGGTGCGGCAGAAATGAAGAGAGGGAGCGAAAAAGAGAGTAACTGCAGTAGCGGCAGCGGCAGAAGCAGCAGCTGACAGCTGAGCGCCCCTTAAAATAGGCAATGCAGAGAGCTAGAGAGAAAGCTCGTAGGCTTTGAGAGTGTGCTCAGCTGCAAGCTGCGACGCCGACTGCGTTTTTTAGGTTAAATGATGGCTGCAGCCGGCGCTGCAAGAAGCGCAGCTGCATATGAGCGTGTGCGTATGTGTGTGTGTGTAGGCGGCATTTGGCAGCAAAGTGTAGAGAAATGCTCTGCGACGCTGGGCCGCCCATTGATCCAAGTTTTTACTATCGTTAGTGTGCATGCAGGCAAGTGCGTATGTATTAGTATATGTACAAATGTAAATGCGAAAAATCGACCATGGGTGTGGGCACTTTGCATGCTAATATGTAAATCTACTACCACAACTGCAACTACAACTACAACCACAACAAAAATTCGACATTACATTTTTTAAATAACGCCATTTCTTACTTTTGTTTAATTTTCCAAGAGTGCAAGAGAGCGCTGCAAAAATATTCTTCACTTATATTGCCTCAGAATGTATGCATTGGTTTTTTGAGAAAATTGGAAATTTGATTCGTTGCAAATGAGTATTAAAATACACGCACAAAATGTTAGATTTGAACCGATTTACACGATATACGATGCACACATATACACATATTATATGTATATATGCATATATGTATATGTATGTATGTAATTATGTGAGTATGCTAGATGTGTGTATTATACCGATATACAACAATTTATAAACGACGACGATACGACGATAATCAAAAAACACAACTTGCTGCCGGAGAGTGCAAGAACTAAATGATTAAAGTGTTCAATTGCCGCCAGGATAAATGCAGCCAGGACGACGACAGCGTTGACGTCGCTGTCTGTGTCGCCGTCGACGCCAAAAGCGCAGTTTACTGCTGCAGCTACTCTCTCATTCCCTATTGGGTCGTACAGTTGAGTGCTGCTGGGAGAACGAATAAGGCGAAAGCCGAAGCAAAACTGCGTAGTTTTTTGCATTACCATGCACAGTGGTTCACGTCATTAGAGCTGGGCTTATATTTTTCCACGTAATGATAAATTTTTAACATTATATGTTTTAAACTCTCTACGCTTGATTGCAAATAAGAAATTTCTGTATTATATTAATTGAACTATTTTAATAATTATAAAATAAAATAATTAAATTTTTATATCGACTGTAACTTTTATCTAATTACATTTGTTAACAGAAATTTTTCTGAGATATTTTCTATTATCAGATTAAGCAATTCGACAATCAAAGATGGTTAAAATTAACAACAATAAATAATTTAAAGGGCCCATATTTAATTATTGAAAGACTAACTCTATTATAAATAATTAAATTTATAAAAAAACAAGTATGACTTTTGTTTGCACCACTGTGAACGCGAAGCAAAGTTTGATTCCAGAAATGGAGTAAAAGCGGAAGATGAAACGACACAACAATAACAAATGTATGCAGCGTCAAATGCGCAGGTACAGCAGCACCAACAGCAGTGCAAAGGCTGCAACAGACCGTCGACAATTCAACGGTACTGCAAGCTCTCTCTCAATTGATTGCTCTCCCACTCTCCAGCACTTAGCCGAATACCCTACATTTGAATACAAAACGTAAACAAGGAAATGCAGCGATGACGAAGTCGCGACGTCGACGAACACGAAACAAATTGCGGTAGGTTCTCTGCTTGGTAGAGAGCGCGGCAGAGAGCGCGTGAGAGAATGCCGGCCGCATATCAGCAGAGAGGCATCGTTGGGACAACAGCCAAAAAGGCACCCAAACAAACAGTTAAGCCGACGTACACATACACAGAGACAAAGGATTTGCAAACGCGTCCACACACACAGCTGACGTCGGGGAGCGAGCGAGCGAAAGCCGAACGAGTGCCCAGACCGACCGAACGACCAACCGACCGACCGAATGCACCAGCCAAGAAGCTCAACTTGACATCATTTGTGTCAAAAGACCATTGAACTCTATGCGGAGGAAGTTGCTCCTATGCACGCAATCCCACCCACACACATACGCTATACTTCTACCCCCAGGCAATATGCATTGTTTTGTTGCTGTTGTTATTGTTCTATGTAGCGCAAGCAGCAAGTGTTTACATAGAAATACATACTACAAACATAAATCTGTAAATACATACAGTTAGTCAAATAATTATTTCCACAAAATAATAAAATCATATACTGTTAGTCAAGAAAGTCTGTTAATAAATAAAAAATTCACATGTATTTTTTTAAATAGTTAAGTTCAACGAACGTATTTTTTATTTTTTAACCTGTTCGAAGAACCATAGCCAATTATAATAAAATAAGAATTAAAATAAATATCCATACAAAAATATATTTATAGTTTTTGCAAAAGAAAATGAGTAAATTTTTTATTTTGATAAATCCTTTCTTGAATTTAATGTATATTATAATTTTTGTTAAAATATTTTAAAAGATAAAATACAAATTTGTGCATTTTTGTCGTTTGTCAAATTACTTGGCTAACTGTTTATGTAATTTGTAAATAGATTACATATTTACAATAATAATTTAATAATTTAATAATAAGGTTCCTTTAAAAACCTGTTATTAACTTGGTATTTTTAAGCATTTTACTAATATTAAATATCAGCTTAATAAATTGCACAAAAATACTACAGTGCTTACAAAACCTGGCAAAGTACTAAAGCTACAAGCTGTTGCTATGCTCCTAAAACTGTAAGCATGCAATACGATGCAGCTGCTAAAACTATCTGCAAGAGAGTGCATTTTTTTAAGAGAGGAGCAAAGAGAGACTTACCTTACGCTTCCTTATACCATTCTGCTTGATAACGCTGTTGTCGCTTCAATTCAAATGTCGCCTGCACAGCACGTGATTTCGGTTCTTCCCACGAATTTTGGAAGAATTGAACTTCACATTGGTGCTCTTGTTGTTGTTGCTCGTAGCAGTAGTTGTTGTTGTTGTTGCTGTATATGTAATAGGCATGTTCGTGCTTCTCATGTCTCAGACTGATATATTGTTGATAGAAAGGTAACGGAGGATAAGGAGGAGGCTGCATCCATGGGCCACTTTGTACTGCCATATTGTCGCTTATATCGGTTGTCCACTGTACAGACTGATATTGCATCTCAATGCGCTCTTCTTGTTGTACGGCAACAGTGTGACACGGCATGCTCCAAAGTTGCGACTCTTTGTTAAGAGTATTATCGTCGGCCCATTGAGAGACGAGGTATTTATGCTCTTCTTTTTTCATTGGTAATTCGTGAAAGTTAATTACTTCCGAATTGTCTAACAGACTGTCCAGTGTATTCACTGTATCACTTGAGGTTTCCATACGTTTCTCTAGCGATTTTGCGACTTTGGCGCGTTTTCGTTGACTGCGGCGCTCTGCGTTTTGCGCTGTTGTTTGTTGCATTTACCACGTCTTTTGTGGCCTCAACACTGAACAACTCGTTGCAACATTCACGTGTCAATTGTAATAGGCGTTCTTTCTGCTTCTTTCGCTGATTTCTGCGTCGCTGTGTTTTCGACAAACTATTTTTCTCTGCCGCAACATTTACTTTTTCGTCTTCTTTCTTCATTTTCTTTACATGCAACAACAAAACAGCGTGCAACTTGAAGATGGCCGTTGTTCCGTTATTCTAACTTAATATACAGCAGATTTTATTATTACTCATTTACATCACTTGCGATCTCTGTCTCTTTGATCTCTTTTCCCAACACTCAATTAATTCTTGCTAATAAACAAAAAAAAAAAAGTAATAACAAATACGTGTTGAACTTAATTCTGCCGCGCAGTTTTGTCGCTGCCTTTCTTAAACCGATGTTGCCACTCAGAAAAAAGTTTACGTCTGGCAACTTTTCCATAAAAAGTGCCATATTAAAAAAGAAGTGATTTTTCCAAAAAGGTTCTTCTCTTTTTTTCTCTTAATTTTAAAGCTAGAATTGAATTGAAATTTGTGCAGAATTGTTCGAATTTTGTAGAATTTTTGAAATCTTTTATAGAATTTAATTATACACATTCTAATCCCGACGGGCGTTATTAATTTATTGCAAAATATTTGATAACTGATCGTTCCGATTAAGTTCGATTGAACTGCTTATCGCCAACTGACTAGCTGATTCAAGAAACTGTGTGGCGGTATGTCGATAAGCCACCTGATGGCAGCTCTGAATCTCTGGCGCTCAAGAGTTATCGATAGATCAAACGGATTTTTACTTTCAATTTAATAATAATAATATAATAATGAGTTACAAAACTTATTTACCATAAGATTCCCACTTGCCCAATTAAAATAAAATTATGCAAGTTCTTTAGATTTTACAATTTTGGTTTTTGTTTTTTATTTTGATTTATCAACTACTGTTACGGTAATTGCATATTAAATTGGTTGTTTTCATTTTGTTTTGTTGCTTAAACTTTAATAAGTGTACTTGGTTTTTGCAGCTGCGGTTTTTGTTTTTGTTTTTTTCTTTTACTCGTTTGTCATTAATTATATTTGTACAAAATATATATATTTATATATTTGTGTTTGTTTTTTATTAATAGTATATGTTTTACTATGTTAATGAACAATTTCGTTTTGTTATCAATTGTTGATGTTGCTGTTTTGTTGTTGTTGTTGGTAATATTAGAATATCCAGCTTAAAACTTAATTCATTTGGTATTTACCGTTCGTTTTTGCTTACATTTTGCACTACAATAACGCTTAACAAAATATAATATTATTAACTATACTTCATCTCTTTACCTCCTTAAATCGTCTAGGCGCATTTTTCGTTTCCTTATGTTGTTGTTGTTGTTATTTTTGTTGTTGTTGGTTGATTTTAATTTTTAATTATTTATTTATTGCAGATTGAAGCTTTTTGTTGCTGTCGTTTGAAAAAATTTAACTATAATTTAAGGTTTTTCTTATTAATTTCTTTTTAGTTGTATATATATAAAAATATATATATATATATGTATGTATGTATATATAATTATCAATATACTACATATGTATATGTACGGTGTGTGTGTGTGTTTGTGTGTGTGTGTGTATAAAGTTGCCTTCTTATTTACAGCGTTGGAATTTTTTAACAATATTTATACACATACACATGCATACATGTACGATTGCATGTACTATAATTCATAATTAATTTATTAATTTCATATTGCACAATAAAATTGCGCTCTATGAAATGCTTCATATTCTTTTTTATTATCTTCCTTAATATTCTGGCGGCTAAAATACATAATAGACTTGAGATATATTACAATTTTGTAAACAATTTTTTAAATTTAAAGTTTTTCCAATAAATTTCTGATAAATTTCCATTAAACATATAATTATAGTCCGCCAGAGTATTTAAAATTCGGCTTGCCGAAAGCTAGTTTAATTCCCTTTTTTGTTATGTGTGAATATAACTTAAAATTTGACTACGATTAAAGGTTAGGTTGTTTTTGTTTTTGTTATTTTCATTTTTGAAAGTTAATGCTTTGTTTCCCCAGAACCACATATTGTTTTATACTATAAGTACAATAATGTTACTTTTTTTGTAGTTTCTCATTTTTTGTTTCATTCATTTCGCTTTCGCTTTCGCTTTGATTTTCGAGTTTCGATTCGCATACGCCAAAAAAGTGCTGCCAATTTCGGTTGGCACAACAGTGCTGCCCATTTTGTTGCGTGAATTCAACGGACTTAAATATTAGTTTATTGCATTTGGATTTTATTTTCTTGCTTTCATTGATTTTTGTTACGAATTTCGCTTTGTTGCTTAAGGACTATAACTTGATTTTTCGCTTTGCTTTTTGGCATATTAAAAATATACGTATATATGCATATGTATATGTTTGTATGTATATGTTGACTATATGTACAGTGTATATATAGTATGTATTTATATGTAATTGTTCAGGGGGAAAAAGGGAGGCAAAGTCTATTGATCATTGATTAAGTTGCCGCGTAATTTAAGAATTCCATTTTAATTTTAAACTCGTTTAAAAACTACTAATGCACTATTAGTTTTTGTTGCGTCTGTTTTGTTGTTGTTGTGTGTTTTGTTTGTTGTTGTTTGTTTGTTGTTGTTGTTGTTGTTGTCGAGGCACCAGAAATGAAATTCAACTAAATAAAACAATAAAGTACAAATGTTTGCAAATATATGCGATATATTTTTAATATATTATATATATATTATATTTTCATGAATTTTTGTTTGTTCTAAAAACGTGATTGCTTTTTCTCTTTCTTTCCTTTTAAAAATTTACTTTTAAAATCAATAATATTATTATAAACATAATTAAATGTAATAATAAAAAACTATGTAAAATAGTGTTTTGCTCTTTGTAGTTGTTGTTAACTCATTATTTAAAAATTACGAAACAGTACAAATTTGCATTTAAATTAGATTTAATGAAAAAACCATAACTTATATCAAGTTTTCTCACGATATATTAGTTTATATTCTTTCTTTGTGATTCTCCTATGTACATGCAAAATTTATGGTTTTTTTCATTCAGTTTTCTGTTTTGTTGTTTTTGAGGCGCATTAACAATTTGGCCAGCGAGAATATGCTAAATGTGCAAAACGATAAAAAAAGAGATTTAACTAACTTAAATATTAAAAAGCCATTATTCTTTTGTGTAATATAAACAAAAACAAAATTTAACTAAAATTGTAAGGGGGGCGGCAGGTAGTAAGGGGATTATTTACTTACAATCTAGCAAACATATAGATTAAAAAATGTGTATGTAATATCAATTAAAACTAGGCATAAATATAAAGCTTAAAATGTCTACAAGAATAAAGTAACCAATTGACAATTGAGCATAAGGAAAATAAGTAAATGGTGTGCATCATGTTCTTTTTTTTTTATATGTATAATAATAATAATAATAATAATATTAATAAAAAATAACTACGCAATTAATTAATAACAATCATTGTTGCTGCTGTTGTTGTTGTTGTTGTGGTTGTTGTTGTTGCTGTTGCTGTTCTTGTGGAAGGTTTTTTACTAAACTAAACAACTAAACTTGTCGTAAATAATTCTAATAATAGTTGCTAATTTGGCCTGACTTTCATTTAGACACGTTTGGTGGTGATGCTGATGTTGTTGTTGTTGTTTCAGTTGTTGTTTCAGTTGTTGTTTCAGTTGTTTCAGTTGCTGTAGTTGTTGAACTCGTTGTTGTAGTTGTAGCTACTGTGTCTGTGGATAGGAGACAGCATCGCGTAGGGTCTTTAAACCCGCCTGCACATATCGAAACACCTCATGCATCGTACTATGCAGGGTCAGCGGTCCATTCTCATGATCCAATTTGCGAATAAAGTCTGCAAAGATAATAAAAAGCATTCCAATTAAATTATAGATAAACATCAACTGTATTCTACAAATTATTTATTTTATTACATTTTATTTAACGTCAATCAAAAGCAGTTGACAAAAAAAAATGATCAAATTTAAATTAAACTAGCAAATTATAAATTGACATTATTTTGCACCCCCAGATTTCTGAACATGTTTTAATTTGAGGTTTTCAATTTAAAATTGTATATAATTTAAATATTTATTTGCAAACTTGTGCAAAGTTAAAATCTAATTATTTCAATTAAATTTTACTTTTAATTGACATTATATAAATAAGTTTATGTTTTATCTTTTTATATAAGTTATTTTAGTTTTTGAGGATTGAAATTAATTAGAGTTGGTGAATTTAAGTCCGATAAAGTGAAAAACTATAAATTTAAAATACTTAACATAAATTTAATGTTAAATTTAACATTTTATTAAATGTTATAAAATAAAAAGAGAAAACTCTTTTTGCCGGAAAAGGCCTGCATATTATTTAAATCGACTGCTTTAGTTTAAATTAAATAGATCAATTTATTTATATATTTTTTATTGTGTTTCAGAACGAATACGTATTAATTAAAAATTTTTAAATCATTAAATTTTTAAATATAAATTTTAGAAATGTATTTAATTTAGTTAAGAAATTTGCAGTAAGCTGGCAGGTCTAAACAAATTTCCATAGTGCAGTTATTTAGTTATTGCTTTGATTTAATATAAACTAAAAATTTCAGATTAAAATATAAAACTTCGTAAGTTACATTGATGCATTTTGAATTTGAAATATGAATTTAATTTCATTTAATTACACAAGTTGCAGTAAGTTAGCAGGCTTATTCCTATTTTCTTCTTGTAGTTTTGTAGTTTATGCTTTGATTTAAAATTAACTACAAATTAAATTTTAAAATGTCACACTTTCGAAATGATCTTGATTCATTTTGAATTTAAATATTAATAAAATTAATTAATTGGCAGCAAGTTGGCAGATTAATTCTTATTTAAAAATTAAATATTAAGCTTTGTAAATTATTTTGATGCATTTTGAGTTTTAAATGATAATTTAATTAATTTATTTAAGCAATATGAAGTAAGTTGGCAGGTTTATTTATATTTTCTTATATCAGTTCTGTAGTTTTTGCTTTGATTTAAAATAAACTACAAATTACAGATTGAAATGTAAAATTTGATAAATTATTTAGATGCATTTCAGAAGATATGAGTATTAAAAATGTAATTTGTGTTGTAAAATACATATATTTATAATTTGTTTAATTATTGTAATCTTACCTATATGATTGCCGGAGCGCACCAATCGGTCGGCTTGATCCCAGAGCTCATGGGAGCTGTTCACATAGGTGAGATACTCATTCTGCTTGCACAGCTGATTGTGTATATCTTGAGGCACTATTTTGCCAGGTGGCGTATTCGAACCGGAGCCCTAAGTGAAAATAATTAAATATTAATTAAATAATATATTTATTTGTGATTAAAATAATGCAATGAGTTTTACATACCTGTGAGCCCACTGAGTTCGATGGTGATATGGAGGATGGCGTATTGCCATTTAAAATGTCCCCCCTGCCAGATCGAAAGAATTCCGAGCAACTGGCAATGATTGCTCGACAATTGGCACGTCGCAGTTTGTAAAGCTTTAGGGATATCAACGATTGGCAACGCAAACTGTAAATCAAATATGTCATTTATTTCAATTAATTTAAATTTTAATTTAATTGTTAATCACCTGAGTATGCCCACAATATTGTGCGATTCGTGTTTGCCATTTGTTGCTTGCTGATAAGGTCGATTCTTTGAGGAAATGTATCTATAAAAAATATTAATTACAATTTTAACAAATTATTTATTTATAATGATTGAAAAATGTCACTTACTTAATTAGCGATAGTGTATCCTTGTACATGGTCCAGGTGGCTTCACTGTTGCAGCGTTCCATGGCATCGGCGGTTAACAGAAAGTAAACAATTGCCTCCAAATACAGCGTCATCTGTTTGAAGGAATCTCGTTCCGAGTCCGCCTGACGCTTCTTTTTAATTGCCTCCTGCAGCAACAGATCGGTTTTCCTGTGCGAATCAAATGATATTGTTCTTAATAAAGAGATATATGTACATATGTATTTGTTTATGCATTAAAAATTCATATTAATAATGAACTTGTTAAGTTAACAGAATGTTTGCGACTAATCTCTTTACATATTCACTGACTATTAATCATCAAATGCTAACAGAGTCGTCGCTCTGTTAAGAGACGAATGTAAAGTTTGCCGAAGTCTGTCTGCAAGATCTGTAAAAGCTCCCGCTTTATATACCAACCATCTTCAACAGAGCCCTGTTATTGCATTCTCTGTTAATTGCATCAAAAGCTAACAGAGCTAATCTAATCGCTAATAATTTATCTTCTGCATTGACTGTTCTCTCTCTCGGCGTTAATTAAATCTATCCAATATGAACAAATAATTTAATTAATTTATAAGATAGACTTGTAATGCTAGAATGATGAATAAAATAAAATAATACATGCATATTGTTGTTCGAAGAGTTTTTAAGATAATTTCCCATTTAATGAAATGCATTACTTTAGTTATTTTAAATACTGTAAACTAATTGAAAATATCACTGCGGACGGCAGTCCGCATAGCGACGAAAGCAACACGTAGTGTGCAAAGGCGACTAGCAATATATACACGCCAGAATGGAAAATTTGCTATGACTGTCCGATCGAGTTGAGTTATATACCGATCGAGAAAGGTATGAACTTTACCTAACAAAAGTGCATACTAAGACTTTGGTAACTCACCTGGTTCGTAAGATATGGGGGTGTAAGTGGGAGGGGCCAAATTTTAATGATTGCAGCTAGTGGGGCCGTTGGAGCCCTTTTGGTAAAATTTTATAATTTTTTAAAAATTCTTATTAAAAATACGCGTCGAATGATACCTTGATCATTTCAATCCGACATTTGGTTCAAAAGATATATTAATTTGAAGTTTTTAAGGGCCTTCTCAAAATGAGATGAAAAGTTTGTTTGTCTGTTTGTCTGTTTGTTTGTTTGTACGAAGGCGCTGAAAAAGCTAAATTTTTCTGATGAGGAATTGTTTCTTATCAGAAATCTAGAAATGTTTGTTCTACGACTTTAGCGGGAAATAGCTAGTTTAGCGTGAAAAAGCTAAAACGTGATAAATTTGAAACACCCATTGCTTCCAATCCAAGAAAGCTAGAGATGTGTTCTATATGTCGTTAGAAAGGTATATTAGAGGGGACTTTCAGGGCGATACGCCTTTGAATATTTTTTGCAAAGTGCTCAGGTCAAACGCTACAGGTGAAAAAAGGATTTTTAGCTTAAACTTTGGCGATTTATTAGAAAACGGTTCCGACGATTTTTATTAAATTTCACTATGTTGTAACACGTAAAATTTCGCGTCTTTTGAGATATGACACATGTCTCTCAGCCGCAAGGTGTGGAAGATATGACCGGTTAACTGAATATATACATTTTACTATTTACTATATGGTACTAATTAGAAAATCAAGCCTTTGGCACCCAAAACTTTTTTGTTTTTCAAGGTTTCTTTAACAAAACCAATTTGACAAAGTATGCATTTAAGTAAGTCTTACACATTATGTCCAAATTTAGTTGAAATCGGTCCACTATATCATATAGCTGTCATAGGAACGATCGGTTAAAAATCAAGTTTTAGTATGAACAACTTTTTTGTGTTTTTTAAGGTTTCTCAACCAATTTGACAGAGTATGCACTTTAAGTTAAGTCTTACACATTATGTCCAAATTTAGTTCAAATCGGTCCACTATATCATATAGCTGCCATATGAACGATCGGTCCTAAATAAGGTTTCAGTACGAAAATCTTTTATATTTCTCCGAGATATCTGAACCAATTTGACACAAAAGTATGCATTTAAGTTGGTCTTATACATTATGTCCAAATTTTGTCCAAATTTAGTTCAAATCGGTATGCTATAATCCACATAAGCTGCCATATGAACAATCGGTATAAAATCAAGTTTTGGTATGAAAAACTTTGTTGTTTTTTTAGATATCTTGATCACACTGTCAACATACGCATCTGGGTTGGTTTTATACATCCTAAACATAAATTGGTTAAAATCGGTTTACTAGCTTATATAGCTGCCCTATTTATTTTTTATTTGAAGTAAGCATTTTGATAATTTTATAGCAAAATTACACTGTCAGAATCATATAAAATTCCAAAAATTTCTTCGATATCTTACCAAAAAAACTTTTTTAACAGAGCCCAGTCTAGTGACGAAAGTCTTTCCCCGCCCCAAAATTTCTGATATCCCATTTTGTGACGAACGATAATAATAAACTTTAATATATAAATAATTCGAGAATAAAAAGTTTGGCATTCGGCACTGCGCATTAAAATTATTTTTAGGTAGAAAGAATCAAGATCTTTATGCGCAATGTTCCGAATGCCAAACTTTTTATTTTATAATTATTTATATATTCAGTTTAATATCGTTCGTCACAAAATGGGATATCAGAAATTTTGGGCAGGGAAAGACTTTCGTCACTAGACTTTTACTTTTGTTAAAAAGTTTTTTGGAAGAATATCCCTTCATTACACAAATTTCATATCTTTACCACGATGTTGAGAAATCTTTCATTTTTTGTTTTGTATTTCGATATCACGTTTTCATATGGAGTCTGTTAATATTCCTGTTAACCATACCATACCAGTCTGTTAACATTCCTGTTAAATTAACAGTTCTCTTCTCAAAAACTGTTCTCTTTCTCATTTGCTGTTAAGCAAATAATTCTGTTAACATTTGCTGTTGCGCTGTATGTTATTGTGTCACTGTTAATGCTGTCTGTTATTTGAACTTACATGAAGTCATTGTTGGCGTGCTCTTCCTCGTTGTCAAAGTGGGAGCGATAAATGAGGCGTGGCGCTGGCGGTGGTGCGGCAGGTGGTGGTGTCGTTTGCACCGCTTCGCTGCAGGTGGTTGGCAGTTGTGCGGGCAGCGCAATTGTTTGCACAGCGGCAACTGTTGCCGCGGCTGTGGGATGTGGCTGTTGTTGCTGTGACTGCAACTGGGGCTGCAGCAACTGTTGTTGCTGTTGTGATTGTTGCTGCTGCTGTGGTTGTGGTTGTGGCTGTTGCTGCTGCTGTTGTTGCTGTTGTCGTGACGAGTGCTGGGACAACTTGTTGGGGCTGCCGTTGGCGTTTGACGTCTCCTGTTGCAACAACTCGAGCTTGTCGCGTGATAATCGCTCGTGATTGTTGGCGGGCAACAACACTGGCACCGGCAACAACTCTTTGCTATGCTGATCGGCCTTCTCCTTTTTTCGTTTCTTCTCCTTGTAGGGACTTGAACTGGAGCTCGAGCTGCGTTTGCGTCTTCTTCCCGTTGCTGGCAACTCTTGTTTCAGCATAAATTCCTGTTTAACACTATTGTTGTTGTTGCTATTGCTGCTGTTGTTGTTATTGTTGTTGGTTGGCTTATATTTGGACTCGTAGCCGGCATCCAGCTCCGGCTCCGGTTTAACGCCATGCTCAAACTTGACGCCAGCAACTAGCAATTTGTTGGCGCCGGCAGCAACATAACCATTTGGTGTATAAACTTGCAGATCCTTTGGAGTGCGTGCTCCTTCCGCGGATCGACTGCTCAAATGTCCATTCTGTAGTGTCTTTCTCTCCTGTTGTTGTAGTTGTTGTTGCTGCTGTTGCTCGGTTGTTGCTGCTGCTGTTGTTGTTGCATGCAATCGATAACTATTTTTATACCATTCGGGCAACACACGCGCCAATTTCGTTAGCGATATTTTGCACATGAGGGAGGTGAGATGCGGGGTTGTTGTACGCGCGGGAGATGCCAAATTGGCGCCCAATACCTGTATGGGCGTGGCACGCGCCTTTGCCGCCAGCTGCTGTTGCTGCTGCTGCTGCTGTTGTTGCTGCTGCTGCAGCTGCTGTTGCTGCTGTTGTTGCTGTTGTTGCTCTTCCGATTGATCGATGATTACAACTTGTCCTTGCTTTTTGGCACCACCTTCTTTGGGATTAAAGATGCGCGTCAATGTGCAAATCTTCTTCTTATCACTTTTACGCTTCCCACTGCCACGATGGGGATCATCTTCGTCGCTGCTGCTGCCGCTGCTGTTGCTGCTGCTGCTGCTGCCGCTGCTCGCTGAACTGCTGCAATCGCTGCTGCTCAAACGCTGACTGTTGCTGTTGTTGTTGCTCAGTTGCTGTGCTTGTAGTTGCTGCTGCTGCTGTGGTTGTTGTTGTGCATGTTGTTGCTGCTGTTGCTGTGCGTTTGTTTGCTTATGTGGCTGCAATACAAATGCTTGCTGTTGTTGCTGCTGTTGTAGCAGCAATAGTTGCTGCTGCTGCTGCTGTTTCTGCTGCTGCTGTTGCTCCTCTGTTTCGCTGCTGCTGCTGTTGCTGCTGCTGGCGGCACTGTAGCGTTGCTTCGCCTTCGTATTGCTGCTGCTGCTGCCGAGTTTATTGATTTTGACAATACGCTTCTTGGCAGGATTATTATGTGTAGTTGTTGCTGCTGTTGCTGTTGCAGTTGCAGTTAAAGTTGCTGTTGCTGCTGTTTCTGTATCGCTGCTGCTGCTGTTGCTGGACTTTGTGCTGCTGCAACTGCTGCTGCTGCTCTCATCATCGCTGCTCTCCATTGCTGAAACAGGCGGTGGCAGCAATGTTGTTGCTGCTGCTGTTGCTGCAACTGTTGCTGCATGCGACTTTTTGGTGGGCGTGTTGCCATTGCTGCTGCTGTGACTCGAGTGTTCACGCTTGCGACTCACAGCAGCAACAGTTGTTGGTGTTGTTGACGCCGTCGCCGCTGTTGTTGTTGTTGTCGATGTTGTTGCTGCTGACTTGGCAAGCGGCTTTTTGGCCGCCGTCAACGTTGGTCCCTTTGCCTGTGTGCTGCTGGCGGAGGCGCTGCTCAAGTTGCCGCTTTGTTGCTGCTGCTGCTGTGCTTGTTTTCTCGGCCTGCCACGCCCCTTTTTGATGGCAGGCAACGCGGCCGCCGTCGCAGCGGCAGCAACAGGCAGTGTTGTGGCAGCAACTGTTGCTGCTGCTGTTGCTGCTGACAATTCGAGTGCATGCTTCTTGCTGCTGTTGCTCGCGGGTTCATCGTCATCGCTCGAGTCCAATGTTGGCGCCGTTGCCGCCGACACTTTCTTTTTGCGTGAACGCTTCTGTCGCTGCTTTGGCGACGCCGGCAATGGACCAATTGGTGTCAATGTCACGCTATTCGGCTGCGTCTTGTGTTGTGTTGTTGGCGGCACACGCATTACACTTGTGATTGCTGCGGGCACACCGGGCAATTGAAGGGTTTCACCCGGTCCCGGCAGCGGCAACACTTCGCTGCTGCCGCCGGCGCTGTCGCTGCTGCTGCTGCCACTGTTGCTGATGCTGCCGCTGTTGCTGATGCTGCCGCTGCTGCCCGAATCCGATAAACGTGACTCGCGTTTGATTTGGTTTTTTGACAAGGCGGCGCCCAGTTGTTGATCCTGTTCCAAGGCCTCCTTCTTCACCGTGACACTGAGACCAACACCATAGCGTTGTTGTTGTTGCAGTTGTTGTTGCTCCATGTTGTCCTCATCATCATCGTCGTCGAGTTGTCGCACATCGTCGTGCAGTTTCTCATTTTTCACTATGGCCGTTGTGACCTCTATGGACTCGGGTATGATCTGTGCTCCCCCGGGCAATATGCCGGGCACCTTCATGCTCACATTGCCCATGGCATTCGCCACGCCAGGAGACACGCTCTCCGTTGTCGCCTGATTCGCTGGCTTGGGAAAGAAGCGACTCAATGTCCAACGATTGCTGTCAGTCGGTGATGGAGTTTTATTCGATGAACTGGAGCTGCTCATTGTTCCAGTGCCAGAGCTGCTTGAAATACATCCTCCTCCGCCTCCACTTCCTCCGATTACTCCTCCTCCTGTTCCTGCTCCACTAATTGCACTGCCGGCAGAGTTAACGGCAACAGTTGAGGCACCACCCAAACCACTGGAGGTCAATAAACCACTTATGGTATTTGGACCACTGGCAATGATTGTTTGACTGTACTTCTTCTTGTTGTTGTTGTTGCCATTGGCAGTTGCTGCCAGTTGTCGCTGCTGCTGCTGTTGTTGCTGCTGCTGCTGCTGTTGCTGCTGCAGCAGTAGTTGTTGCTGCTGCTGCAGTTGCTGTTGCAACAACTCTTGCTGCTGCTGCTGCTGTTGCAAGTCGCCTTTGCTGCTCGCCTCGCTGCCAGATTCACTGGAATCGGACTCGGAACTGTTGCTGCTGTTCCCCGCCGATCGACTGCAACAGACAGAGAGAGTGAAAGGGACAGAGTTACATTGCCAGTGCTTGTCAAACTGTTGAGAGAGAAACTTACCCGTCCTTTTTGCGCTCATCATCCGATTCGGAAAGTTCCAGATCGTTTTCGAGACTGCAAAAAATGAGACAATGATTAGAAAATAATATAAAATAATATAATATATATACATAATAATACTTAATAAAGTTAAAGACTTTATTTAACAATTAATAAACAATTTAATAAAAAACCTATGACAAATGTAAGTATAATAGTTTTTATTTAATAAAATGGGAAGTGCTAGAAAAAATTGTTGATTTTCAATATAAATATTAAATATTATGTATGCAACAATATACTAATATTAATATTATTATTTAAATAAGAAATAATATAACAATATTTATTTGAATATAAGAACAATAAAAAATAATAAAAAACGACAATGCATACATTTTAATAAAAATTAAGACAGATTATTTAATGAGTTCAAAGAAATTCCATTTAATATTAATGATATCCATATTTAAAAAAAAATAATGATTAATTCAAAATTAAAAACAGTAAATAATTATAATAATTACTAATATTCTTTTTCTTCCATTAATTTAATTAAATTTATGCTAAGTGATTTCATTACTTGAATTTTATGTGAATAAATAAACAAAAAAATTGAACTTAATCTTATCTAAATCGGAATCGGTTCCGTTTTGAAGCAATCCGAACGGAATCGTGAACCGAGACTTTGAACTTATTTACTCCATGAACCTGAGGGAAAACTGAAACAC
Organism: Drosophila kuntzei; assembly: GCA_035042165.1. Classification (NCBI taxonomy): domain Eukaryota; kingdom Metazoa; phylum Arthropoda; class Insecta; order Diptera; family Drosophilidae; genus Drosophila; species Drosophila kuntzei. Next base: position 145,112 of record JAWNLU010001919.1, on the reverse strand, counting down.
TTTCTTAAATAAAAGGTTCGATTGAAAAATAAAAATAGATAAAGTTTATGTTTTTTTAATATTAACTAGTTGAGACTTCCAATAAAAATCATAAGATAATAAGTCATATTATAATATATTTAAATCTTTAAATAAATTTATATTATTTACAAAATTCGACTTTTCATATTTAAAAATTTAAGTTGTTTAATAAATCCAGAAAAAATGTTTTGCTAAATATTTGTTAAATTGAACCAAGATTCGAACCCTTGGGTTCAGGTGTCATAAAAACCGGTTCTTAAGTTTTGCTCTATGTCTCGTATTACCGAACCGAATCTTAAATAAAATGTTGCTGGTTTGAAGCCTTAATAAAAATAAATGACATGGCATTTCAATGGATTTTTAAAAAGTCGCACTTTTTTCTCTTCAATCTGGTCACACTTACCACGAATCCTGTTTTTCCAGCGTGTAGCTTTTCTCCGATTTCAAGGGCTTTATCGCTGGCGCCGTTGGCGATGCTTTTGGCGGCGTTGGCGACAACTGTTGGATGGGCGCGACGGCGGAACTCATGGCCAGGGATGGCGGCACTGTTGTGGCACCAGCCAGGGGCGACACCAGGGGCAGTTGACTCGCCTGGGGAGGTGTGGTCAACAGCGGTGCAATTGGCGATGTGATCGGCGCAATTGGCGCCAACAGAGGCGTCATCAGCGAGGAGGCACTAGAAGCCGCCGGCGGTGAGTTGAGTGGCCCAATCGGATCCACTGGACCAAATGGACCATACTTGAACATATTCGGCCCATTCAGATTGTAATTCTCGCGCACCGGCGCATGCGGCGTTGCCGCAATTGTTCCCAATGGCGTTACCCGATAAGTATTCGCAATCTCACTTATCATTTTGCTAATGTCCTGCTGTTATTTTGAAAAAGATACAAAAAGAAGAAAAAACAAGTTAGTATTGAATTATAATCGAAATACGAATAATATTTAAACATTTATTTCTAGCCTCAGTTTGACAATAAACACAATCCTAATAATCTTAAAAAAAATATAAGAGTTCATTTTATAAATTGAATTAAATCAATATGGAAAATAGGATTAAACTCTATTAATAATTAAACACTATTAATAATAGTAGATTTTAATTTAGTTTTTATAATTTAATCTTAAATTTGGTTAAAAATTAATGGTTTCTTTAAGACTTAAATTATATATACATCTGATTCTGAATAAACTAGTTCAGTTTTTGTAAAAAATTGTCAGACATATTTAAAAAATCTGTAATAATTCAAAAAAACAACTCAAAAGTCTTTTTTTCCGTTCTTGAAATTAAGCAATAAATTCTTTTAATTCTCAAAATATTTGTTGTTCATACTAAAATTAAATAAACTGCACAAAATACATTTTATATGAATTTATTTATTGTATAAAATATACCAAATCGATAATTTTTATGGAAATTTTAGTCGTTCTATTTTAACAAAAATAAAAGTAAATATAGAAATATTGAGATTTTACGACAAAAAGATATATTTTTCGCATAAAATCTCATTCATTTATCGTTCTCATATAAACTCACACATTATTTATAATATATACCCTTATCTATAATCTATTTATACCTATTTTCTGACTTGTTTTTCTTGTCAATCCTTCAACAATGTGAATGAAAAGTGAAAATGGATTTTTCATGTAGTTTTTGCATATTATATTTTAATGTTGAACTTGTCACGCTTTTCTTGCTTCTGACTTAATAAATGAGCTCAACTATAAAATACCTCTTTTATATTTCGATGTGTAGATATTATTAATAATATTGTTGGATAATAATATTTATTTCACAACAATAAAATGTATTTAAATTTATATAAAGACTTTGCGCTGACTTATCAGCTGTATATACCCTGTTTTTTTATGAAACCTACGGTATGTCAGTTCCCTTTCTAACCACTATTGCTTTTATTCACAGCACATTTTAATTTAGTTGATCAAAGTGTTTTAACCATGTCGCAAAGGCTCTACAGGAATTGGAAATGGCCAAGATTGGTATTCAATTTTATTGCATTGTATTTGAACAATTGTTGCATTCATGGATTTCGTTACATTGTGCAGAGTGTATTGCTTTTGTTCGAAAGGTAATCAAAATTTATTTTACATCATTTTTATACACTAAATTATGAATGGAAAATAATAGAAATAATTTCTCTTCTCTTTATATTATATATATAATAATTATATATACATATAATTATGTGTTGAAAATAATTGAAATAATATCTCATCTCTTTAAAATAGTAAATTATTATTTTCATATTAATTGTGAATTTACATATTAAATATGTCCGAAAATAATTGATGTAATCAACATTTCATTTACATAAATTGTATTGTATATATAATAATTATATATATGTACATATAAAAATGTATTGAAAATAATTGAAATAATTTCTCTTCTCTTTAAAATACTACATTATTATTATTTTCATTTTAATTGTGAATTTACATATTAAATATGTCCGAAAATAATTGATTTATTCTATTAACTATGTTGCTTAGCTGATTTTACAATCGAATTTTTTATATATATTCATACTCGAATTTAAAATACAACAATTTAAATTATTTTAAGTAAAATGTTTATATTTTTTAATATTATCTTAAATTTTCCTCTGTCTAATTTCAGATTATTGTGGCTGATATTATTGATTGTATCCATATATTTCTGCATAGTATCGTGTTTATCCTCTGTGCATCGATTTAATTATAAAAGCACACACATTGGAATTGAGCGAAATTCTTATAAATGGAATGTTTCCTTGCCCAGCATAACAATGTGAATACTTTATTATACTAAATAATATATAAATAATTAAACTAACTAAATTATTTATAATTTTTGTAGATGTCCAATGCAACGTTTAAACGACTCTCGATTTGGCGCCTATTGTGTGTAAAATTTGTTCCAATTGTTTAGATTTATTTAATTAAATTACTTATTAAATTTCTTTATAATAATTTCGTTGCAAATTTCAGTGCCAACAATATTTTTGGCAAGGATCGCGCCGAATTTAGGGACTTTCTCGAAAATTTGGCAAATTCAACGTATACAAATTTTGAAAATATACCTGAATACGAAAGTGTTGATAATACGTTGAGAAATTTGCGTATTGAGCCCGAAAACTATATGGAATTAATATACAATCTATCGTGGGATGCAACACACAATGCGGATGCAGGACGAGTCCGTTGCACCGATGGCAGCTATGAAATCCGTGTGACACAAGTCCTTACGGAATTTGGATTATGTTACGTATGCAACACATTTCTGGGTTTAGAGTACAGTGCCAGCTATATGTTATACGGCGAGTATCCGAAACTGAACGAAGTATTAAACGAAAGTCTAATGCAACCAATTAAACATGGCGCTTTCTTTGAGAAGGATACGGGTTTCACTATGATTGGATTTCAATGTAAAGCTATTGATGTAAGTACAACTATATTTTGCAGGGACTGTAAATAATGGTTATCAAATTATCAAATATACCAAATTGATTGTATTTACAATATCTCTGCAAACAGCTAATAAACTTATATTGAAGAATTTTTTTATTTCAAATCATTTTTAACGGTTATTTAAAGACTTTTATTTTATAAATCGAATTTAATAACTATTTCTGAATTAAAGAAAACAAATCTAAAATAATAATTATTATTGATTTTTATTTTTTCAGTCTTTTATAAGCGTTTTTGGTGATTTTTTTGAATAAAAGTTACTGGTATTTTAATTTTAAAATGTTGAACTTAAATGTTATCTTAGATATAGACAAAGACTTTTATCCAAAAGTTTTCAAATAAAAAAAGTCTTCAAAGTCTTTTAGCTCATTCCTCAAAAGTAATAGTTTTTAAAGACTTTTATTCAAAAAAATCATCAAAAACTCTTATAAAAGACTGGAGAAATAAAAATCAATAATAATAATTATTTTTTATTTTTAAATCACAAATAATTATTTTATTAAATTTTATTTATAAAATAAGTCTATAAATTACCATTAAAATGATTCTTTTACTTATACCTCATAACAAACATGGTCCCTGATATTTTGGAATTATTAAATTTTTGGAAAATAAACTCTATTATTTTTATAGACTTATCTACATTCGCCGCACGATGTCATGAGGTTGGACAATAATTTTGGTTACACGGAAGAGGGCTCGGCATACGAACTGGAGATAGAACATATAACAACGGAGAAAAATTTGGAAAAGTAACTAAAAATTTCCCATTTTTTTATTTTTATTTTTTTTTGATAATTATTTCTAAAGAAATTTAATTTCTAAAGCACATTTTAGAATAACGTGAAGGGGAATCGCACCCAGTTATTTTTCAAACTGAAGTTCTATTTAATTTTTACTTCTTTTATCCTAATATGTTATTTATTAATTTCTTTTTTATAGAGCAGCTTCTGTGTCCCAAAGAAAATGTCGCTTCTTTCATGAATCGAATCTGGTGCATTTTCCATTTTATACAAAGAATTCGTGTTCCCAAGAGTGTCGTCTCAATCTGGCCTATAGAATTTGTAAATGTATACCACACTTTTATCCCAATCGCAGAGGTAAGTTTATCGATATTGTTATCGATAAATTTCTTTAACGAAATCACTTTATAGTTTCAAAACCAAAACGCGTCTGCTCCTACAAAGTTTTAAAATCTTGTTTCCCTCGACATGCTGGTAAATTGCTTAATGATTAAGAAGTTTAAGATTTCTAATCTTAATAATAATTATATATTTTCAAGGACTATTTATGAAATTTTACGAAGCGGACGGACATCATGACATCGTCATTCCAGAATGTTTGTGTGAACAAAATTGTCGGGACTCTGTGATCAAACTAACAAAAGCTAGCGTAAATTATTCATTAATAATTTAACAATACTTATTAATTTAATATAAATTAAATCTTTTTAGGTCATGAGAGGTTCTCAGACGTTGCTTAGAAGTCTGGGAAGTTCAGTTCTCGTTAAATTTTGGCCCAAAAATCAATTCAGGCGGCAAGTCATATTTTCATTTACGGATTTGCTGGGTAAGTTCTAACTTTAAATTGATTAATCAAAAACCTTGTAATTTCCTAACAATTACTTTATCTAAAATAAAACAGTTTCCTTGGGCGGTACTGCCGGTCTATATCTTGGCTTCAGTGTTCTTGGTCTGGTTGAATTCATCTATTTCTTCACAATGCGTCTATTTTGGCATATTTTTGGATACGAAATTTAATCAATATAAACAATTTAAACATTTATATAATCCTCTGTATCTAATATCTACTAATAATACTAATAATTATAATAATTGCATAACCCTTCTAAGAATTATAATTATCCTATTATTATTAAGCTAATAAACGATTACTCTATAATTATAAATATTTTAGTAAAAACCTTGCGATTTTTAACTAACAGCAAATATTAAATATTTTGGATAATTTCCAGAAATACTTTAAAAATAAACTCCAGAAAAAATCATTTGATTATATATAGTATTGTATTAAAAAGAACTAGTGCTATTAAATAAAAATGTTTATTTAAATTTGAAAAGAAAATTATATCAGAGTATATCAAAATAATGAAATCTACTTTTTACTAATATTATGGAACTAGATGTTACCTAACTTCTATTATTTATATTTTTATTTTTTCATGTAAGCCAATGAATAACGCTTCTTATTTTATTCAACCAAAAACCTTATCTTTTTTTATTTTGTGAACCGAAACCATACCGGCATTTTTAAACCGAAACTTACAAAAACCCGATAACCGTTACGAAACCGATACTCCACTATTTTGCACAACCGATACCCGAAAACCTTAATTCAAGCATAACCAAAACCGTAACCTAAACCGATATTCGTTTCGGTTTTAATCCCTGATTTCTATACATACATTTTGACTAAAGTATTTTTCTGAGATATTGAAAAAATAAATGTTTTTCTTAATATTTAATTAATCCTTATTCGTTTCTTTAAATTTGATTCTTAGTTTTCCTGACTTTTGTTTTAGGAATTCTTACATCTTTCTTTAGTTTTCCTTAAATTTAAAATGATTTACATATATCTTAAATCGTGACTTACCTCTGGCGGTGGCGGCGGCGGTGGCTGCAGTCCTGAGGAGCTGCTGCTGGGCCGCTTACCGCTCGCCGCGGGCGGCACAAAACGTCCGCCGTTGGCCAGCGCCGGCGCCGGAGGCCCCAGATAGGATTTCTCGCGGCCATTGGGCATCTGTGTGGACATGGGCGGACCGAGGGGCGATAATGATGTTGACGCAGACGTCGTTGACGCTGTGGAATTATTTGTGGCGCTGGACGAGTTGATGTTGTTGTTATTGTTGTTGCTGGAAGATGACGACGAGGATGAGGATCTGGGCGGACCACGAGGCGGGGCCATGCCACTACTCGAGGGTATATCATTCTTCATGGGTTGGCCGGGATAACCGCCACGTCCATTATAGGGAGGTTTATTGTCCGCTTGCTTTAGATAGGTGGGTGCCCTTTGTTGTTGTTGATAGTGTTGTTGTTGCTGTTGTTGTTGCTGCTGCTGCTGCTGTGACGTTGGCAGCTGGCCAGGCACCGAGGCGGATGAGGAGGCTGATAATGATGATGATGATGAGGCGGAGACGGAGGCAGAGGTGGTGGTGGAATTGTTAACACCGACAGCGACACCGACACCGAAACCCTTTGGAGGCGCCTGCAGTCGAGCATTTGAGGCACAAGGCTGCTGACGATAGATTCCCACCGCGGAAGAATTCATGTGATCCCGGGCATAAGTGAAATCACCAAGGGCCGCCGTTATTCCCGCATCCTCCTCGCCGGGCGACGCACGACGCGGCTCCCCAAATAGACTAGTCTCCCGATCATCACATTGTATACCCTGTTGTCGTTCATATTTTTCCCTTTCCCGCCTTTTTCGACGCTCGGGATCCTCCATGCTGCAAAAGGTTTAATCAAATTTAACAGAGTTCCTAGCAATTAGAAATATGTATGTATGCATATTAACAAACAAACATGACAGGCAACAACATGAACAACAACAACAAACATGACGTGGGACGTGGAACGTATTGTGTATGCAACATTTTCATTTCTCTCTTAAACAACAGATTGTCAATTCACTTGACAGCAGTTTGACATGCGCTGCGCTGTTGGTGCTATGTAAACAGTTTGGCATGCATTGTGATGCGTTTCTCTCTTTAGTTTATATTAATAAAATTAAAAATCAAAAAAAAATATAATACACATTCAATTGCAAATAAATTGATTGTTGATTTTATAATAAAACAAATTTACTTTGAAATGTTGCTCAACAAAGTTGTTGCTTCAAAACTTTACAGTGTTCAACTTTAACAGCACTGTAACGAGTTTAACAGTCTGACAATTTGCAAGCATAGTTTGATGAGCATGTAAGCAAAATGTCGGATTGTGGATCGTATGTCAACAGGACGAAGGAGTAAGGAGTGTGGACTGTGTCTAGTGTAAGTGGGACGGATATTTAATATATAAATATTTGCATTAGGGATTTTAGCTTTTTGCGTGTTTTCGTTATTAAAATCAACAAAATTTTTGGCGTACACACATACACATAAACAAACATACATGTATAGAGAGAGAAACAACACAGAGAAAGTGAGAGAGTGGGAGGGGGGATTGAAAGGTATTTGAAAATGCAGCGCAACGCAACGCAATGTCTCTAAAACTTACTTATAATTCAGGTTGTACAAATTGTTATTGTACTGGAGTAGTTGTTGTTGCTGTTGCAGCTGCTGTGGCTGCTGATGATGTTGTTGCTGCTGGTGCTGTTGTTGTTGTTGTTGCTGTTGGGCCATAACGCGCGCTTAATACAAATATTTGTTTAATTAGTTTCGCTGCCCCTACCACGCACAACAGTCACTCAAACAAGTAAAACAAAAAGGGAACACACACACACACAGAGACACCAACAAGAAGAAAATAAAACCTGTGTCTGGGGTAAACAGAAAGTGTTTGTAAAACTTTGTCGGTCTCTTCTCTCTCTTTGCACACTTTGCTCTCTTTGCTATGGCGTCTGCTCAGAGTGCTTATGTTGTCGTTGTTGTTTTGTTCCTGTGATGACAGCAGCGGCGCTTTGTTGTTCTCTTTGTTGCTCTTTTTGTTCTCTTGGATCTCGGGTTGGATTAAGTTTGCTGCGCTTGTGTGTGACCGCAACATTTTCGCTGACATCTGTTGTGCGCTGCTGCCGCTGCCGTCGCTGACGCCGCTGCTGCTCTGTCTCTGCTCCTGTTTCGTTATTAGGCACTGTTATCCAATAAAACAGTTGGAAAAGCACTGAGAGAGTACGTGCAATTTATTAGCTCAGTTCGTTGTTGATATTCTTGTTGTTGTTGCTGTTTGCATTTGATGTAGTTAACAAATTTGAAAACGAACAGACTTTTTAATTTAAATGCTTAATTTGCTTGTTGTTGTTGTTGCTGTTGTTGTGGTTTGTTGCTCTTTTTTGATTACTTTTCAAGTCTTTTAAATTGCTTTGGGTCTTGTGTATGAGTGTGTGTGTCAGTGTGTAAGTGTTATGTTAAATTTAAAGTTGCAGTACCTGAAAAGAGCAGAGCAGAATATAGAAAAATACAAATTAGTTGCGTTCTTCAAGTCGTTACTTAAAACTATTAAAACTTAAAACTACAAAAAACTTTTTTAGTACACCTGCATAACCACGTACGCAGTTATACACACATGCTTATACATATATATTTTTACATAGAAGAGAATATCACCCACGCTCAGTTATGCAATTTACAGAGAGACAATGTTACGTTGGTGATGCTAACAGCGCGACTCCTCATTATACGAGTAGAAAGAGCGAGAGACGCGACACCCGCGTCACACATACACACACAGACACACTTGCACATGTGCATGTTCAGGGATTACGAGCTTTGCTTTGGCGTCGCTATAATGCTGCCCACGTATCTCTTTTATTTGAACGACTATCCACTACAGCAAAAACAATAAGAGTAAGAGTAAGCACTGTTAGTGTCACACCACAGGGCAGTAGCAACAAAATGGCGTCTGCTTGGCTTGAAGTGCAATGCTCAGATTCACTTAACTTGCCCAAAGCTGCCAAAGAGAGAAAGAGTTAAGCTCTGCTTTAATGAGATAGAGTTGAAAGCTGAGCCACAGGCAAATACATTAAGAGTATTGTTACTTGAAATTTGATATTTGAACTTTAAATAATATCAAATAGCTCCTAAAATCAACAGTTAAAAACTCACAATACAAATACACAAAACTGACAGAGTAAAGACAAATTATTGTAGCTTTAGATTAAATGGCCGCACATTAAAGCTTTACACTCGGTAGACAGACAGACAGACATTGGCAGAGTGAGTGAGATGGAGATAGCAAGCATATAAATTAGGCAATATCCCAAAGAGGCACAAGTTAAAAACTTTGTCAAGCTTTTTTGTTTACCTCTCTCTCTCTCTCTATTCCTCTTTCTGTGTGTTGCTGACTTTTCGTCTTCATTCATTCCGAATTGTAGCTGCTGTGTGCATAAACTATTTGTAAGCAGTGTGAATGAATGGCGTGCAGTAAGAAACTGGCAGTGAAATAAAATAATTAAATGTTTGTCTGACTCTGTCTCTGTTTTTGGCTCTTCAGTTGAGATGCTAACAAAATTTATAAGACAAATAAATTTTAACAGCAGCAGCAGCAACAGCATAAAAACATCCCAGCAGCAGATTTGTGGTTGTATCACGCTCATCCTCCCTCTCATTCTCTGACTCTCTCTCTTTCGGACCCTTGTGTAGCAGAAAAAGGGTCAACATTGTGCGTCTGCTGTCGTTTGTGATATCCTGTGACCAGAAAATTAATTTAACTGACACGTTTTTCATTCCAAAAAATAAAAGCACATTTTTTGTCATAAATAAAATTGTATTGCATACGTCAAGGCGTTGCCAGAGCAATTTAAGAGCGGAAGTTGCAAGGTTGGAAAAGAGAAGGTACAGTACAGTTATAAAGAAATAAGCTTAGCTGAGAAAAAGAGAATGTGTCTAGAGGGACAGTGGATAAATTACCCTATTTATATAAATAAAAATTTTATAAAAAAATAATAATTACAAAAATATCATACTTTTTTATATTTTATGATATTATTTCCTTTACTTTAATTTGAGATTGAAACAGTATATAAATATTAGAAACATTATCTTTAAACGAAATCTTTCAGAATCTTCAATAAGCTCAAATTAAGATAAATTTGAAAATATGTAGTTGAGAAACTAATACATTTTGGCATAAATATGTAAATTTTTTCAAGCTTGCAGTCTAGATAGGATCTTATAAATGAAAATTAATCATATTATATGCATATGAATATTTAAAGATATTATAAGATATTATCAAAGATCTAAAGTAGTTTATCCTAATAAATTATAAATATTAATCATATTTTTGAAATATTCATTAAATAAGTTGAATATTTGAATATTTGTTGGGATATGTGAGCATTTTATGATATTATAAGAGATTATTTTATTTTTAAATATTGATTAAATAAGTTTATTGCTACTTTGTTATTATTTAAAGTGAATTAAATGAATCTACACGTTTATTTAACTCTCCATTCGTGTGTCTTCGTTTCATTGCCAATATAAATTATATCCGAGAAACTTCAATGAAAACTTGTGAGCTTAAGCATTTTCAATTTGCTGCTCCTTCCCCATCTTTATGTTTTCCTCTTTCACACATGTCTATTTATTTACTTTGATTTCGTTTTTTTTCAGACAACAACAACAACAAGAGCAAATTTGATGGCGCAGTTGTTTACCGTTCGTTTCAACGGTTGCCTCGTTTTCTTTTTGGTTCATTCGTTGCCTACTTATGGCGAACAGAGAGAGGGAGAGAGAGAGAGAGATAGGGGACTCCCCTTTGATATCGTAGGGGAGTTTGGCAAACCACAGTGGCTCCATCCTGAGACTGGGGCATATGTTATGAATTTTATGCAAATATGTTGCGGCTGAAACGCCTCTTGTTACCATTAACCCCTCACTTGCCCCTCTCTCCACACGCACACAGATATTTTCTGCGCTCACTGTATTTTCCATCGCCTCGTCTGACATATGCAAAAAGTTGAAGAAAACTCGATACGTTGTACCTATAACATATTTTTTCCCACTGTTTGCCACTTTATAAACATTTAAAAAAGCTGTTGGTTGGGGCTTTAAGCAAAAATGCGTAGCTTGATTTTAACTTATGTCTTTTTCCCAAGAAATTTATTAAGTTTTTCGTCGTATGAAACTCTTAAACATTTATGTAAGTATTAAGAAAGTTGTTATATGATTTTAAGATAGTTTTATAGTTAAAAACAACTATTAAATTTCGAAAAAACCTGATAATTCTCGACATTTTAAACAATTGGCATTGACAAATAATTGAAACAAATATTGTATTTATAGTTTTACAAGATTTGGACGTTTTTTGACAGTTTTGTTTTCCAAACAAAAGCTGTCGAACAATAAGAAATATCCTCACAAGACAAGTTTATCGATAATTGTTGATTGAAAATAAGTATAAGTTTCTAAATAAACAAAATCAATTCCATTAAAAAATCTGTTAAATTTTTGTTGAAAAATTATTTTTAAATCTTGTTTTGCTGTTTTTTTTCACCCAAATGGGGAAATTTTTTAAAATCATGATTCATGATCATGATTCATTTTTAGCATAGATAAAAAATGAATTTAAATTCCCTCCAACAATTAAGGATAATAATGAGCCTACAAATTCAACTCACAATATTCCTAAATATTGTAATTGCTGTTTTTTTTAATAAACAATAAACAATTGTTGAGTTTATTCTTCTATTATATAAAATCAAATTGCAAATTAGAAAGATTGTCGAAATTTGTGATAGGTTCGGTTTTGAAAGGCTTTTGTTGGGGGATTCATCATGAATCATTTAACAAGTTGTACAAACATTAAATAAAGCATGAGAATCCTTTTTACAAGGGAGTCAACCGCCTCGACAAGTTGTCGGCATACAAAATTCAATTCAATTCAATGTAATACAGGGAAGTCACAGGACAAAAGCACAGAGGATAGAAGAGAAGGGAGGAAGAAGGACGTAGTTCGCAGGATACAGTGAGCCAAGAACACATGCGACTAATTTCATATTCATATGCATATTTAGACTAACTACCGTGTACCGTAAGCAGTCGAAAGGAAAGAGAGACAGAGAGAGAAAGACAGAGAGAGAGAAGCAGCTGAAAAATCGAAAGAATTAGGTAAGCGAAGAAGAGCGTGTGAAGCAACCCAAAAGGCAGACAAAGTCACAAGAAAGAGAAGGAGAAGGAGGAGCAAGAAGAGGGCAAAGAGGACAACTTCATGCACATTGGCACGCCTAATTTATAACACAAAAGTCTACTTAACTCCCCAATGGAAAATATATGCAGGCACAGTCAGGTTAAGCCGCCAAGTGTTGAACGAGAATACACGAGACACACTGTAATATAGAGATAGCAAATCACAGAAAGAGAGAAAGAGAGAGAGAGAGAGATAGAGAGCGGACAATACTACGGCAAGATTACAGTATAGATAGTGCAAAAGGTAGAGATGGACGATGGACATGCAAACAAATTAACCTCTCGTTTCCTAATAATAAACATTAGAAAAACAGCAAATATCTTATCTTCTAATTTATAAAAAAAATTAGAATTAATCAGGGATCGAAAATAAAAGTTATGGCACCAAATTTTAAAAAAATAAAAAAAGGAAAGGATTTATTGGATAATAAATTATACTAATATTAAATTATTAAAAAAGGACTTCAATCTCCAACAAGATATAAAATGTGAATGAAATATTTGGTATTTAAATTAAGCTAATTTTCATTTACTAAAATAGAGGACTTCAATCTCCAAACATCTATCAAATTTGAAAGAAACATTAGGTATTTATATTAACCCAATATTTAATTTTATTAAAAAAAAACTACTTAAATCTATAACTTATTGAAGCCTCACGATCCAAAATTCCCAAAAAGAACTAAGCAATTGAGATTGAAATTCAACTAATTCAACGAAAATTAGGGGCTTAAAATTTAGTAATATTGAAAATTGTATTAAGTTAATTAGTGGAATCAAAAATCAGACTTAGTCCCCTCTGCATAACATATCTATTATTTCGAATAAATAATATTAATATCATAAAAGAATTTCATCTCGAACATGAAGTGAAAACAATTTTTAAATTCACTAAATAATGTAATGGAAATGGAAATTAATTGAATTAAGTTTATATTAATTATGCGCTTAATTCGTTTACTTTTTAATAAGTTGAATAATTCCTAACATAATTCTAATCTCTTCTCTCAGTCGTGACACGACACAATGTCATCTCTAAGGTCACGATTGTTGGGGCAGCACATAAACAAAAGCTGAAGCATGTGTGTGGATAAAGAGAGAGGAAGAGAAGGCAGAAATCGCCCAAGCTGCCACTTGCTGGATGGTTTTACTGTATGTCTGTCCGTCTATCTGTCTGTCTGTCTGTCTGTCTATCTGTCCGTTTGTCTATCTGTCCGTCTGTCCTTCCCTCTGTTTACTTGTGTGCGTTCTATGTGTTTGTATACATGGACAGGATTTATTATCAAATGGGCGCCATAGACTAACGACCATAGCCACAGTTCCAAACCGAGTTCCTTTCCCTGCTTTCCCCACTTTCTCCTCATTTCCTCGAGCTTTCCTCCGTTCTCGATTCCTTCGTGTTGCCTGCACACAGAGAGTCAACAAATTTTATGGCACTCATTAAACTTTCTTTCAGCAAAGTGCGCTACAGATACAACTCCAACTAGAATATTTCTATTCCTATTCCCATTTCCATTCCTATTCCTATTCCTATTCTTTTTGATTCCAACCTGGGGACTCGCTTCAGTTTTGTCTGGTTAATTCATTTCTTTAAATGTGCCTTCATTTCTCATTCTCCTTCCTCTGTTGCCTTGTACTTACTCCGTTTCAAATTAAATTTAATTTATTTGTTCAGTTTAGCATTGATGCTGTGGATAAAATCAATCTGGAATGCACAATCCGCCATCAGTCTAAATAGTTGATTGTTATTCCTTTTAAATTCAGATTACCAAGTCTAATTGTTCTTTAAAGTTTGCTTAGGAAATTGTTGCCTAATTAAAGTGTATTTCTTTTTAAATTCCTATAATTTAACTATTTACTGAGTAAACAAAAGAAGGAAACTAAATGTTTTACATGATTTTAAATTGAAATTCAAATAGACTCTATGTCAATCTCTATATATTTATAAATTATTCCATAAATTTAATTAAAAAGATTCTTGTTAAAATTAAATTGATACATATAATATCTTAGCGTTATCAGATAATGATTTGATTCATTTGAAAAATTAATTATATTCGTTAGAATAAAGAAATCTACAATTTACAATTTTATTGCCTACTTATGAGCGCATAAATTGACAAGGTTACAGTTTAGTTATTTAATGCACATTAAAAGCAGGCGAATTTAAAAAGACATAAAATTTTAAATTTAAAATAAATTAATATTTAAATATTAATATTTTAAATTTTACATATGCAGAAAACAACTAGATTTTAATTTTCAAATTAATTTAACAAAATATTTGATTTTATTATAAGGATATCTGCAAATTTGAAAATTAAAATAATAAATTTGTGTTAACTGATACACTTTATTGATTAGGTGTAAATTAAAAGCAGTCGAATTAAAAAGAAATAAGACTTTTCACAATAAAGTAATGAATAATATTTAAATGTTTAAATAAGATTGTAGAAATAAATAAATTTAACTAAATATTAGATTTTAGTGTATATCAACAAAAGTTTGCAAATTTAAATTTAAATAATTGTGTAAATTGTTAAGGTTACATTTAAGTTAAATTGAATTAAATTAATTTAATTAAATTGCAAAGTACAAAGGTTACACTTAATAATGAAATGTAAATTAAAAGCAATCGAGTTTAAAAAAAAAATAAAAATTTTAATATAAAATAAAATTTTGAATATAAAAAATAAAAACATCAGTAAGATTTGAACTTTCAAATAAATTTAAAAATATATAAAAGACTGACTTCATAAAAGCAAAAGTTAGCAAATTAAAGTTTAAATAATATAAATGTTTAAATTTAAAATATTTAAAAGGTCTGAGGGTGCTTTAAACAATTTCCAACATAATTTTGTCTATCTTTTAATTTAAACTGATTTTTAAACTGTTTAAAAATTGTATTGCCTACTTTTAAGATGCGTTTTAAAGGTAAAAGTTGTAGTTAAACTTGAAGTTAAAGTTAAAGATACATTTGCTCTGTGCGTCGCAGCTGCAATCAATTTCATATGCATACAAAAGTTGACAGGATTTTGCCAAGCGGCTTTTGCTGCTGTTCTATGTCAAGCCTGCTTTATCTAGCACTTATCTATTATCTGCAGCTGCAGACTCGCCGCTTATCTAACGGCAACTGTGGCTGCTTTAACTTGTCCGCCTTCGTTTCCTCCTTTCCTCCACCTCTCCTCCTACACACCTCTTCATCTCTTCGCTTGTCTCACCTTTATCTCATTTTGCTTGGGCTACATATTGATGCTGACGCATATTTCCTGCTTCATTACGTGTATAAAGTATGCAACATGAAACATGCAACACGACAAATGTTTAACTTGTGAGGCATAGCAAAAAAAAAATGAGAAGCATAATAAAAAACTGCAGTGCGTTTTTTTCCTCTCTTTCTATTTTTTTCCTCCCACATTCCCAGTTTATTTCACCTGGCGTTTGCTTTTAACGAGCCGTCACCTTCATTGTCATCCTGTCTGTCTCTTTCTTCACCTCTCTCTCTCCTTCTCCGTCTCCTTCTTCTTCGCTGTCAATGCTTTCACTGGCAAGGACCTCCTGCTTTCTGACTTTCCTGCCTTCTTCCTTGGTCACTTTTTGGTTTGTTATTCTTCCCTTGACTTTCCCTAGGTTCTTCCTTCTCATTTCCTTTGCTTACATTTCTTATTTCTTCGTTTTATACCCTGTACTCAACACGAAGCTGATAAGCGCTAAATGTCAGCAGTGAAAAATTCACAGTCATGTTTACTTAAAAGTCCAGTAACAACAGACATTCAAACCAATTTCCCAGCCAGTGTTGCAAAACATTTACATATTAAGCAATGACTTTAAAAAAATATTATGCTAAATTATCTCGCATTATTTTGAGGAAATTGATTGATTGATAGATTGATTGATAGATAGATTGACCAACTACAATTAAATTTTCGAGAAATTGGTCTAAATTCAATATCAACTTTTTTAATTATAAACAAATTATATATCTCACAATACTATTCACTATAAAAGTTATAAAATCTTTCTTAATGTAATTTTTTTACGGTTAACAGACTAAAATTAATGTTTCAGTTCTTTGGAGTTCATATTTAATTAAATGCTTTTTTTTATATATTTTTTTCTTTTCTACTTATTTTTTTTATTTTAATTTATTCTTTATTTCTTCTAAGCTCGATATGATCTACGAATCTGTACTCTACCTATAAATTTAAACCCTCTTTTAATATTCTTTTTTTCCTACAAATTTTTTAAATGTAACTTTTTTCTAGTATTTTACTCCATTTTCTAGTTTATGTATTTTTTGTTATACATCTTTAACCTTTTTTTTTTTAGAATATTTTTGGTAATTTGAATAGTATATATAGTATAGGCTCTATATATAAAATAGAAATTATAACTTCAATTTGAAACCATTTTTTAGTATTCTTTAACATTTTCTTGAGTTGTTTTAAGTGTTCTTCTTCTTGATCTATCTTTTTTTTTTTCTAATATTCTTCCCCATTCTCCAGTACATATTTTATGTTTATTCCTTTATTTTGCTTTTATAAATTTCAAATACTGTTAAAAACTTTATAATCTTTTTCAGTTTATTCATTTAATTATAAAACAAGACAGATACTTCTATAGTCGTGTCAACTTTTAACTTTGGTTACACTTTCTAACTTTCTTTGCTTTCCTTTTATTCCTTCTTTTATTCCATCGTGTATTGCCCCTTCTCCAGAGTTGTTATTGTTGCCCAGCGGCTTGATTTGATTAAAATGATAATAGTTTTTGGGATTTAACTTAAATTGATGTGGGTTAGTTCCTCCCCGACCCTTTCTTTCCCCCCTTGACCAAAGCTTTCTATATACAGTTCAAAATGTATCCCAACCTGAGACTCTTTTCATTTTCTCCCATTTCCCATTTCCCCCGTTTACTTTTTTGCTGCTTTTGCTCATTTCCTTGCTACAAATTGGTAAATTTTAAAGAGGCAAAAAATAAGAAGAACAAGAAGAAGAGAAGAGAATAACTGCAACATAAAAATTCCATTAATAAAATTGCATAAAATTTGCTGCATTTCTTTTCACATTTCCCTCTCCATTTTCCTCGTCTTATCTCTTTTTAGTGAAATTGTGGCCGCTGTTTTGTCCTTCGAGAACTGGCCTAAAACATGGCTAAAAGGTTAGTGGGCTTAAATTGCCCAGCCAACTCGCTGCTCGCCTCTCCGCAGCTGGCCAACTTTAAGGGCCACGTGTCGGTGGCCAAAAAGGCCGCCCACAATTTAAACCACATACATAACATGGCTAAAAGAGGAGCTCGAGAGAAAGAGGCGGGAGCCACGCCTCCGGCCTGTGGTTAACCGTCGTCATTTTGCGCTTGGCCAGAACGAGCTGTGGATCCTGTTGCTGCCTGATGAAGTGCAAATTCATAAAATAATCATTTTTAAGACCAAAAACCCGACTTTGAAGTCATTTTATTCAACAAAAAATAAAAAAAATAAAGAAAAACAAACCGAAATTTGTTAAGCTGCTTATCAAACTGAGAGAAGAAAAACTTTTCATTTACTACAAAATTCGACTTTAGCGTATAAATAGAAAATCCATTTATTCATCTTTTTGCTTTTCAACTTTGTAAATTGAATTGTAATAAGTGTAAAGCGCATTATAAAACAATTATTCAACTATTAAAATAGTTAGTAACCTATTCAAATAACTGGCAACAATGTTGAGATACAAGTTGCAGAGTTATTGCAAAATAGTGTTCTTTACTGTTAAAATTTGTAAAATAAAAACATAATAAATATTTTCCAATTTTAATGATGTTTCATCTACGTTACTATTCATCCAGTTAAAGCTGAAAAAGCTAATTAAATGTCGCATAAAATCTTCCTTGATTCAAAACATGTTTCTTTAATTTTGTAATTATTTTTTTTGAGACAAAAAATTGTATTTTTATTTCCAGAAATTCATAAAATAATTGTAGCATCCATCGATATTTTGCTATTCAGTATAACGACTTAAATAGAAATAAATCCAGCTCTGATCTCGAATATGTATCAATCAGCAAAGCCGCAACATGTTGCTAAATGCTTAGCAACAATAAGCAAAGAGAACACAGATGCAAATACCCACACATGCATACATTCCACATTTCCCAACAACACACACACGTAATAATTGATGTATGTATGTATATTAATTCATAAATTAGCAGTGTAAAATTAAATTGCATTAGTTTTGCTGTTATTGCTGCAACTCACTGTAGTTTTACAACCACTGTGCGTCTGCGGTTTTCTAAACTGTAAAGTGCCAACTAATTGGTAGAAAAAAAAAACGTGTCATATACAGTGCTTACTAAACTTTTTGAACTGCCTGAGTGAACTTTGTGCATTGACAACAACGTAGTTGGTTAACATTGATGTTGTTGTTGTTGTAATTGTTGCAAAACTCACTGTTGCCTTGACTACCACATTTGAAATAAATGTGTCCAAAAGTTTTGTTTTCAGTTTTCTTCTTTTATCTACTCACTGCTATCTAGCTCCCTGTCTCTTTCTAACTTTATATTTTAAATGTATTCTTTTTTTTTTTGCTTGTTACGTTTCCACTTCCACTTTAAATGTGTCTTCATGTGTGTATCTGTGCTTGTGTAATCTATATTATAACATTCCTTTCCCCAACTCCTTGCACATTCTCTTGAACTCGGACTCTATCTCTCTCTCTGCATAGACAAAAGTTCTCTTTGATAGTTGGTAAATTTTTTGGCGCTTTGCGGTTGCTGCGCTGCCGTCGCCGCTGTCGCCGCTGTTTTTGACAACTTATTCGTGCAACGCAATGTCGGCGTAGCCGTCGACTTCGACGTCGCTCGTGTGTGAAGTTGTTTGTCTGCCTCTGTTCCCCACCCCCACACATAAGCTCTCTTCGTCGTGTAGTTAACTGTTTTTGTATTTCTCTATCTCAATGCTGCGTTTGGCAACATGTGAGTTTGTTTGTTTGTCTGTCTGTGTGTCCTTCTGTCTGTCTGAAAGCATGTGCGTGTGTATTCTACATCTCTCTTCCCCTCGTGATCTCTCTTCTTCATGCCGGCCGTCGTTTTTTTTAGTGTTGTCAAAAATTTCAAGGCCTTAAATAGCTAAGTTAATTGAAAAAGTAGCTAAAAATAGTTTTTTCATTTTTTCTTAATAGTTTTATTTCGATCATATAATAAGCAAATAAATAGCATAGGTTGGGAATTAATAGGAAATATACAGGCAACAAAAATATTTTATAAATTGAATTGTAAAATTTATTTACAAATTTATTTACATTTCACGTTTTTAAGTGCCTTCTGATTCCAAATTGTTTCATCTGGAAGCAATTATTCAAGTTATCTAGCAATCTGATTTTGTTTTAAGTCAGTCTCCCAGCTAACAGTTTCCTTTCAAATTTCTAGCTATAAAATAGCTAAAATGGCAACACTGTATTTGTTTTTGCCCTTGCAGACTCTTTTTCTGCCCATTAAATTTGTGGCTTTTTCCATCCGATTTTTCAGCTCTTAAATTGTTGTTAGACTGTATTGATTGATATAACGAGGGTTGTAATAGGAGTATGGGGTAGAGTGGTGAATAAACGTTTTGTGGCAACGTTTTATGGGTTTACTAGCAAGACTTGAATGTAATTTTCAACTTTGTTAAGTTGAGAATGTGTGTGAATCGCAAAAAAAATGAAGTTCTATAAAAGAGAATTGAAAACTAATTAAAAATTGTGCTTAGCTAATTTATAGGACTGCGCAGCATCTGAAATAAAACTAAATCGCTGATTGAGAGTGCTTGACTAGTAGATACCCTGTAGTCAAATACAACTTAAATATATTATTGTAATGCAATTTTTAGGATAGTAAAAATACAAATAAAAATGTAATTTGTGAACATGTGAACATGTGAACAATGTGAAACGATATATTCTGAAATTTGTGTAATTGAATTCGAATTTGTTTTTTGATTTAACGAGAAAATTATAATAATACTACATATTTCAATTCATAAATAAGGAACCTATGTTTTACTAAATGGATTTTCATTTTACTTTAATTATAAGCTTGTCTTAAGAAATTATAATAAAACGAGAAAAGGTAAATAAATTTCCTGGAAAAGAGAACAATTACTTGACCAACTGAATATTTTAGGTGCCAAAAAATCACCTTTAATCCAGAGAGTATCTAAGAGAGACTTAAACAGATTAGGAATATATGTATAAACTTTAAACAACTTTTCTGCTGTCCATTTATCAAAGGACCTTTTATGTAATACTATGCACATAGTATAAATAAACGAAATTAAAATCTAAATAGAAACCCTTTTATTTGTTTAGCTTCTTGCAAGGCGAATCATTTCTTATAGCCAAGTTTATGTGGACCTTAAATGGAAGGCAGGCAAATCAATTAAGTTAATGAAAACTGTTTAGTTATGCACAACAGCTACTAAAATATGCACTTGACACTGTCAGATAGATAGAGAGGCAACACAGAAAGAGACAGAGAGTGAGAGAGAGTGGGAGTTAAAGAGAAGACATGAAATTTAGGCAAAGTTAAATTCTTTGACATTCGGTCCCCAGTTGCCAAACATAACTTAACTTAAGAGAGGAGGAGATGAAAAGAGAGAGGATGGAGACTGAAGAGGAGGGAGGAAGGTTGGGGGGTTCAGAATGTTGTCCTTTTTGTGTGTTTCCATTTGCCGTTTTCGCCTGTTTGGATTATTGAGTGTTTCATAAATAATGAAGTCGTGACATGTGTAAATGTTGAATATTTTATGATATTTATTAAACAACTCGAAGGAATTTTCATAAGGTGAATGAGAGAGAGAGGGAGAGTGAGTGAGAGAGAGAGAGACCGAAAGCAGTCTAAAGTTGTGGTTGTTGTTGTTGTTTTGGCCTTTTGACCACAAATTGCGCCACTGTCAGAATAGAAAATGTGCTAATTTGTCTTTGGGTCGCTTTCTGCGGCATAATTACAACCAAATGATAAAGTCGCAACATTAAATGGCCTTGGGGGCATGAGAAATGTTGCAAGCTGTTGTTGTTGTGTTGTGTTGTTGTGGGCGTGGCAGCCGCTAATAAATTATCGCGCAATTTACTTGAAAAAACTAAATATTTCGCTTTTTCATCGAGTTGCTACGAAAACTTTCAACAACTTGGCAACTTGGCAACTGACAGCGACAACAACAACAACAACAACAAAAACAACATCGACAACGATGACGGCAATAAAAGCGTTTAATCAATTAAATTCAATTTAATTGTGAAAATCACAAAAACGTGAAACAAGTCTCAATATTTCTACAGAGAATTAAGAATCTCGTTGGAGAATACACAAAAATTGCTATAGAAATAAATATTCAACCACATTTTTAATTCCACAATAAATGCTCACGCTTTACAACAGCTCAAATTACAGCTGCTAAAAGTGAAGAGTGCACAACGAGAGTGCACAACCCTACAAAATACGTATTTAACTATATAGAAAGTATACAAAAATATTATTTTTTTATAATAAACAACGATTGAAGACAAATATACAATTTGTGAGTTTAATTAAGAAACAAAAAAGTTTTCCATACTAAAGGTTAATTTGCATCCGATTGTTCCTATGGCAGCTATATGATATAGTAATCCGACTGTAATGTAACTGAGAATGTAAAAGACAGTCCCAAACATATAATCTGTAATTTTGATTAAGATATCTTAAGAAATAATGCAATTCCCTGACCTTTGACCCAAATTTGACTCACTTACAGGTGGAATTTCGCAAAACGATGATGTGTCACTCAGTCAGTCAGTCAGTATAAAGAGTTTTATGCATATAGATAAAAAAATATTATTTTTTTATAAGAATCAACGATTGAAGACTAAAATATTTTATCTTATATCGATTGCAATATATGTATTTTATATTTTTTCTTGTTAGTATTCAATTAAATTCAATTAAGTTAGAAATAAGCAGGATTAGTCAATAATAATATTAATGTTTTTGTATTAAAATATGAATCCTTGGAATTATATTTGAGGTAAATTGTATATTTGAAATTATGAAACACTGTCAACATAT
Organism: Drosophila kuntzei; assembly: GCA_035042165.1. Lineage (NCBI taxonomy): Eukaryota > Metazoa > Arthropoda > Insecta > Diptera > Drosophilidae > Drosophila > Drosophila kuntzei. The sequence goes on along the minus strand of JAWNLU010001919.1, from coordinate 122,701 downwards.
TAAAAATTACCACTAAATTATTAAATATTGGTATATACAAGCTTTAAGCTTATGTAATATTTAATTTGTGGAATTTGTCATTTTCTAATATTCCACATCAAAAATAAATTAATAAAATAAAATACACTACGAAAAGAATTTTTTTTTTGTTTTGTTGCAAGAACATTCTAATTAATTTATTTATTAACATTTTGGCAAGTACTTCCATTTAATTTTAGAGTAGTTTTATCAATTCATTTGCATAAAAAAAATTTTTTTTAAATATTTTCAATTGCTGGAATATCTATTCAACGCATTCGATTTAATTTCTCGATTTAAATGAAATTGTCAGAGTTGCATTTCATCGATATAGAATTGCATTGTCAGAGCTTATTGTGTTAGAAAGTCCTGTGCAAATAAATTAACGCTCCATTTAACGCGATTCATTAGGCTGAAATACGCATATAAAAATATATCCTATACCATTTTCTATATATATGCAATATAGAGTGCAATAACACAAATGCAAATTAGAGGTAAATGTCCTAGCACCTTTCTCCCTCTCTCTCTCTCTCTCTGTCTCCACCTTCATAAAACGCAACATTATTTCATTACCTCATTTGAAAATTTTTGCTATTTGCAATTTTGGTTTTTGCCATCGCATCATCGCAATGCGCTTTTTCGCTCTTTGCTCTTCTCATTTTCGTTATTTGCTTCACGTTTAATTATCTTTGTCCGTTGTCGGCAAAAGTTCAAAACTCTCTTCTTTTTTATTTACCGAAATAAAGCTAACCTTAATGCCTGACTAAACTGAACACAAACTACGATTCATTTGTTGCCCCGTGCAACGTGTAACAATCTGGCAACCACACTGTCCATTTCCATTTCCCTACCTCTCTCTTTCTCTTTTCGAGTGACTCTTTTGCTGTCTGCCTCGTCAGCCTTCCCCTTCCTCGTTGTGGAATCATTGTTCGTCCTCTGTGGCGTCAAAATGTCCGCTTAACGTTGTTATACCCAGTGTTTAACATATCATAAGGGAAATGCACATTAAGCGAAAGCTGAAGAGCAGCGAAAGCTCTCTTATTCAACAGTTTATCCTGCGCTCATTCAGCACAACAACAAATACACAGACAAGCAATCAATCTTACATTCATTGCTTAAGAGAGCGTTTAATTTTCTCTTTCGTTTAATTCTATACTTCGATCGCTAGCAATGCAAGCTTTATTGCACTTGTTGCTTTATATTTAGCTCTTTCGAAGGAAGAGCATTTATACATGTGAAGAAAGTGCTCCCACTAAACTAATATTCAATGTCTTTTACCATTACTTTTATCAACAAGTTATACTTTCAATAAAGTGCTAATAATTATTTTGAATAATTTAAAAATATCCTCCAGCTTAATAAATATTAGAATATCCCTGATTCGAATACACTTTATTAAAAGCATAATTTGTGTTTAAAAATAAAAGTAAAATCTGATAAAGAAGACTGCGAATGATAACGCATAATTAATTAACATAACATAGCAAGCCAGCGCTGTTAATCAACATAACAAAGCAGTGCAATGTTAACATATGCATGTTATGCATTTCAGCAGTTTGACAGTCAATGTAATATTATCAAGTTAAAGATACTTTTAAAAATCAGATAAAACCATTTATGTTAATAATAAAGGTAGAAAATTATTTTAAAATATATATACATTATTTAATCAAATTTTAATAAAATTCTTAAGAAAAAAACAGAAACTAGCAATTTTACTACATATTTTATAGGGTATTTTTCATATCATCAGTTGGTTAAAGCTTGCAGCATTCCAACATGTTTTAATGTAACCTTGTTAACGGCATGCGTCTGTGTTTACTACACTTTATCCCCCCCTCTCTTTCTCTCTCTCACTATCTCTGTCTTTCTCACCCACTCTCTGTCACATTTCCCTCATCCTTTCTACCACTTTACATATTTGCTGGTTTGTGCATTGTTGTTGTTTTGTGCTTTTGGGCCCGGCCAACAGGTCGGCGGTCTTTTAATTACATCAGCAGTAACAACAACAACAACAACAGCAACAGAATCAGCCAATAAAAGACCTTTGAAGGGAGGGAAATTTAAATTTGATTACTCATACGCCCTGTGTGTTTTTGTTATGTATGTGCTGTCTGTAGATTTAAATTGTTTAGCTAAATAAAAGTAATTTGATTTTATTATACCCGATACTTAAAAATTTTTTTAAGGGTATATTGTTTTTTTTTTGTTGCATTTCTTTTTATTTCGTGCAACACGTGTGAACGTCAAAAAAAATACCTGATATTGTCTTTCTTATATGTAGTTATATCTGTATCTGTATCTATGTATTTGTATCTTTTTATCTGCAGGTTTACCTTATCTCTATGCTACTCGAGCAGCTCACTCTTTAGCTCTATATAAAATATCTCTCTTTACCTTTGTCAAAGCCTCAATAAAAGCATAAAATAAAAGACAACACAATATTAAGTATACGCCCCCTCAGCCAACACATAGTAACAAGTTTCTTTAATTTCTTTTTGCGTTTTCTTTGCTTGTTTTCTTCGCGCTTCTCAATATTATTTTAAGCACGCATTTTGATTAAATCTACAATTTTATAAAGATTTTAAAGGTCTTCTTGGCTGAAGGAATTAGATAAACATCATATCCAGCTTATTAAAGGGATTTAAAAAAAAAAACCTTCCACAATATTTCAACTGTTTTTTTTTAGTTTATCTCTATCTCTCTCTCTCTCTTGCTTATCATTATATCTATTTTATTTTTCGCATTTTACGCGCAAATTATGCTAAACAGTCTCGCCGTTTGCTTTTTGTTTCCGCTTTTCTCTCTCCTTTCACTTCAATCTCTCAGCTCGCTTTATTTACCCAGCTATTTGTTAATTTATTTACTTTTCTGTAGCAACACAAAAGTAAATTAAATACAATTATCTTTTCGAACTGCTTTTTTATTTGCCAATGTTAACAGCAGTGAGTTAACAGCGTACTGTTAACAGCCATCTAACAGCTAACAGCGCTAACAGGCAAGGCTGTTAATCAACATTTCTCTGCTTACTTTAACATTACAAATCTCTTTTTAGTCTTGTTATTTCCTTTGACGTGCTCCTAAGCTTAATTGTTTTTTTTTGTGGTTCGGTTTAGCGACTTTAGTAAATATTATTATTTATAGTAATAACAATATTTGTGTGTAAATAAATAAGCAAAGTTAACGAGACTATTCATATTAAATGAAAAGAGAATATTAAATAATCTTTTATAATATAGCACATCAAATTAATATTTATTTATATAAATAAATACAAAATTCTTGCTACTCTACCCCAGTTTTTTTCCATTTTATTTATCTTGGGTTCGCCTTTAGTAATTGCTTACACAGCGACATTGCAAAGGAGACCAGAGAAAGGACAAGAAGAGCAGTAAAGAGAGGGAAAGGTAACATTTTCTGTTTTACATTTTACATGTTTTTTTTCTCCTCTTGAAGCGCGTTGTGCGTCATAAAAAATTGATGACCATAAATAAAAAGCGGGCAGCTTTTAATGTGCACAAGTAGAAGAGAAAGAGGGCAAGAGAAACATAGAGAGAGGTAGAGATACGCACAAGGCAACAAACTGTAAGCTGCACAGTGGTATAAAAAATATTTGATAAGAAAAAAACTAATTATATGGGATGTAAAGAATAAATATAAGAAACTTTTTGTTGGTCAATTTATTAAATATGTTGAAATTCTATGACTAAAATCGAAAACGCCTTTCGATGGAAATACCACAGACTTTAGACCACTGTGCGACAGGACGTTGCCAGAGCTTAAGTCGAGTGGCAGTTGATTAACACCTTTGGGCTCTTTGCCATGGACCTTTAAACGGTTTGTCTGAGTTGGTCAGCAAATGAAGAAGGAAGCAGTAAAAGAGGGGAGAAGAGGGAAGAACGAAGTGGGAGGAGAAGCATAAGACAGCTGAAATCAAGTGTCAAAACGCAACTAAATAAATAAGCAAAAGAAGCGTAAAATTAAAAAGAATACAGCTACAAACTTGAGTTTAAACTTTAAACCTCAAACATTGGCTGCAATAATATTATCCAAATTGTAATAATATTGGGTTATAAATATAAGCAATTTTAGCTGTGTTTTTTAGACTCATTAAAAATAATTAAGGTTACTCCTTTTTTATTGATCTAAATAGACAAAAATCTGAAGAATTAAATTAATTTAATTTTAATTTGTAATGTATTTAGAAATTTTTAATACTTTGGTTGCATTTTTTTATTGGTATTATATTAGTTAAAGAAAAATTTTTAATATATTATTTTATTTATTCAAGTTATTTGCTTTTAATTATGATTTAATAAATCTTGATGTTTATTTTAAATAAAATACTTAAAATTATTTTTAATAAAAAAATCGAAAACAAAATGTATCCCGTTGTCAGGAGATTATATTATATTTTTAAGAATATTTTTTAAAACTGTTTAAAAATTGTTGGAAATTATTTAGAATAATCTTTAAGTTTAATTACTTAGAAGAAAGAAAATAACTTCTACTCAGATTAAGATTTCTTTAATGAAATTCGACTAATTATATTTATTACACCATAGGGAATTCTTTTATGATTTGTCTATTCCTTCATTTCTGATAACAATAATAATTTAAATACCAAATGACACATAATAAAGTAATTATAAATTACTAAGTAATTATCCAATTGAACCACAGAGCACAAATCTATCCACAAAATCGCATAATTATCTCACTTGCAGTTTTACTACTAAAAAAAAATAAATAAATATATCAATACATTTGAAATACAACCGAAACCGAATGAACAAATAAAATAAAATTAACATAATTCTGTTGGTTTTCCTTTGACAAAGCTGCTTTGCAGTAAATTAAATCAATTAACTAATTATTTAAGCAGCTTATTTAAACAACAACAATAAACAATAAATAATGACCAAAAAAGCAACAGATGAAATTGCAATGCAAAAGGAGTGTGGGCGTGGCACACAACGGCACAAATAATAATAAATAACAATAGCAACAATATGGGAAAATATGGAAAAGGGGAAAAAGGAGCCTGAAAAGATGGAAGAGCAGGAGAAGAGAAAAGAGAGAAAATGGAGTCTATGAGCGCATAAGCATAAGTGAGACACGCCTCATTAATTTGAATAGATGAAAAGTATGTTACACTTCTCTCACTCTCATTCCCTCTCTCCCCCTCTCTCTCTGTAGCAGTGTTGTCACTTCAGCTATTTTCCCGATAGATCTAGCGTTTTGCAATTGGCGATTGCTGTATAAATTGTAAAATAGCGGCTAGCGGGAATTATAGCTATTTTCTAATTTAATAAAACTACTGGAAATATTACCAACTATTATTTTTTGATTACTATTTTATATAGTTGTTAACATTATTTTTGACAGATAGACAAACTATATCTTCTCGATTTTTAATACTAATTTAAAATATATGAATATGCTTTAATATATATTAATATAATTATTTCTTATGCCTGCTAAACACATTTGCCAATTTTCAAGAGATGCAGGGTATAAAATCAATCAACCTAGAAACTAAAATAGCTTTTTATTTAGCTTTCTTGTGGATTTCTTAGCTTTATCTAGACATTTTTAAATGTTGATCTAGATATATTTAAGGAGCTGAAGAGCAGTGTTAAAATTAAAAAAAAAACTTCCGGAAATATTTCAAATTATTATTGCTAGATTATTACTATATAAAGTTGTTAACATTTTTATTTTGACAGACGGACACGGCTAGATCTTCTCGATTTTTCTTAATAATTTAGAGTATATTGAAATAGCTTTTTATTTGGCTTTCTTGTAGATTTCTTAGCTTTTTCTAGCTATTTTTAAGTGTTGGCAACACTGCTCTGTAAGTTAACAAGGCATTAATATGTGTGTGTGTGTGTGTGTGTGTGTGTGTGTAAGCATAACAGTAGCCAACACAAAATATGAAAATCATTTCGCCAAATGTCTACAGAACTTGGCATCGCCTCCAACTTTTCCCCACAACTTCTCTACTCCCAACTTCTCCTACCATATTTTCCACCCCTCAACCCTCCCCCTTATAGCCACAAATGCCGTCAGTGTTTCGTCTGGCCAAGTGGCTGACTGGCATATTGAATGAACTGCCAGCATTCGTTGGATGAGGATAAAAGGAGACGAAGCAGGAAAAGAGGGAGGCGTGTCTGAGGGGGAAGGGGGGCAGAGAATTGCCTGTCATTGGAAGTACGTGCGTGTTAGACGCAACTTCCCGTTACAACAATAACTGCCATCACAACAACAACAACAACCAACTGGCAACACACAATGGGAATTTCAAATTTGGCAAATGTACAAGGAAAAGTCAACAATATGGCAAAAGCAATTTACAGTGTTGCAAAAAGTGACAAAGTCAGCGCGTCGTGTCTATACACTAATCGTTACTTAACAACACTGCATGATTAAGTGTATTTTACACTAGCTTTAACAATACAAAAAAAAAAAAATTAAATAAAGCGGAAAAAAAATTGCATATTTAAGATACATTTTCAATAGATTGCTTGCTTCATTAATTAGCAAATAAATATTAATTTTTAATCAGAAATTTAAATTTTTAATATTTTTTTGTTTATTTAAATTTTAATCAAGTTTCTCGATCTTTATTTTTACTCGCATAATTTTATTTTATTCTGTTGACTTATTGATTGAATGACTAACAGATTGATTTAGCAAATAAATATTAATTTTTAATCAGAAATTTAATTTGTAAATATTTAACTTTTAATTGTACATTTTTAATATTATTTTTGTTTATTTTAATTTAAATCAAGTTTCACGATCTTTATTTTTACTGGCATAATTTTATTTTATTCTGTTGACTTATTGATCGAGTTATTGACTGAATGATTAGAAAAGTGCCCAAATTGTTTGAAAGACTCTAATATTAATTTATTATAAATATTTATTTTTAATCAGAAATTTAACTTGTAAATATTTAACTAATAATTGTCAATTTTTAAAATTTTTTACTATTGTTTTAATTTTAATCAAATTTTATTATCCTTATTTTTACTTGCTTAATTTTATTCTCTTGACTTATTGAATGAAATATTGATTGAAAGATTAGAAAACGAACACATTGATTGAATGACTCTCATATTGATTTATCAAAAATATATTAATTTTTAATCAGAAATTTTTATTAATTAACTTTTAATTGCATAATTTTATATTAATCTTTTATGCCAACTGTTCCCTGTTAAAAACAATAATTAATAATTGTAAGTTAATTTTTAAACACTTTTAAAATATCTAGTTTTTTGTTGTTAATTTGTAATATATATTTATTTTAATTTAAATTTATTACAATTTTATAATCTTTATTTTTACTAACTTAATTTAAATCCCTTGAAATAATTTAATTTGTAAAAAAATTGCAATTTCAAGTAACTTCTATAATTTATCCACTTATTAACTACCAAAAAAAGTGGATTGATAAAGCAACGACAAAATTACAAGAGAATCAACTTCCCCCAAAAGGGAAATAACATTGACAACAACCATAAAAAATAAGAACAACAACAATTTTCTGGGCATACACAATGGCAGAGATGCGACTGTAGCCACATTTGGCATCTGCATAAAGAGGCGTTTGTAAAAAGGCGTGGCACATGAACACATTGAAATGCATTGACCAAATGTTTCTCAGTTGTTGTCATTGTTTATTGTTGTTGTTGTTGTTGTTTCACATACTTAACTGGTTAACTCGTTATTGCCGTCTGCGAATTTGTCAAGTTGAGGGTCGTGTGTTGAGTTTAATTTGCTAGTGATGTACAAAATACATCAAAAAACATCGATGAATCGATGATTGTGCAATCAATTTTTAACTATTTGAATTCGTTGAATTTGTTGGCATTGATTTAAGTTAAATAAATCGGTGATCATTAAAATTCTCTGTCTTGTTTTGTTTACCATTTTTAACGGTAGTCTATTAGGGCTGTTCCAGAAATGTAAAACCATCGAAAACCAATCGAATATGTGTCCCAAAAATAATATCCATAAATAAACAATAAAATAAAATATAGCTTTCTACTTTTCTACAATAATTGAAGACATAATTGTATGGGAAATTGATGGATCAAAGAATCTGTCGAATTTTTCCAATAAATTCACAATTTATTTTCTGTTTATAATGTAATTTTAAAATCGGTATTTAGTTTGCATTTACATCACTAATTTTGGCTTGTAACTTAGGAGTGTGGTGAGTTGGAAGTGTGGTGAGAAGTTGAGTTTTCTGATTTCGAACTCTGGACTTTTGGGGTTAAAGTTGGCGCTTTTGGTTATTTGGTTAAAATGTTATTGTTGTTTTTGTTGTGGCTATTGTTTTTGTTCCTCTTATTGTTGTTCTTGTTGTTGTCTGTCTGTCGCTTCGTTTGTTGTCTGTCTTCGCGCTGCCGGAAATGTCGTTAAATGAAATTGTTTTTGTCAAAATTAATGTGCAGAAACCAAAAGTGTGTGAGAGGCGACGACGACGTCGACGACGACGACAGCATCATCAGCGGGTTAAATGTGTGGGTGTGTTTCCCCTTCTACATATGTGTGTGTGTGTGTGTAACATTAGACATACACCTAGGGCCAAAATAATATGTACACCAGCAACACTTGTGTTTACAGTGAAATGTTTTGAATTGAATCCGAGAAATGAGAAATAAGTTAATCACTTCTCAGGGCTTATAAATTTAATTATTATTGTTTTAATTTATAAATTCTACCAACAAAAAATTACCATTTTTAATTAAAATAATTTTATTTTGTAAAAAATAAATCCCATGTCCATCATAGATAATAAATAATATTTGAGACTTTTCAATAAAAATAATTACGAATAATAATGTCATTGATTTTTATATTATCCTACTAAAAAAATATTGTTTAAAATTTTCTGAAGTCAATTAAAATTTAATATTTTTTTTCAGTCTTTAATTTGGTTATTGCCGAATTGTTCGAAAATCTCTTTGAAAACTGTGACTTGGTATGGAAAGTATGAAAAATCACCAAAGACGTTTTTAAAGTTTCAATAATATTTTTTTATAAATATGTGTGAATTGAAATTAAAACAACAAATAAAAATTGATAACTTTAATTCTAATATTCAGAAATTATATTTTCGAATGACTTTAGCGCATTTAACATATTTTAACGAATTTAAGTAAAGTTGGATTATTTTTGGAAAAAAGTTAATTAATGTTGCAATAAAACAATATATTTCAAAAATAAAATTTTAAATTTTGGGCGTATTAAACATAAATAAAGTTAGCAAAATAGTTGACCGGTAAATAAGTGAATATATAATTATGACCACGAGTGTAGACAACTTCATATACAATGATATGATGTTTATATACACATATTTGTCTGTTTTGTCCACGTACGTGACAGATTTTGATGAAATTTTATCGCCAAATGTGTTACACACACTTCCTGTGTGTTAGTGTGTGTGTGAGTGTGTGGCTTGTTATAATTGCCAACTTGAGGGGAGGTTAACTTGAAGAAGAGTCCCCCCCCCCTTCACTTAACACTTTGCAGCTGAGTGTATTGAGCTGTTGAAATTGAGTTAGGGTTGAGTTGGGGTTAAGTTGGAATTGAGTTGAGCTTATGTTGGGGAAAAGGGGGTTAAAGCAACATTTGGAATGCCAAGCAACATTCAAGTAAAAATACCAGGAAAATGCTTCAGAATCGATTGAGAACGAAATCAACAGAAATATGTTTAGAATATTTATTTGTTCATCAAAATGCATAATAAACTATTCAAATACCTTAGAACATACATATATATATAAAATAGTAGTAAAACGTAGTTAAGTACGTTGTAATTCAGTTGAAATAGTAGTTAGAACTAGTAATTAGTAGTACAATATGTATTCAATTAAGTTTAAATTAAACTACCAGCTACAAATAAATAGTAAGAACAATACTAAAATAAATTAAATAGTAGTAAAGCGTAGTAGAGTATTCAGTTAAATAGTACTTAGTACTAGAATATGTCTTCAATTAAGTTTAAAAAATACTCCCAGCTACAAATATGTAGTAAAAACATTACTAAAATAAATAAAACTGTTTGTGTTCTGTTGAAATAGTAGTGATTTACTACTATAGTCATCTACTACTATAGCACTTTTTACTCAGTTGTAGTGTAGTAGTTTAAATAGTAGCAAAGCAATTATGTTTGTCAAAGTATGGAAATAGTAATCAAAATTAGTACTAAGTCGGAGTTGCATTTGTTGAAAAATTAGTAGTAAAAAAAATCAAATTCGTTGTGTTGATTAGCTTACTATTTATTACTACTTATTAGTAATCGCCTAAGAGTGTAAAAAGTATACACAAAATATAGATAAAAAGTACTAATTATAGTAGTAAAAGATGCTAAACAAATTTCATTAAAATAATTGACAACATTGAACGATGTCCGTAACTCAGTTAACTCAGTTAATAACTGTTTAAGCCAAGTCAAGTAAATTAGCCATAAATATATTTTTCTTTGGCTTAAACCAAACACCGCTTTTGGACCACATTTAATGGCCAACTTGGCTAAAAAGAATATGGCAATGGCTATTGGCCTCTCGCACATTTATGACGGGACCCAAAGGTGCTCAAAAAAAAAGAAGCATGTGTGTATTTATGAGACATAAGGCCAAAGCAAAAGCCGGGCCAAAAGAAGTTAAGGTAAGAAAAAACGCATTAGAACAGGGCCAAAAGCAAAATACTTTTTTTTAAAGACCTAAACAACAAATGTGGCAAGGAAAAAGAGCGGGAGATGAAGGAAAAGAAGTGGACAAGAGAAAGGAGAAGAGAAGGAAAAAAAGAGGAAGAGGAGAAGAAAACGAAACAACAACTGGACAAATGACATAAAAGTCGGGAAAAGAGAAAGGAACTTGACTTGAATTCATTTCTTCTGTTATTCTTCTCCCTCTCTCTCTCTCTCTCTCTCTCTCTCTTCTCTTCTCTTCTCCTCTCTTCTCCTCTCCCTCCTCTCTTGTCCTGTTTACCTGCCTCGCGTTAGAATTATGACATAAAGCCGCATAAATCTTTTTGACGATAAAAAATTGCAGCGTAAAAACAGAAAAAGCCGAAGAAAGAAACCTAAGTTGACCAAGAGCAGAGTTTTAGGCCCATTTTACTAGGCCTAGACTACAACCCTCCTCCTTCTCCTCTTCTCCCACCTCTTCCGTTGCCAAGTCAATTTTCTCGTTTAGTTTTTTCCTCGGCTTTTATCATTGAACTGATTGATTTACCGCCAACAGACAATGCAACCAATATCTGAGTTCTCATTCATGATTGATGTCGTTTATGAGCAGATTTTAATTGAAAAAGAGTAGGAAAAGAGTAGGAAAACCGTAAAAGTACTTGACTAGAATATACTCTGTAGAAATTTATAAATTTATCGATACAAATTAAAGTATAGTATTCTTAAATATGTTTAATATATGTAATGAAAATTTCAGTATAGCTATAGAAAATAATAAGGTAAATAGGAATGCCAATACAGTCAAGCTTGCCTATGCTGAAAATGTCTTTATTTAATATTATTTTATTTAATATACAAGACAAAATCAGAGTTATTGAATTTAATTTATTTTTAGAGCTTGAAAACTATAGTTTTTAACATAATAAAATTTTAAAATAAGGTAACAATTTTCCTAGAAATTGTGGTAAGTTCAATTCTCATTTCCTTGTTCGTAAACTCAATAAAACCATAGCTGTTAAATAATGATTACTGGTCATAATGATTAATAATAAGATTATATATTTTTTTCGGGCAAAGTAATTATTCAAATACGATTTTTTAAGATTTATAATGATAACTGATTGATTATAATTACGAGTAATCAAAAATAATCAAGATTACTGAAGATTGCTGGAAAATAATTACAATTAGCTAAAAAAAAATAGTTTGATTATTATCAGATTACTTTTGATTTTATCTGATTATTAAGAAAAGCAATTAAAAAGTAATCAATAATGTTATTGATTATTATTAGCTAATTGTAATTATTTTCTAGTAATCTTCAGTAATCCTTACTATTTTTAATTACTTATCAATTATTAATCCAAAAATATTGACAAGATGATTATATAATCATTACAATTCTTTTAATTTTATAATCTATTTGAAAACTAATTGTAATCAAAATATAAAAGCTATGAACAAAACAAAATAATGAATTCTCAAAATTCCTTCGTATAAAAGAGCTGAAATTTTAATTTATATTAAGTTGGTTTCGAACTTTCAGTTTTAAAATTCTGAATAATTAAAATGTGCATTAATTTCTGCTGTACATTTTTGCGCTTTCTAATTAGTAAATTTTATATGTCATTCCTAAAATCCAACGTTAGTTATAGCTAATCAATTATCCAATTTAAGTAACTCGCAACTTGATAGCTAATTAAATAGTTAGCCAAAAAAATAGTTGAAGAAAGTTTTTGATGAAAAAAAGAGAAGAAATTCATTCGTTACGTGGCCAAAAGCTGACAGAAACATATGGTAACAAATTGAGTTTTGGCAACGATGTGAAACGAGCAAAACTATAGCACACTTTGTGGCCGATCATTTTGGGTAAAGTGTGAGTGTTTGAGTGTACGAGTGAGTGTATGAGTGTTTGTGAATACAAATATGTGTGTGCAGTCAGTTGGAAGCTGCTTTGGCAGGCAAAACACAGTTGAGGAGACAGACGGACAGACAAACAGACAGACTGAGAATCCGAGCTGCAGGCATTTTGGCCTGGTCTTTATACTGGCAACCAAGAATACCAACAACAATGCTGTTACAGAACTCAACTCAACTCAAATCGTTAACTGCCCAGGAGACAGCATAACAAAAGGCAGGAAACACAAGTACTACATAGAACTCGCCTCAGGACCTTTTTTGGGGGTAACCCCATGAAATTAGTATGACAAGTTGACCAAATGCTGTGGACAACCGAGAGCAACAACAACAACGATAACAACAACAACAATCATTGCTACAACTGCACAACAATTATCAACAATTCGTAATATGAGTGTATGTGTATATTTTGCAGTCACATGCGGCGTATGCGTAACGCAATACACATCACACATTACGCATACGCAACGTTGCACATTACACAAGACTAAGGGAAAGCAACTAACTATTAAATATCGACTATTAAATATCCTTGACTATCCTTGAAATATCCTTGCTTTACTTTATTATTATAATTAAATATTAATATATGAAAATGAATTTTTAGAAACCAAATTTGTTTGCTTTTAATTCTCGAAATATTTATGGAGAAAAAAATATAAATAAATATAATTAAAATAAAATTTATCAATCACTGAATTGAATTAAATTCAGTATAAAATGTAATTAATATATTGATCATATAATTTGTATCATTTCTTAAGTATGTTGCTAATATTTTAAATACGGATTTGAGAACCGATTTATATTTTTTATACGATACTTTCTATAACATTTCAACTATATGTTAATGACGAACGATTCTGATAAATCATGGACGTAAATTTTTATCAAAATAAATAGTTTAGTTATTAATTTGATTAATTGAGATAGTTCTTATGAAACTAATATTTCATAGAATTATGTATGTGAGATAATCTGTTATTGATGTTCTTTTAGAATGAACATTATAAATATTTTTATAATATTAAAAGAATATCATTTTAGTTCATTGTACTAAAATTAATTATTCTGCCGATCTTTTTTATAAAATCTATATATTATAGTACTCCGATCCGTCTCATTCCAACATAATGTCACAATGGTAACAATTTTTATTCATTTATCTACAAAAATCAAATATTTATACTCTTCAGGAATTTATATACTAAAATATATATGTATCAACTATTTCGTTGGTTGAATTTTAATAATTGAATACTTTCTATTACATCTATAATTACTTTTCTTTTTTATTTGTTTATTTTACAAATGCAATGTACATTTATTTGTAAATATTTCACATATTTTCAGCCACCATTTTGAGTTTTATTTCGCCTTCCACATTTTCCTATTTTTCTCCCTCTTTTACACATAATATCTACAGTTTTTCATTTATTTTCTGCTTCTTTTTTCTACACATTTCCTCTGTCAGAGAGAGAGGGAGAGAGAGAGAAGGAGAGGGAGAGAGAATGCCGAGAGGCATTTACACAAAAACTCCTTTTCATTGCCCGATTTTCACATTGTAATCGAGAATTGTTTGCATTACATTCAACAAGCCAGGGGCGCACTTGCAGAGGGGGTTAAAGGGGGAACGGGGGATTCAACTCGTAGCTGGCACAATTGAAGTGCTGTTAAAATACACTGTGGGGAATTTTGTGGCTTTTTTTAAAATGCTGTCAAAACGGTTTCGTCAGCAACTTATCAATGACATTCTCAGTTGATTAAATATTTAATCCTTGATCTAAGAGCTTCAGTTTAGAGTCGATAAATATTAAATAGCATACATTCAACTATTGCAATAGATAAAATGCAAGAATTAGATTTAGATCTAAAAGTAATCAGTTATAATCGAAATTAGTTTCTGATTTTAGAGAAAATTATATTAAGACTTAAGGACCAAGTATAGATTGAAAAGATTCTGTTTTAGAAATATGTATATTGAAAAAAAACTTTAACATTAAAAAAAAAACAAACTGAAAAATACTAATCTTAAAAAATAAAGAAAATATATAATACTAATATTCAAATTCAATAACTGTAAATGTTATTTTTAATGCAGTCTGTTATAAAATTTAATATTATTAATTTTTTAATATTCACATTTTCTAAATATTATAAAAATATTGCTAAAACAAATCATCATTCCCATTCAGTTAATTTCAAACGTTCATATTATTATAATATAGTCCTAAAAATATTAAATTTTGTATTTACTTCATTTTTTTCATGTTTTTTAAATATATTACTAAAAATATCATCTTTTTTAAAGAATCTGTTAATTAAGCTTCTATTTGTTAATGCATTAAAAACATAAGAGTACATTAAAAAATCATTGTAAACATTTAAATGTTTAAAATAATAAATACTTATGAAAAGTTTCTTTAAGAAAAAAAAGTATTTTAAAAACATTTATTTACAAACAACACATAATATTGAAAGTTTTAATGTTAAATTGCTAAAACAACTTTTAACATGTTAGTTTTCAAAAGTTGTTATTTTTTTTAAAAGCTCCCCTTTGTCAGATTATTTTTGTCTGTTTGCAGCCTCAGATGAAATCTCAAGTTTACATTAGTACAACCTAGAATTACAGGTACTTTAATTGCCACGCCCAACTGACTGGACAGCCATTAGTAATGCAAACAACAGGTCATAATTGCAACTTCCCCCCTCTCTTCTCAACTCCCATTACCCCCCTTAACCCTCCCTTAACTTCATCAGAGACCGAAGAAGTCTAAAATCAGTGAGTAGAATTTGCCGTGCGGTGTAATGACAAACTTGTGTTGCAGCTTTTGTTGTTCATGTTGTTGTTGTTGTTGTTGTGCGCTAAATGAGTTGGGTCATATTTACACACACATACAAACACACACACACACACACACACACTTGCAGTTACAAATATAATAGCTATACATATTTGTATCTTTTTGTGCCTCTTTTTCCTGCTGCAACTGTTTCTATTCCTTCTATTCTCCCTCTTCCTCTCTTTCTCTCTCACTATCTTGCTTCCTTTCTCATTCTAGTCATATTTTTGCCACGCCCCTTCGGCCCATCATCATATGAAAGGGGAATATGCAGTTTGCAGTTTTTATGCGGATTTCCTAACGGGAATGAAAGCAACGCCAAACATTTTTTACACTTGCAAAAACAAGGCAGTCAATTGTTTATAAAACCAATTCGAATATTAAATTCTAAATGTTTATCAACAATATGATTTCATACAAAATTAACCAAGTATTAATTCCCAGCATCAAGAGACGGATTTTTTAATTACTTGAGAAATTGATACAATTTTTATTATTGCGATGCTCTCATTTATTTAAATTTATACACTTGGTGAGGGTATTTTGATTTTGTCACGAAATGTGCAAGATATCGAAGGTATATAAAGTAATAAAGTATTAAAGTTTTTCATACAAAGCAATTCCATGACCTCTGACCTCAATTTGACCCACTTACAGGTGGAATTTCGCACCGTTTGGCCTACACGTTGATGTGTCAGTGTCACAGAATAATATAAATTTTAATTCTTATAGGTTATTAAATAGATTATTATTGTTATATATTTTAAATATTTTTAGAGGCAAGGGTATTTAAGCTTCGTTATCCAAAAAACAATAAACAATTCCCTATTGTTATTACAACATTTTACTATCATTCCAAGAAGAAGAGGCAAATCCCAATGGCGGTATTCCCCGCTCATATTCTACTTCTTCCTCTTCTTCCGCTTTTCCCCCCATCTGCTGCATCTTCATCAGTTGTCTTATTATCTTGCTGCTCTTTGATTCAATGAGATACTTTTCGATTTTGCAAAAAGAAAGAGCGAGAGTTGGAAGTGGATGGCAATGAGAGCAGCAGCTGGCAGTAGGGATGTTCATATTTTTAAAAATAATAAATATCAATAATATTTCGCAATAAAAAAAGTATTATTTTAACTTGATATATTTGACAATTAATATCGATGATTTCAATATCTGGATGCGACTTTTAATTTGTCATGTTTCCATTTAAAATTAACTGTGTTTCCACTAATTTCAACTATTTTAATGCAAAATATTCATTTGTAAGTAGTGTCATCAATTTTCTGGAAATAGATTTTATTTTTTAATTATATTGATATTGATATTATCCTCAGATTAAAAATAAATCATTGTAAAAAATATCTATCGATATATTAACATTATATGAACCACCCTAGTCACCAGCTATAGTCGACTATTTATTTGATTTTATTCTACTTTTTTTTATACTTTTTTTTGTATATATATATTTACGTTTTATTCTGCTTGTTTCTTGTTTCGTTTGTGATATTTGCGCTTTTTATGGGCCTGCCTTTGTTACATTTTACTTTATTTTTTTTTATGATTGAGCTGGCGAGATTTATTATTGTTTTCAGCTCTATAAGTGGGAGTGTGTGTATGTGTGTGAGGAGAGTGCACGTGTTTGTGTTGTTGTTGTTTTGATTTGCAGCTGCAGAGCTTTCTGAAATTCTGCCTGTGGATTGGATTTGCCCGCCGTCGTCGCCGTCGACGTTGTCGTCATTGTCTCTTGTGCTTTGACAAAAGCTACTCGACTTTGCTGTCCACACACCACACATTGCTGTCGACGCCACCCGCGTTCAGTGCTGCCAACTTTTTTGAAAAAATAATAGCTTTTTCTGGTAGGAAAACAACTACAAAAAACTGAATTTAAAAAAAAAATGTTTAGAAACTATCTAACTTATTTAAATAACAAATTTTATATCTATGCAGATATAAAATTTCCTTTATTTTCTGTTTATCGAACTTTGAAAAAAGCCAAAACTAGCTATAAAATAGATAAATTGGCAACGCACTCACACGTCTCTCATTGACACACACACATACAGTTGCAACCGATGTTTTTCGTTCCACACACACACATCTCTCTTCCTTCTCTTGCTGCCGCTCTTCCTCTCTTCGCTGCCATCATTTGTGTGTTTGACTTGGCGCAGTTTAATGCACTCTACTCAGTTGGTTTCGTTTCTTTTCTCCCCTTCAATTCCACAATTCCCCCCCTTCACACAGTTGCCTTTTGTTGGCATATGTCAGTTTTGCAATATTTTTGTCATATCTTTGGCTGCCGCTGGTTTTGTTTTTAATCGGTTTTTGTTTTTAAGACTTTTTTTTAGGGACCATTTGTTGCTAACAGCTGGAGCTGAAAGAAAAACTAGAAAACTCTTGTACGAAAATCCTTTTCTCCACAAAGAACTCTCTAGTTTGGCCTTTGACTAGTGATAACAGGGCAACACTTTAATTGAAAGCGCTTTGTTTTTCCCAGATTTCCACTTTTCTTTCATTCCCTTTGAGCTTTGAAGAACTGCAATTTTCATAAATGAAAATTGTAACATACATAAGGAAAGTCAGAAATAACTAAAAGAATTTGCATGGATAAACTTGGGGTTGTACTCTATTCATAATATGGAGACATATTATAAAAAACATCTACATATTGCAGTAAAATGTAGAATATTTAATACATGTAATTTATTTATTTCCTAATCAAAACTTATTTAACTTATTTACAAATCCTAACTGGAACTTTTCAAACACATTTTTTTTAACAAGAGAATTTTAGTTTTCCATACATCTGATATGGTTTAATATTTAGAACAACACAAGTTTTCAAATGGCCGAATGTTATTGAATTATATTGACCCAAATAGTAAATTGCTAATCTCTTTTCCGTTAAAAGCAATTTTTAACTCACCCCAACAATAAGCGTAATTCCCCAACGCAATTGTTAGATTTGATTTCCATTAGACCAAAAGAATCAATCAGTGACACTCACCTGAAAAGAGAGAAACACAAATATTAGTTGACAGGCGACAAAATATATACATACATATATACGTATATTATCACAATAAAAATTGTATATATGTCTATGTACACAGAAAAATTAATTAAATCAACTGGGCGATAATAGAGACAGAAATTTACATTTAAAATGTATGCCAATAAGTAGAATGAGAGCGCAAAGCGAAGCCGAAATGACAAAGTGGAACTCAAAGGGAGCACACACAATATGGAGCGAGACAGAGACAGATTGAAGGCTGACGCAAAGCCAATAAGAAGAGCGAGAGTACAAACAAGTCAAAGTAAATGTTAAGTGTATAGCAAATCAGAAGAGGAAGCAGCAGTAGCAACAAGAGAGCATACGTAAGAGAGTGAGAGCACGGGGCGGTGGGGCATAGAGCGTCTGGTGGGGGGAGAGCGTAAAATATTGCCTGTTAAGCACACAGCATGTTGCTTTTGTTATTGCCACCTATTGATTGTCAAATGAGTTTGACGCGAGTCTGTCAAGAGTTTGCACTGAGGCGTTGATTACGTATACGACGCGTGTGACGTGCGATTAAGAGTGATCGCTGCTAGCAGAGCAGCACTAAATGTGACTCTGTATTTGTGTGTGTGTGATTGAAAAGTGAGACGCATTTGTTGATAAATAAGTCTATTGGCAAAATACTTGCTAAGCGATTAATTAATCATTAATTATTTTGTAAGATATATGAGACATATTGATATACTTATTTCATTTGAAAATTTTGTAGACTTTTAGAAATTAGAAATAAATATAAATATAAATATTTATATTTGATTATTTGCTTAAGAATATGTGAATAATTTAAAATGAATATTAATGTGAATATGAATAAGGCCGTGTATCGATTCGATATTCGATGGCATTGATTGTATTGCAATCTTGACTTGTAATCCACGCTTGAGTTGTGATAATGAAGTAATTAACCCGAAACATTTCATCAAAAATGTGCGGCAATTACTTAAACATGGAATTTCAGTACAGAATACAGGCAGTGTTGCCAATTAAGCTATTTTCCCGCTGGATCTAGCGTTTTGCAATTGGCAAATGCGGTATAGATTGTAAAATAGCGGCTAGCGGGAATTATAGCTATTTTTTAATTTTATAAAACTACTGGAAATGTTCCAAATTATTATATTTAGATTACTATTTTATATAGTAGTGAACTTTTTTTTAAAGACGCACACGGCTAAATCATCTCGATGTTACATACTTATTTAGAATATACTATAGGAATATGCTTTAATATATATAATATTAATGTAATTAACCCTTATGCCTGTTACATAAATTTGCCTATTTTCTAGGGATGCAGTGTATAATATCAACCCAAAAACTATTCTAGATTTTTCTTTTGCTTTCTTGTAGATTTCTTAGCTTTTTTTTCTAGCTATTTTTCAATATTGATATAGCTATTTTAGGCCGTGAACAGTTGGCAACACTGAATACAGGACTCGATGTCCTTGCTCGTTGTACAAACTGCGCACAAATAAAAAAAATAAAGAAAAAATTGGAGTGAAAAGCGTAAAAGTGGCGAGCAGGATGCGTGTTGAGGTCCTGTGGTTAAAGAAGGCGTGGCAGCAGTTGTGGGCGTTTTAATGAGTGCCAGCCACATGCATACATATGTGGGTATTTGTGTGTGTGTGTATTTGTGTGTGTGTGTGTGTGTATGGCTTCTGTCCTCAAAATGCCGGACATGGACACGCATTTTTGGACATCATGAGAAGCTGCAGTGGCATGTGGCGTGTGGCATGTGGCATGTGGCATATGTATAACATCTATACGTGTTGCACGAAATGCCATCGCTTGTCGCATTAATTGCCACACGCATGACACTTTTTAGACGCTTTTCTTTTCCCCTTCCCATTTTCCCGCTGCTACCAATATTTTTCGGGCGCTTATTTTAATGGCTTAAAACTACGCTAATTGGTTGGTTTAAGCCAACATCAAGCACATTGTGAGTGCAGCAAACAAAGTTGAATAGCAAAATGAATATGTACTTCAAATTGGGATTGTTCCAAGCACTTAAATGAATGGCAAAGTGAATGCTTAAATTTAGTGCTAATTCAACGCATAAAACTACTTGAAATATAAGTTTTTATTTATTCTAATTGTTTGTCGTTAACATAAATAATTATTAAGGGTCATACAACTTTTGTAACTACGCCAAAAATAGCTGTAATAATATTCTTTGAAGGGTGCAATAAACTTGAAATGCGGGACACGTGCCCTGGTAACTGGACACGCAATATAGAATTCTGTATAGAGTATAGAATATAGAATATAGAATATAAAATATAAAATATAGAGTATAGAATATAAAATATAGAATAAAGAATATAGAATATATTTATATAGTTTATCTTGAAAAAGTGACCCACCCCAATATGCTAAAAAAAAAAAGACCAACTTACATAGACATTTAAAATGATCAACAACAAATGCACCTTCCGCAAACAAATTTAACAGTCTACAGCAAATAATAATATTAGCTCTTATCTATCAAGTCATAAATGCAAAACAAACAATAGGAAGATTAAATATTAAGACTAGACGCTTAAATTAAAATGACAAACTTGAACTAAAGTCAAATAAGAAACAAACGCTTGCATTGTTGTTGCTGAGCAAGCTAACACCGACAGAGAAGAACAGCGAGGTTAGAGGCAAGCAACCAATCAAAAATCAAAAGCCAACAAAAAGAAAAAAAAAACAAATTAAACGCCGCACACATTGAGACACAAAGCTGTCAAAAAAACAGAGTGTGAGAGAGCACTGAAATCTATTGGTGTGTGAGTGACGCGCGCGTATGTTCTCTTTAATTCGGTGCTCTGCCCACCTGCTGCAATTAAAAGAGCGCGCGCGCAGCTCACACTCAAAATTCAAGGACAAGAGAGCACGCAGTTGATTTGCATATTTCGGCGAGTGAGAGAGAATGACAAACCGGCAAAGAAGCAACGACAAGCATCAAGTAATTAATTAGAGCAGGATGGGGTAGGGGGGGGTGGTGGGCGTATTAGAGGTTTTTATTGTTGTTTCACAGTGTGTTTGTGTTTTGCTTACACATGCATACATATGAATTTATTTATATTGCTGCTTAATAGATTTTCTGCTCTTATTTGTGTTGTTGTTCTCTTGATTTTTTATTAATTTGCAATGTATTTTTGAGTTCTATTTGCTGACGCCGACGTCGACGCTGGCTGCGCGCATGGCTGCATTTTAATTAGCAGCGCATCAAATTTGTTGTTGTTGTTGTTAATGCACTTAATATAAATTAATTTATTAGCGCACATTCGTAACGAGACTGACATGTGAGTAATGTAATTACATACATATGTGTGGGATGGGGGTGGGGGCCTTTATAGGGTTAACACGCGAGTTTAGCATGTGAGGAAGGCCTCAAACGTTGGCCAAGGGTGCAGCCAAGTCATGTTAGCCATGTTTGCCATGTTGTCCAAATGCACTTGAAATCAATGAATAATTTAACCAAAAACAGCACTGTTGAATACCCCTACTTCACATGCATGCCCAATTAATTTACAATTTTATTATAAGTAGCTATTTTTGTTTTAAGAAAAAAATTACTTGTTCCCTATTTTCAAAATAAATATGCATAAAAAATATCAACAGTTAGTCCAGTAATTGTTTTGACAAAACGAAAAATTTACATATTTAAGTTTGCTGATTTTTAATATTAAATTTGCTTATGGTTCTTAGAATACTTTAATAAACAAATAGTTACATAAATTGGGTTTCAAAATATTAATATTAATAATAATAAGAAAACAAATCTGCAATTTTCTGTTTGTCAAAACCAATTTTCCCGCTAGATCTAGCGATTTTCAATTGGCAAATGCGGTATAAATTGTAAAAAAAAAAAACGGCTAGCGGGAATTATAGCTATTTTTTAATTAAAAAAAAAACTACTGGAAATATTCCAAATTATTATTTTTTTTTTGATTTTACATACCTATTTAGAATATATGAATATGTTTTAATATACAATATTAATATATTTAACCCTTATGCCTGTTACATAAATTTGCCTATTTTCAAGAGATGTAGTGTATAAAATGAACCTAAAAACTAAAATAGCTTTTTCTTTGGCTTTCTTGTAGATTTCTAAGCTTATTCTAGCTATTTTTATATGTTCGGCCGTGCACATTTGTCAACACTGGTCAGAACACTTACTAGACTAACTGTATGATAAACTTTGCGGTGATTGATTAACTTTTTGACTGAACATAATAAATTTAATTATAAGAGGAAACATTTATGGACAACTGTAGCTTTTATAAATAAATTTGAAATAAACTAAACAAATCTGTGCACATAACATTTTTAATATTCTAAAATTCGTTCTCTGAAACTCGTAAATCTTTTATAATTTATTTATTTTATATCTATATATTTCAACATATAATTCATATTGTTTATAATTCGGATTTGTGGAATATAATTGCAATTTATTTAGACTCTGATCGTAATTGTTAACAAAGTATCATTCTCGGCTCTCTAATGAGAATTCCCACAGGTACAGCCATAACAAGCTATAGAGAATTGTTATTACGAAATACACGAGCAATTTAAGTACGAGTATTAATGTAGTTTATACCTAATAACAATTTGTTTTAATGATTATTTCTGATGACATCGCGTGCCGACTGCAGAAATTCCCCCTTAAACTGCGAGCTACTTTTCTTTCCTCCTCCTCTCTTTTCCTGAATTTCCCTTTGCTTCATTTCATTTTTCTTGCTAATAACTTTGGTTGTTGTTGTTGTTGCTTTTTCACTCGTTCGTTTTCAATTGTTTTTCCTGCTTCTTCTTCTTGCCCTCATATACAAATAATTGCATTTACTCAGCTCTGTTTTCTGTTGTTGTTATTTTGCTTTGTTTATTATTGTTGTTGCTGTTGTTTTTCTTCTTTTTTTTCTTCCTATTTATTTTGTGCACGTTTGTCTGTTGTTGTTATTTTTGTATTTCTTGTTGTTGTTAATGGCCGAGTATTTTACTGTTTTTTATTTTCTCATTAACGCCTCGACTTTGACCAATTGTTGTTTAGTTGTTGGCCTGGCTTTTACCCATAAATCATTTATCATTTCATTTGGTGCACAAACAAATTTCTTTTTATCTACAAAATTTATTACAATAACAATATTTCAAGCGTCAAAAGCTGCAAAAATGCCAGAGAAAATTAAAACTTCCTTCAGTCAATGTCTAAATACTCTTCCCATAAATTTCCCTAAGTATATTTCTGAAAGATACAATTGTAATCTAGTTAAAATATAGAAAATTTACTAGAATCACAGACTTTAAACAGAAATACTCTAAATACTCTTTCCATAAATTTCCCTAGCTATGTATCTGAAAGATACAATTGTATCTAGTTAACATACAAAAAAATTTACTATAATCACAGACTTTAATCAGATATACTCTAAATACTCTTTCCATAAATTTCCCTAACTATTGTAACTGAAAGATACAATTGTATCTAGTAAAAATATAACAAATATAACAAAATCACAGACTTTAAATCATATACAGAAATTATAAATCTCTTTCAATACAAAAGAGCATTAAAAAGTCTGTGCAACTATTATTACAAAATAATCATTAATAATCGCATTTTTTCTGCAGTTATAAAAATGACCATAAAATAAATAATAATATTTTTTATTGCACTCATAAAATGTAATTCAAATTACAAACTGTTATCGCCTTATCGCTGTTACTGTACAGTGTACACTCGATACATACTTAAATATAGTCGATAAATTGTTGATCATATTTATAGAGCTGCAGGAATTAAAGTGTATTTTTAACCATTTATATCAACTTTTTTTTGTTGCCTATACATTTAACATATTTACTTTTTACTTTTTGTTAAGTAAATAACTAAATTAAAGAAAGTTTCCGTCCATTATTTCGAGTTATTAAATAAGATTTAAAGTATTTGTTTAACTACCTCGTAATTTTTGCAATTTCCTATAAACTGTTTGTTATTAACGTTATTTGTGGGTCTCATATAATGAGTCTAAGTCCTCGATAGGCGTAATCCGTCACGAACACTTTCAGTTATAAGATTTTAAATCGAGGGTGTCATGCGACATTGCCCGTGTATTTTTTATTAGTTTAAAACATTAATTTGTAGTTGACTCCAACAATGGGTTAAATTTTAACCAAAAAAAAGAATTGTTTTTATTTTATTATAATTAACAACAAAAACTGTTCACTCTGAATTAAATTAGATTTATTTGAACATTTCTTTTCTTAAATACAACTAATGAAAAATTCTATTGCAAATTAAATCAACTCTTTGGCTGAGATTTTAAGATTTTCTATGTATTATCATTAATTTTAGTTTTATTAGAACATTTTTAGAACTTCAAAACTTACAATTTAAGATTAAGTTTTTAGTTTTATTCGAGAATTTTCGTAGATTCCAAATTCGCAAATTTAATCAAATTTTATACATTTGGCATTAAAATTCAACACATTTCCAACAAATTTTTCAAAGAAACTTTTTATTTGTTATTATTGTTTTTATTAAAAGGATCAAAATTTAAATGTCAACTCTACATAAATTTTGCAAAAATTCAGAAACCGCAGAAAGTTTTCAAAATGAACTTTAATCTGATTAGCTGAGATAAGGTTTACACCCTTTTTCTCTTGTGAAAAATTCTCAGCATACGTTATAATTATATAGACTATTTTTTAAATACAAATTTTAGTTTCCCAGCATTTAAGTTTGCGTTTTTGAGAGAAGAAAACAACTCATTTTCACAAAGAAATATTATATCCAGCGAATCTAGTGTTGTGTAATTGCATCATTCTAAAAAAAAAACTTGTCTACCTCATGCAAAGTATTGCATGAAGTAAAAGAAGAAAAATAGATTGAAAGTTGTAAACTTTGTTTACTTTGTTGCCACCCCTCAATATTTTCTCATTCCCCGACTCATTCCACTTAAATAAAATAGTAATTTTGACAAAAAAAAATATAACTGAAGAGAAAAATAAAATTAATTTGCAATGCAAATTACTTTTAATAAATTTTTCGAAAAATTTTTCTAGACACAGGCAGCTGTTGCTCACTTTGTATGCGGCGAGGGGGAGGTGGAAATTGGGGGCAGATTGAGACAGACAGAGACAGAGAGAGAGAGAGAGACAGACGGCAACAAATGAAGCGACGCAGCTTTATAAAGTGGCAGTTGAAGAGAGAGAGAGAGCGAAAGAGAAAGAAACACAGAGGGGGATAAAAGTCACTTAGCTGCAGTGCTGCCAAGTCAGCTTTTTTCCCGTCAGATCTGGCGTTTTTCGAATAGCAAACGCGGGCAAATATTATGATCTGGCGGTTGACGGGAATTCTAGCTTTATTTCAATTTGCAATGGCTTTTTTTGGATTTTTTTTTCTTTCACTACTTGAATAATTAAAAAAAAAAACTAAAAACTACACTGCTAAAAAAAATGTTCTAAAATCAAGATTTTGGTCTCAGAACTAAGAATTTTGGTCTAAAAAATGCGTCGAGAACTTAAAATTCTTAAATTTAGAAAACACATCTTGATTTTAAGAACATTTTAAATAAGAATAAGTTCTTAATTTAAGACCAAACACTCTTAAATTCTCAAACCAAAAATAATAAAATAAGGCAGGTGTTTTAAACTTAAAACTTATTATTTTTTTTTTTGATATTTATACTTTTTTGGATTCCGATTTTATGTTTTTTCTTTGGCTAGAACGGGTTTCGATCCCTCAACTTGTTTATCAAATATAACAAATTTATATTTTCTTATCAATTTAAGATTTTTAATTCTTATATTAAGAACTGCGAATTTGTATATTAATATTCTTAGTTTTATTAATTTGGTCTTAAAATGTTCTTATTTTAAAGACAAAATATTTAAGATGAATGTTCTTGATATTAAAAGTTGGTCTTTTTTTTCAGTGTACAAAGGCTTTTTATTTGGATGTTTTTTTAAAAATGGTCTAGCTTTTTCTAGCTTTTTGACAATGTTGATATAGCTTTTTCTGGTTTCTGAAGAGTTGGCAACACTGTTCGGCTGGTTGTTCGACTCACTGGACAGAGAGAGACAACTGATGACAGGGCGTATAATTTATGCACAGGGGCGAAGCAGATGACAATGGGGGTATAAACAGGGAGGGGAGGGGAGATGGTTATATCCATGGCTATGGCGACGTTTAATGAATCATGGAGAAAGAGAGGAAAATGTGCGGAAAAACTTGGGCACAGAATGAAACAATTTTCGATGGAAATGATAAAACGATGAAGGTACTTAGTATTATGATCAAAGCAGGGAAGCAAATATTATATATTTCCACAAGTGGAAATCAATTGAGCAGTTCACAATGCTGGAATAAGATAAACAAATTAACACATTTTCCACCCGTAGGGGTAGTTTTAAAAGCTGACTTGCTTTTTAATAATAAAATTTAATTGGTCTCAATACATTTTTCATCATTGGGGGTTGATAAAAAAATTGGCTAATTGTAATTCCAATAAATTTAAATAAATTAAATAAAAATGAGTAGTTGCAATTTAAATATAATATTATTCAAACTTAACTAATATTTCTTTCATTGGGATAGTTTCTTTTAGTCTTTAGTTTCGGACTTTGGTTAAAAATTATTTAAACATTTGACTTGTTTCCAAAAAAAAAAAAAAAAAAAAAAAAAAAAAAAATAGTAATCTAGATAATTTAAATAAAAGGAGAATAAGTTTAATAAATTTTCCATTTTTAGGGGAAGTTTCCACATTTAACTAGCTTGGAAAAGGAGGACAACTTATAGAACTTCCCACCTGTAGGGGAAGTATTTTCTACAGTTGACTTCAGTTAAAATTCAAAGCAATCTTGAAAATAGGAAGAAACTTAAATAAATTTTGAAAATTTTAACAGTAGTAAATTCAAAAATAATATAAATTTCCCATCTGTAGGCGTATTTTAGCAGAGGGCTTTAATTTTAATTCAAATATAACTCGAATAACGCAGAAAACTTTTTAAATTTACTATTTCTATTATATATTCTTTCTATTTCCACAGTTTGAAATCAATTGAAATTTTATTAAGATAAAGGAACTTAATTAAACTTATTTTTTCCACTTTTTGGGGGTTTTTGAATAACAGACTTTACTTTTAAATCAAAAAGAGCTTTAAAAAAAGTAAACAAATGAAAAATGTATAAGGTAAAAAACCAACTTTACTTTCAATGTAAAATTCATAGTCAGCATATAACAAGATAGTCACGACACGACCGACAGACAGGCAGAGAGACAGAAAATTCGATTGACATTCAATCAAAATCAAATAATATTCATTTTTTGGGACGACAAAATTCATGTGGTTCAGGTGTCTGGAACTGTTGTTTGACGACAACGACGACAATGGAATGTGGGAAGTAAATAAGTTATAGACTAAAAGATACTCTTTTATTATAATTTTTAAAATAAAAATTATTTTTAAATTTTTATTATAAAAATTAAAAATAATAATTGAATGTGAATATCTTATCAACCAAGTAGTGTATTTCCAAAAATATTCATAATGCGTGGCTAAAAACCTTTCATGTCCATTAAGGACGTATTTGAGGGATATTTTATTTATTATATATTATTATTATTTAAGAACGTATTTTAAGGATACAAATTAAATTTAAGTATTATTTTTGATATTAATTTTAAAAATTGAAAAATAAGAGTTTAAAGTAATTTTTATAATAAAAGTAAGTGTTATTTGCTATCCCTGCTTTTATTATATATTATATTTACAAAGGACAAAAATCTAAAGCAATTTCTACAACAGTAAATTTAAATTTTAGTTTCTCCTTTAATCTAAACTAAATACAGGGTATCTCAGCTAAATACACGTGTCGTTATTTCCATTTGCGTGCCATCATGAAAAACAATAAAAGTTTTTCCACTCGCACACGCTTACTTCATTTTCATTTTCTTCAATTTTCTCTCGTATTTTTTTTTCCTTTGTTTTCCCGAATTTCTTTTTTTTTTCAACTGTAATCGAGAATCTCTGTATGAAAATTCAGCTAGTATTTCAGTGGCCGCAGGACACATTGCATGTGTTGTTGTTTGTTTTTGGTGTTGTTGTTGTTGTGTTTTTTGTTGTGTTTTTTTGTTGTGTTTTTTGTTGTTGTGTTTTTTGTTGTTGTGTTTTTTGTTGTTGTGTTTGTTGTTGTTCGTTGCTGTTGTTGATTTTATGATGTTTGTTGCTGTCGTCATCGCATACAACATAAATTGACGTGTTTGCAAAAGTTTTCGATATTTATATTTGAATATGTATTTGCAATTTAGGTTTTATTGATAGCCTCTGTCTGTTTGCACTTCTCCTCTCTTCCCCTCTCTTCCACTCTCTCTCGCTCTCTTTGTCCCTTCGTTTTCCTTGTCAATTTGTTGATTTTTGCGTGGCACGTGTTGTATTTATTTGGTTTTTTTATTCTTATTTTTACGGCTTATTTCACACACGAAATGGAATCCCTTAAAAAAGGGAGGAAACATCCCAAAATTGTTTTGTTATTTATTAAAAAATTGGCATGCCACGCCCCATTGGCAAATACATATGTTTGGAAATATTTGACTTGTTGGCTTTGTTGTTGGTTTTTGCAGTTATTTACTGAACAATTTTTGTGGATTTCTGAATTCAATTGCATTTGAATTGAATAACATCATTTAAACTGTTGTTGGTTGGGGGAGACAAAGGAAATGCATTGATTGATTGAAGGGATGTCATCTATATGTAATGGAAAATCTTTATTCCTTTATTACATATTGAAAATTTCATTGTTATATCACACTGTTAACCACTGTAAACATAACTCTGAATATAGTGTCAGGAATTTTGTTAAGAGAGCGTTAAAAGCAAGTCAGAGATGTGTTGAAATGTAAATCAAAAAGAACAAATTTTTAAATATCCCACATACTAAGGAATAAATTCTTAATTTATAATTACATTTCTCTTTTTGGTTTAGCAAGCTACATTCTTACATCGATGTCAAAGAGAGTAATTTTTAAATATTCCTTTTGCTCTTGTTTGATATAATAATGTTAAATTCATTAAAGTTCCCTTAGCTCGCATTCTACATTATCACTTAATTATCACAATCAAGCATCATTCTTAGAAAGGTGGAAGAGAATTGTGCCAAAGGGATTTTTCACTTATTCAACATTATCCCTAAATTAAATGACGCACTTTATTTGCAAGCATTATTTTTGACATAATGTCAAGAAGAGCGCGCTTGCAAAGGGATATTTTACTCACTATGCGAACATGGTTGTATTTATACATCTCTATATGTATGTTGTACCTCTCTTTCTTTGCTCAATAGAAGAGAGTTGTGCCAAAGGGATATCCTTAATGTGATCCGACTCTTTACTAAATTACCCTAATAATGATCATTTGAATTTGATAGCAACGATTTATCTCTGCTGCTATTACACAGTCTCTCTCCTTCTCCCTTTCACTAGCTCAGTTACAATCCCATTTTGTCCGGTCTCTCATTCGCTGAAATCAAACTTTTTCCTTCCGTATGCATTTCACTTTTTCTCCCATTTCAGTTTTCATTTTTGCTTTTCGTTTTCCTTTTTTTTGTTGTTGTTGTTCACAGCATTTGCACTTTTTTATTGCATTTAAATGTACACAGACAGGCACAAATACAAACATACATACAGACGCGCAAACATGCTTTGTTTTGGCTGCTGCTGTTGTTGTTGTTGGTGTTGTGGTTTGCATTTCCGTTGCTCTTATCATGCAATAGCAGCGGTTGCTGCCTTCCTTGCACACACACAGACCTGCACAGAAAAAAAATAAAAACAAACAAAAAAAAAGAGCAAAGGCAAAACAAGAAAACTATGACAAACGTGTGACACAAAAAGCGCCGAATAACGCGGCTGCGGTCGCGGCTTCACAGCTGACACAGCAGCAGCAGCGAGCGGCGGCGGCGAGGCGGCGGAGCGGCAAAGAGCGAAAACACTAAGCGCAAAAAGCTTAGACAATATAAGAGCGCAAAATGAGTGAGTGAGAGCGGAAGAGTGCTAAAGTTGTGACGGGCCGACAGAGTGAGTGTGAGTGTTTTGTTATGCGACAAACTTGTTGTTTGTTGTTATTGTTATTGTTATTGCTACTACCGTTGATTATGTTGTAGTTGTGTATTTTTATTCCCTCACATTTTGTCTTGTTTTCGCTTTTGCTTAACAAACGCAATAGTCAAAAGAGATAGTAGGCTGTAGATGCTGTGGGGGAGGTTAGTTTGTCTGATGTGTTGCGGTCGTTCATCTAACAACCTAAATAAGTTTCGCTGCCTCCAGTTTCTTTTTATTTTATTTTTTTTGCTCTTTTCTATATTTTTCTTTTTGGTCTCCATGGTAATGGAGTGTCAGAAGCATATACCCAGCCATCACAGACGGACATCCGACCGACTGACTGACTGACTAACTGAGTCACATTGTGAAAAGGCCTAACCCACCAAAAAAGACAACAACAACAAAAACAACAACAACTCACAAGAGGCAAACGGCGTTGACAGCAAGACGAGAGTTGGTGACATGTAGTCTATATACGTCTGTATGTGTGTGTGGGGAGAGTGGAACGTATGTAGGTGATTCGCATTGTGCGAGTCATGCACACATGCAAGCACATATTAATTTGATACTTATTTAAGAGAGCAATACAAATGATTCTGCATTACACTTAGAAAAAGATCAAGTATTCCTTGCGTAAAAAATTGGATATTTAAGTACAAACGATCTGAAAAGTTCGGAATCTCCAAAACTTAGTACAAATATCTCATTTCCTCAATCTTAAAATAAGATTTCATTGCGATACTTTAAGTATCTTTATGGATTAATTCAAGTATGTAAGATATCGAATATATAAATTAAGTTTATTTCAATATTGAAGCAACTGGATTAAATACACAGCAATCTTTAATTCTAAGAGCAAATGTTTAGTATAAAAAGCTCTGGTTTTTCTGACGGTATTTTAATTATATATTCCAATTAAGTTTTGTTGAAATATGACTGTCATAGGAAAGGTCAGTTGGAATTTTAAATTTATGGTAGTTTTTTAATTTTAGGATGTCACATTTTTGCGAGTGTAAATATTTACAATAGATCGCTTCATTTAAATTCAATGAATAACTCTCTTATTAAGGATAAACACACATGCAAGTGAATGAAGACACACACACACACACTTTATCGTTGTCCACTCTCTTCATTATGCCATGTCTCTTATGCTGTTCACTGTCCGTTCATTAAATGACGCACTTCTGCTGCTGCTGCTGCTGACTTCGTTTCGAGACAAATGCGACTTCGAAAACAAAACAACACAATGCCGTTACAGGCAGCGACGGCAACGGCGACGTCGACGTCATCGTCGTCAATATATCAAGCGTTGACGTTATTGCAAGCGCATTTGCTCTTCCCTTTGCCGCTCCCACTTCCTCTCTGCCAAGGCGCACTCTTTATATGCAATTTGAAGCAGCGCGCTGTCGACGTCATCGCTAGCCGTAAATTACCAGTAAAAACAAGTAAATAAATAAAAAATAAATTCGTATTTGCTGTGCCTCTCCAACAAAATGCGAAGTGGGACGGACGTAAGAAAAATGCATTTTTCTTATTTGTATTTTTTTATTTGCTTTCCTTTTCTTTTCTTCTTTAAATTTTTCTGCGCTTTTTACATTTTGTGAATTTTTGTGCGGCGAGTTTCTTGTTCATATTTGTCACCTGTTTTGTGCACGGAAATAATTAACAACAATTTTCGTACGGTTCGTTGACATATTTTTCCGCTAGCACATACAGTTAGTCAAGAAAGTGTTGTGATATAAGCAAAAATTTAAACAATTTGTGTAGTAAAAAATATATAATTTTTATGGATTTTATCAAATTGAACTATTTTTAAAAATAACAAAATAAATATGTGAATTTTTGTTTGTCAAAAGACTTTCTAGACTAACTGTTTGTACATATTTTTTGATTGTTAACTGCGTTTAATTTATGGCAGCTGAAAAATAATAATTTAATATTTAAAGACAACAACGAGTGGTGGGAGGTGAGGTGAAATGACAAGGTCAATGCTCAGTTCGTCCAAAAAGAAAGTACAGAGCTAGCAGATACTCTACATTTCAAAGTAAGTTCAAAGCAGATTATGCAATTCATAGAAACTACGTGATCAAATAAATAAAGAAAAGTAAACACACACACAGATACTTACATATACATATTTAGAATGCATCAAACGATGTGTGTTTGTGTGTGTGTGTGTGGGTTCAAAGTCATATTTCAACTATAATCTTATCAGCTTTTCAATGTTGAGTTATAACCCAAAAGAGAAGCGACGAAGAGAGTGTGAGAGCCGAAACATGCAAAACAATTTATAAAACTAGACAAACACACACACACACACAAATAGCGCGTGAGAGTGGAAGAGCGGGAGAGCGAAAGCAAGAGAGAGAATGCGGCGACTGGTTATTAATCCTTTTTAAGCAGCATGTGTCCTCATGTTGGCATTTTAGGACTCTGATTTCTTTATTTTACACTCTTTCTATACAAAATATATAAATACATACACATTTTTCCGCAAAATTTGTTTTATTGCCTGCACGTTTATATGTGTAAGTAAAGGGGGGAAATGGAAGGGGTACAACAAAGTGAACGTCGCCATGTGTGCAAACAGACTGCTCTCTCTCTCTCCTTCTTCACAACTCCTTCTGCTTTACAGGCTTACCACTCTCTTTAACTCTCCCGCTCTCACTCTTACTCTTTCTAGCACTGTGGTTGGTGTTGCTCCCTCGTTGCATTTGAAAATAAATTTGCATGCAGCTGCGACGA
This sequence comes from Drosophila kuntzei, assembly GCA_035042165.1. Lineage (NCBI taxonomy): Eukaryota > Metazoa > Arthropoda > Insecta > Diptera > Drosophilidae > Drosophila > Drosophila kuntzei. The sequence goes on along the minus strand of JAWNLU010001919.1, from coordinate 89,320 downwards.
CGACGACGACGGCGGCAAGCCAACAATTGTTGCGGCAATGTCCTGTGCCAGCTACGTTTACCCCCCTATTCATCATCCCCTTTCCCCATTACACACTCCTTTAGCATTTACAACAAACAGAAGAAGAAGAAGCAGCAGTGGAAGCAGAAGAAGCAGCAGTGGAAGCAGAAGAAGCAGCAGTGGAAGCAGAAGAGCAACAAGACAAAAAAAGCAACAGCTTCACTGTGGTTGCCTGTGGGCCAAAAAAATAACCACCCAACAACTTCCTCACTTTTGCACTTCTCCATTTCCATTTCCATCTCCTTCTCTATCTGCTTCTCTTTCCACACTGCTATCCTATCCGTTCGCCAGTTGCTTCAAAATTTACGACCAAGAGCATTTTCAAGAGTTTTATGCGCGTTGAGTGGCAGCGACAGAGAGGGAATTTCGGAGGGGAGCATAAGAGAGAGGATCCTGCGCTGGCTGCAGGACTAAAATTTAAGCTGGCCAAAAACTACACACACAAACACACATAGACATAGTACAAGCACAGATATGCCCGATAGTTATTTGCCTGGTTTCTGTTTTTAGGCCCGGTTTCATGATTTTTATTTTTATTTTTTTTTTTGTTGACCTCTTCACTCCTTTCACTCCTTTCACCACTTCTACCCTGTACTACAACCCTACAGCATTCCATTCTCTGCGACCCTTCAACTCACTGTTTCATTTCATTTCGCTTTGGTTTTTCCTGTGCCAGTTATTTATACTCTATAAAACACATAAGTCGGGTATATTAGGCTGAATTACAAAGTTTATTAAAGTTTTATATTAAATGTTTACTCTACAAAGCATCTGCTAGTCGAGCAAACCTGTTAATATTACTGATTTTTCTGCTACAGGGCATCTGCTAGTCGAGCACTGACTACAAATTGTAGAAACTTCATGACAATTTCTTGTTTTAGCAACAACAAAATTGTTAAACGTTTTCAGTCCTTGTCTATCCATAATATTTTTTTCTACAGGATATCTGCTAGTCGAGCACACCCAGAAAAGTATTATTAGTGAGCTCTCATAATTTGAAATGCGAAAAAGTTCATTTTGTAGTCAATTTCTAGCACAGAATATTCTTGTTAAGCTTTGCTACAGGGTATCCGCTAGTCTAGCACTTACGATAAATTTCCAAATTTTAATGACAGTTCTACTAACAAAGTGGTAACAGAATGGGTTCCTTAAATTTCCCGCTTTTGTTTGCTGCAAGGTATCTGCTAGTCGAGCATACCCAACTCTTTATATGCTCTTTTTTTTAACATTTAGTGCATTTTACCAGTCAGTCGTCACTCGCCAGTCAGGAAGTAGAAAATTTTCCGGTTTTACTGTGCGCTCGTGATGCCAGGAAATCGTTCCTCTAGTTTCTAGGATTGAGGAAAGAGACGAAAGAGCAGAAGAGAGTCGGAATTGAGGGATTCGCGAATGAAATGAAAAGCTCCCCTCCATTTCTCCCCTCTTCTTCTCTCTTCTTCTTCTGGCTGCTGTGGCAATTGGGTTGATGGACGCGTAATTTTTGGTTCTGTTAGCCAAAATGGAAAATGGGAGCATTTATTGAACTTTTCGCTAAAGATATTTTCGTATTTTACGAAATGGGTTAAAAACGTTAAGGGTATGAGGAAATTGGGGGTCGGGAATCGGGGGGAGTACCAAAATGTAGGCCGTTTATTTTAGTTGAAGAAGGGCTAAAAGAGTTTTCTACTTACACTTTGACTGTAACTGTAATGAGTTTGTGACTGAGAGAATTGATGAATGGTAGAAGCTTGAGACGCGATCAAAGGTGTAAGAAAATGACTACGAGATACCCTGTACCTAGCTCTAAGATTCAACAACAATTATTTAATTTTACATCGCTACAAGGCTAAAAATGTTCCAAGGTTTTCCCTATAAAGCAAACAACTTGCTAACTACGTGCCACAAGATGGCGCCAGTACAACTTTAAACTAGGGATAATAATATTGTTTTAAATAACTTCCTTGTATATTATGTGATTTTAATGAAATTTGTATGATTGATAGAAATAATAGTTTATTGCGTAAGTTCAATAGTAAATCTATAAATAAATTGTATATATTTTCTATGTATAGATTTAAAAATTATTTCTGAAATATATTTTGTGTTTATTATGCGATTGTAATGAAATTTTTAGGATTAATAGGAAGAATAGTTAAATACGTAATAGTATTATCAATAGTAACTTCCGTAAGTAAATTTTATCCCTTTATTTCGTATAGATGTAATACTATTTTCTAAAATAAACTTTGCGTTTATCTTGCGATTGTGGTGAAATTTTCAGGATTAATAGAAAGAATATTTAATTACGTAAATTCAATGATAAATCCATAAATAAATTTTATCAGATAAAAAAACTAACAATTTACACACTTTAAAAAGTCAGAGTTATATACTTTTGTCTGTTACATGTTATAATATCCATTTCAGGTCAATCTCAAACATTAGAAGGTATAACAATTTTAATAATTTAATAAATATTCGAATATTCTCAAGTCGAAGCTTTATACAATTGCAATATTATTCTCACTTTCTAATATTTCATTAATTAATTAAATAAAAACTTACTTTTTAAATATTTATAAAATAAACTAAGATAGGAATATTTTTTCAGATTTGGGGGAAATTTCAGATAAGATTTGAATTACAAGAAACAAGGAAACTCTAAATAAATTGTCAAATTCCATATATCAATCTAAAATCTTTTTTAATATACTCACAACTTGAGTTCACTTCCTTTTAAACTCCCGTATATTTTGGTAGGTAAATTTAAAATGAGATGAAAAAATATTTACTCATTTCATTAAAAAGCAACGTAAGAAAAATTCGAAAGAAACAAGATAAATAACTTATATATATTTTCATAGTTTGGCCAACATTTTTCTTCATTTTGTGTAAATTGCATGAATATTTTTTACTTCAACTGGAAGGTGAGAAGCTGATAAAGGGGGGAAGAGAGAGAGAGATGAAGTTTGAGTGAAACCAAAGTGAAAAAAATCTATTTTTCGCACACTTTGCGCATAGCTAAAACCATGAAAAAGAAATATCTTTTGCATAATTTCATAATGAGCACTGAACTAACACAAGCTTCTGTCAAAAGGGGGGAGAAAGAGACGAGGAGAGGGGAGTGGAGGGCATGGGGATGAGATCTAGTAGTTAGGGCATGTCAAGGGCGGTGCGACAGGAGGGGGCGTGGTTGTAGCATATGCTCTGCTTGGCATTTCAAAATGCGTTCGCTTTTTTTCACTTTGAGTTTCAGGCAAATTGCTCATACGCCACGTTGCACGCCACGAATGCGGGCCAAAAGAGACCAGAATTAAGGACCGTTAGATGTACATATACACAGAGAGAAATAAATCAAGTATTTCGTTCTCAAAACGCCACATTTCAAACTTGATTTCTCACTAAAATTTAAATTACTAAAGAAGAGTATTTTGTATTGATTTTAAGTGAGAAATTTAAGTACGATATTTTAAGTATGATATTTTAAGTACGATATTTTAAGGCTGAAATTTAAGTATTTTAGTATGTTCAAATTTAAATTAAGTTTAAAACGTACTTGATTTAAGTACAATTCAAAATCATATTAAAATATAAACATGATATGAACTTAATTTAAAATCGCATAAACTTGAATTGTATGTATAAAATGTTCTTGAAATAAGTGTTATAAGCATCATGAAACACCTCAAGCTACCTAAAAAAATTATCAAAATCATAAGACTGACTATAGAATATATTATATAAGAATTAAAGTACTTGATTTTAGATTTTACCTACTTGATCTGTGAGTCGAATTTGAGTACTTATTTCTAGTAATGTTTGAGTTTTACTTGATTCAAGATTCTTTGTTCTTATATTAAGATTGTTAGTACTTGGTAAAAGAATTATAATGCTCATTTTCAATAATTCTTACTTATATCAAGTATAATTTTATAAGTATCAAAAATACTTTGTTCGATTTGATTCATACTTAATTTAAGTACGCTCTTTTTCTCTCTGTGTATGTGTGTATATGCCTCCAAGGTAGGCGTGGCAGCATATAGGCAACGTTCATAATTATGATTATATGAGCTCTGATTACACGTATTGCATGCGAGCCTAGATTGAGAGAAAGAGAGAGAGAGGGATAGAGAGAAAGAGAGAGCGGGAAATGGGGGTTGAGGGTTTTCCCCCACTGTAATTTGGCCTGCGGCATTGACTAACTGACTTTGATGGCTAAGTGAGTGTAAGCCAGCGAGTTGACATTTTGGTGCTGCTTTGGGCCACAGTCAACGGTTAATTGTTTGCTTGTTTTGGCTTTTAGCGCAATTCCCAATGCAATTTTCCCTTGATTTGCCGCAATTTCACTTCATATTCGATAGGAAAGTGAGTAAATGCTATGTTTATTCGATTAATGTCAACAATTAACGTTTGTGCAATAGAAATGAAGAGTTTCTTAGTGAAAAATGCAGAAATACATATAAAAAATTATTATTATTGATTATTTGTGTTATCGAATACAATTAATCGAATATTTATTGCTTAAATCCCAACTAAATAATGAGTTATTTTAAGATAAACCATTCATCTGGAAATCTAACTGCTAAAAACATGCAAATTAGGTTTATCGAACGTGTGTTATCGAATATATGAGACAATTTGGCATAAAAGAGACACACGATTACATAAAAAGCATGAAATTGAGTATGTGTTTAATTTAGAATGATGACTTACTAATTAAGAATGATTTTTCGAAGAGATCGCATTATGTTGAGAACAAATTACTAAAATCAATGTTATCGAATACATGTCATCAAAATTTTGCTATATTAAAAAACAAATGAAGAGTTCTTTGACAAGGTGATTTAAATAATATTCTTCAACTTAAAATAATAAAAACTTAAAAGGGAGCTACTAAATGTATGTGTTATCGAATATACATATGTAATCGATTATAATTCTTACAGTTTACAGGAAAATAAACTGATTGTAGAAGATCAAGTGATTAGCGTAGCCAAACTATTAAATATCTACAATAAAGCTACGGTCTGAGTTATCGAATATACACAAGTAATCGAATATTTAATACAAATTACAATTAAATTTGTTAAACTAAACATATTGATGTGAATAGTAAAATATTAATGGTTCTTAAAAGATATAGTTAAAATAGTTAAAATATTTTAAGATTAATGGTTCTAAAAAGAGATGTTCAAAAATTTGTGTTATCGAATACGATTTTTTAAATGCAAGTAATCGAAAAGCTTTAAATTCTTGCGCACATTTATGATAAAGGGGAATTCCAAATAAATGAACGGAATCTCAACTTGCAAGTTTTCTAATTACTGGTCACAGTTTGTGTGTTTTTCCTTTTTCGCTTTTCTTTGCCATCTCTTGCTGTTTCTTTTTCTTGCCACTTGGCAAACAACAACAATCAAAAGGGGGGAGAATGAAGGAATCTCGACTTAATATTTGTCCCTCCCCTTCAAACGAAATGACTTTTTGCATAACGAAGGCAATATCTGAACTTAGATGGAAGATGAAGAAAACAGCAGGTGAAGACGAACGAAATGAAAATGAAAAGGAGACAAAGAAGAGTTGAAGGGAAAATAAAGGGATTACCAACTGTAAAAAAAAAGCTGATAAACAAATCGACGACCACTTTGACAAACTTTTTTGTAATTGCAAGTTCGTTGATGTTATTGAAGTTGTTTGTCTTCCTTCTTCCCTCCTCCATCTTTTTCTTCTTCTTCATCATCAGTCTGTCTGTTTATCTATCTACTCTTTTTTCCAGCTGGTTTGCCTTCTGTGTTAATTTCCTTCCAGTCATGTGATGTTCTTTATCTAGGTAATTTGTATCTGTATCTGTATCTCAAACTGTATCTTGTATCTTTCAAATCGCGTCTGTATCTGTATCAGTATCTGCATCTGTATCAAAAGGCCCTCAAAGCAGCAACGACATTTGAACTACTAAAGTTGTATGTCAACCTGTTTTCAAACTGACACCAAACGGATCTCAACTGAAGCGAGCCAAAGAAAAGGAGAGAGAAGAGAGAGAGAGAGAGAGAGAGGGAAGAGTGGGTAGACGGAGAGTAAAGCAACCCCAGCCAATATGTTGCTAAACATCTCCTCTGTCTCCGCATCTACTTCTGCTTTCATGTGGCCCACCTGCATCTAAAAATAAAAGGCGGCCCCAGTCAACATATTGCACAGTGGTTACAATTGAAAAATCATTTACGAAAATTTCAATTTATTTTAATAATTGGTAACATAGAAAAAATAGAAAACGGTAGTAAAATACAGTAAGTGATTAATGGTCAAAAATAATAGTTGAATCACAAAATATGTGTAGCTTGTAGAAAATTTACTGTAAGAATTAATTTTAGTCAAAGTTCATATACGACTAGATGATTTTCATTAAATTATGGAACTCTCTGGAAAAAGCACTACATTTTATAAGTTACACACATTTTTTTTGACTCCACATTAATTAATTACAGTAAAATCTCCCATTGTCTACCTCAATATAAATCTCAAATGGCTTTAAACTTAACCAAATCTTTTATTTTACTGAAAAATTCGACATTACTATAGTAAATTCATTAAGTCAAATTAAATTTTTCAGTTGGAATCGTAAATATATTCGAGTCATGTAGAAAAATGTAGTCACAAAAGCTCGAGTTATAGGAATTAAAAAATAAAATGTTCTTCACTTTTTTTTCCTTATAAACATATTTTTGTGTAATTTAAAAGAAAAACGTGTTTTAAAAAAAACCTGTATATTTTAATTATGTTATATTTTCTTTAGTATTTAAAAAAAAAAAAGCCAATCTCATTAGTTGTTAATTATAAAAATATGAATGTTTAATACAATTAATAAAAAAAACCGTAGCATTTTATTAAGTATTATTTTATTTTTATTATTTATTTGTTATCTCGTACCACTGTGTTTGAGTGTCTGTGTTTGTATATCTTGTTGTTGTTGTTGTCTTCGTCTGTGCTCACCTTCAATTCAAGTCAATTACTTGGGAAAATGCAAGGCCCTCAACCTCCCCCTCTTTTCCTCTCCATCTCCCTTGTTACCTCTTACATTCGTCTTTCCCACCCCTTGACAAAAACTCTTTCTCTCTAAAATAAAACTTTACTTTGGGTCTTGCGTTTTTATACGCTATTCGTTTCATGTTTTGTTGTAATTGACATTTCAATTGATTTAAGTTGACATTAAATGCAGCTGTGAAACTATGGACAAGTTTCCCAGTTCCAGAATTCCACATAACGGCATCAAAGTTACCGTTTTGGGAAAGTTTTTGGGTGAAAAAAGAAGAAACCACAAAATGAAATGTGTGAAAAATTATTATGCTCTCAGTATGTTTTTGGCTGCTTTTCAATATAACATCAAAGTGAGGGAAATTGCAACTCAACATGCAATCCAGGAACTTGTCTTGTCTGTGATCTATGTCTTCTCAAAGTTGAGTACGCTCGACTTGCAGATACCCTGAGGTAACATAATTGAATCTATTTTTAAAATATATTTTTGTGAACAGCAAAAAAGTTCTTCATAATAAAAGTTAATTTGCATCCGATTGTTCCTATGATATAGTAATCCGACTTTGATCCAATTTGATCAGAATGTAACAGACAGTCCCAAATATACAATCTGTAAGTTTGGTTAAGATATCTTAAGAAACAAAAAAGTTTTTCCTTTGACCTCAATTTGACCCACTTACAGGTGGAATTTTGCAAAACGCCGTCTTATTTCAGCTTTTTACGTATTTACCTATGTCAGTGAATCATTCAGGACAAAGAGTTTTTTATATATAGATAGTAAAATGTATAAATAACAAATTTCGAAAATAAAATTAAAAATATACAATCGAAAATTCCTTCAGCATTTACACAAACTTAACACGCCCTATTTTAGGTTTACAGTCAGTTCAAAGAAGTTTACAGCTAAAGTTTAGTTAAAGGTGACTATATTAGCAAAGTTTATTTCTTAACTTATTGAAAACTCAAATAAATTCAACTAAAGTTTCAAGTAATACGAAAAGCAAACAATATTTCTGTAATCTAAGCTTAAATGTTGATTTTAACGACAGTCTTCAATTATGTGGGCAATTTTGAATGGCATTAAAAGTGTCAATTTATTTTATTGAAACAGATTAAAATGTACACAAAATGTGCATTTAAAGCATTTTGATGTTCATTAAGGAAATAAATTACGTATATCAAATGTCACAACAATTAAATGCAATTGTTTTTAACAAGTTGCATATTTGTTAACAAGTGAATGCACAAACAACAACAACAATATTTCTGTGTATGCCGAATGATTAAATACTCTAGATAATAATTATAATAATTGTATTAATGTGTTATCTGATATTAGTATACTTTTGTAAGCATATCATATTGTGAATGTGTAACCTGATTTTAATCTGTTTAATTCTCAAATCAAACTCAGATTGAAGCGCTTTATTTTCACAGTAAATTGAGTGAAATATTTATTTGTCGCTTTGATCAATCGATGATTATTACAGATAATATTTAATAAGTACAGATGATTCATCTTTAAAGTGAAAGATTTTAATTTTAAATGCTTCTAATTTTGTGTATTTAATAATATTTAAATTCAGATAGCATATTTAAAATATAAAAGAAATGTTCGAGGCATTTAAATATGAAAAACTCGAAATAGATAAACAAAATGTCAAAAAAAAAATAAATAAAAAAATAGAAAAACAAATTCAGAATTTCCAGTTTTAGGAACTCGTATAATATGTACGTATGTTAATAGCCATTTTTTAGAGTCTAGCGAATTTTTAAATTTGTTATTTTTTTTTTTTTAGATATTTTATTCTGTATTATTATTATTATTATTCCCAACAAATTCCCAAAACTGGTACACAATTTTTCAATATACTTTTCATTTTAAGTCGAAAACTTTTTCTTTAGTAACAATATAAAATTTTAATATATATTTTAATTAAACGTTGAACTTATTTATTTAATATAATTTTACATTAAAAATAAAATTAAATAGACAATAAAAAATTTAAATTTTAAAAAAGAATGAAAAGAAAATTATTAAAATTGTCAATAGCTCGTTTAAAAGTTCGCTGATGATAATTTTGCGTGCTTAATTATTTGTTATATAAGTTATATAACTGGGTAGGAATAATAAAATATGTTTTACAACACTGACAAGCTTTAATATTCTCGCATTAACTGACACTGAAATTAAAGCCTAACACTTGCCATAAAATATTAAGAAACATACTCTTATTTTTAGCAAAAACTCATCATTAATCAAGGCTTAGATCTGGTTATAAACGAGGCGCAAAATGTGGCACAAACGTTAAGAGCATGAAGCAGAATGCATAGATACGAGTACAGTAAACACACAATAACAACAACGACAACAATGGGAGGTAACCCATATCAATTTGGCCAAAGGTCGAATGAGTCCAGACCAAGTGTTGATGGTCAATAATATTTCACATCCCCTTCAAACCAACCCAACATCAAGTGGCCAAGCCAAACATCATTAAGATGGCCTAGAAAAGTGGGGTTGAAAGCAGGTTATGCAGGTTTTTGGTATGACAATGACACAAATGCTTATGACATGTAAAAAGTTTGGCTAATTGTGCCAAGAAGAGAGAGAATGAAAGAGAGAGAGAGGTGCTCAATTGGATCAATATTTGCCAGTGTTGGTAAACAAGCTAGAGTTGGCTAGAACTGTTATTAAGTTTCAGTCAAATTAATTACTTGTAGTGTTGCATAGATTGATATTGTAGTATATGCCCACAAAAGTGTTGGTTAATGTCACTAAACTCTTGATGGCAATGACGCCGCCCCAAAACAAACACACATTATTTATTTTCATTTATTTGCCGTTTGCAACTTTTCATGCTCAACACAACACAACAAAAAGAAATAGAAAATAACTGTAAACAGTAAAAGCAGCTGAAAAGAAAGCAACAACAACAACGACAACAACAAGCTACACTTAAGCCAAATAGAGCGCACACAACAACAACAACAACAACAGCAGCAACAAAATGGAAAGCAAAACACAACACAACAACAGGCAATGTAAAGTCTATGTATGCATACACACACACACACACACACACACACACACACACACAGATACTAAGAGATCGAAAGAGAGGGGAAACAAAACAAGCTTTGGCAAGCAGCAGACGAAATGTTGCTGCCGGCGAACAGCAACAATTTGCAGCCAGCAACAACCTCCTCTTTCTTGCCAGCAATAACAGTGCTTCATAAGAGCGTACGGCATAGAGTGAAGAGAGAGAGGGTAAGAGGCGGACGTGTACTAAGCAGCATAAGGTCGCCGCGTTCGGTTGCCAAATGTTTTGCCTTCGCCCCAAACTTTTGCGACTACTCGACTCCCTTGGGCCACAGCTCCCTCTCTCTTCCATACACTCACTCTCTTCGACTCAGTCAGCTTTGATGAGTGGGTGGCCAGCCAGACGATGGCAGAATAAGAGAGGCAAAGAACCCTTCGCTTTTGGAAGCGCAATTTGATGAGTTTTTAATTGGTAGTTGTTGTATTTGCTGTTGCTGCTATCTTTCCCTTTTTTTTCGTACTTTTGTGGTAGTTAAAGCTAAGCTTACCAGATGTACTAGAAACAAGATTGGGGCGTGTATTTATATGTGTATAAGTATGCTTGTCTGTGTATGTTCATATACTTATTCAATAGATATTCATCATGTGCTCGGTAACTTGATAAAAACTTCCAAGTGAGAGAGCATTGAGTTTGGTATGCGGCATTTTGAACTTGCATAAGCTTGTGTAAACACACGATTACACGCATACTAGCTTACATACAGTTAGTCAAGTAAATGTTTTGACAAAATAAAAAATACATACGTTTTTCTATAAAACAAGCATTTTACTTTTCTCTGCACCTTGATATTCAGTGAATTCAACAAGGCAAACAAATTTACTTTTCATTTTATTTTTCAAAATAAATATATATTTTTTTATTTATATTTTATTTTATTTTATTATAGTTGTTTACAGTTCTTATAAAAAAAATAAATGTTGTTTGACTCTTTTTTTAAATATAAAACTTTATTTTATTTGCTTGGCAAAATAATTACTTTATTCACTGCATTTCGAAATTGAGATGGAATTTAGTTTTGTGGTTGTTTTAATTGTTTTGCATTTCTACTCTCATATTACTTTGAATCTCAACCCCGTATATTAAATAGTTTTAATTCAAATATTTGTATAAATGAACATAATATTTAGATGCAAACAGTATAAACACATGTATTTATTTAATTGCCTCAGTGTGCGAAAAGAGAGTGCGGCGCCTCGTATTGTTATCGTTTTTTTCATTTCTTCTGTTATTTACGGCAAACTGTCATTAGTGTCAACAACAGTCGCAGCCGCAGTCGCAGTCGCAGTCGCAGTAACAGCAGCAGCGTCAACGCCAGCAGCTCACGGAGCAACAGACATTGGTCGCTGTCATTTGCTCATTTGTCAAAACCAGAGACAGACGAGTGAGTGAGCGAGACAGACAGCGCAAAGAGAGGGATCCGGGGCAGCCGTCAAACTGTTTTTGGGCCAGCCAAAATCAGCAAATAGCAACAACAAAAAAATGTATCGAAAACCGAACCAAAAGAAGAGCGTCTGCTGCTGCTGCTGTTTCTCTTGTTGCTGCTGCTGATGTGAGGACGCACACTGAGGCCACAGGCCGAAAAACGTGGCAAAAATCAATTTTTTGATGGAAGCGATTGTACACAAGTAGTATATGCAATCGATGGAGAAATCATAATAAAGGTAGTTTTAAAATCGATCGTTCCTATGGCATCTATATGATATAGTAGTCCGATTTTAACCAAAGTTGGTCAGCATATAAAAACAATACCAAAAAAAAACATCTGTGAGTTTGGATAAGATTTCTCAAAAAACAAAAGAAAAATTTGCATACTAAAGATTGATTTTCAACCGATCGTTTCTTTGACAGCTATACGATAAAGTGATCTGATCCGGACGATTGCGATAAAATAAAACTATGGGTCTATATGTCAATTCATTAACTATACACAAAGTGTTAAGCTCTAGGATGCATTGAATCATTACAATCAAATTATTATGATTCTTACTATGATTTTAATAATGAAAATTGATCAAAAATGCACAATTAAGATTGAATAATTAAATTAAATTAAATTTATACTCCCAAAATATGAACAGAAAATTTTATCATCCTGTAAAATAACTTCTTTAAAAGCTTATATTTTCTATCAAGCGCTTTTTAACATTTTAAAATTACTTCGCTGGTTGAAAAGATACATATGTATAAAAAAAAATCAATAAATAAATTAAAAACAAAAATGAGAAATGGCCCCACTGTGCGACGTCGGCGTCGCGTTGACAGCGCTTTGGGAGCTGCGTCAAAGTTGGAGTCGCTCAAAATGTGTTACAATTAATAATAAAAAAACGAGTGTCCTACAGCTGTGCATTTGTTGTCTCTTTCTTTGCTCGTTGGGTCACTTTGCTTAAGTTCATTATAAATGCGTTGCCATGCATACATACATATGTATGTGTGTTTGTGCATGTAAAACTGTAAACTTTATTATGCTGACGGCTTCAAACTGTGGTAACATTTTGCAACTTTTTTTCTCTCTTTCTCTCTCTCTCGATTGCTGTTGTTGTTGGCAGTTGCGCAAATTAAAGTGGCATGCAGAAGTTTTTCAAAAAGCAACAGCAAAAGTGGAAAAATGAAAAAGACGGACTAAAGAAGTAGCTGGCAAAACAAGTTGATGATTCTAAGTGGTTAAAGAAGTTGAAAAGTCAGAACTGGACGAACGACGGAATAGACAAGAGAGGCAACGACGAGGGGAGTTTGATAAGTTACGACGAGCAGCTGTTGACTGAAAGTTGTGCAAGTTTTCTCCAGAAAAACTCAACTGCAATAGAATGTGAATGAGAAAAATTTTCCTTCCCCTCCCCCCAAACCCTTCGTCTTTTACTGCTCTTTGCCTGCTTCTTTCCACCTTCTTTTTATGTAAACTCCTTTAGTTACAGTTTTAATTGGATAAATATTATATCTAGTTGGTATACAGTTAGTCAAAAAAGTATTTTGATAAAATATAAAATCACATAATTGTATTTCTTTAATTTAAAAAATAGTTAAATTAGAAAATTATATTATATTTTTTCTGTGTACATTTTGGCTTGTGTCAAAACACTTTCTTGACCAACTGTAGATCAGAGATACATTGCAATCTTTTATATCTTTACCTCAGCATTTTCACACTTTTGCTTGAAATATGCAAGCATAAACAAGTCTGTGCATGCACGAGTATGAAAATTAACAGCACATGCCGAAGAATGAAAAGAAACAGAAGCCGTGAGAAATGTATGACAACAACAATGTTGTTCTCTTTCTCAAAATAATAAAATATGAAAATCCTTGACCTTATTATAACTTTTATTATTATTATTTAGTTGGGGCTGCGTCGACGTTAACAAAGTAAAAAGCATAAAAGATAATGAACTCGATAAGTTTCATTTTTGCGGTATGTCTATTTAAGCAGCGCAGCAGCAGCGCAGTCAGCAGAAATGAACTCAGCTGAGACAGCAACAAAAACAACAACCACAACCACAACAACAACAAACAAGAGCCGCCGTCTGTGTAATGGAGAAATTGCTCGTTTTGTTTTTGTATCTCTCTCTCTCTCTTGCTCTTCGTTGCGCTCTCTTTTGGCATCGTTTCTTTTTTTCGGGTAAAAGAAAGAAGCCAATAACCTTGAGGCAGGTTTTTCACATGAGACACACACACACACACACACAACAGGCGCGGCAAAAAGGCAAACAATGAAATAAAATAATAAAACAAAATAAAACGAAAGAGAACAAGTAAAAAGAATACAACGAAATGTAATATAATAAACTATAAGTCTCAGCGAAAATTGCAACTGTATTTATCGTAGTTATTATGGGGTGGAAAATTATATGTATGAAAATTCTTGTTAAATATAATTAAAGTTTAAGTTCCTAGCATGATTTCATTGCAAATTCAAGAGAATAACTACGATTAATTAATTAATCAGTTAATTATACTTCTTTTTTATAAGAATACGAATAGTTTGTTGCTTTTTATTATAATAATAATTCACTAATTATTAATGACCGAATTAGAGGCATTCCTTAAGTATGTAGTACATACGACATTCATGGTATTCCTGCGATTATAAATTATACAAAATGCAGCTCAATTTAATTGAGCAAATTTATAAACAAAGAAGTTTCACATTATTTAGCATTAATTTAAAAACAATTGGAGACTGATGATGATCAAGAATTTATCGATTTTAAGATTGAGCTTGAAAGATTTTATAAAAAATAAGCGGTGAAAGATTGAAATACAGATTGTTTGATTGATAGAATTAATTACTGTCCCTTTTATCAATAATATTCATTTTATACCAAGATGTATGTACTTTTTATTCACAATTAATTCATATTTAGAGGAAATTGACAGCTTAAGATTTAAAAGAGAAAGTTTATTTAATTAATGTCGGCTCTTAAAAATTTTACAATATTCTTTATATTAAAATTCAGACAAATTTTAACCCCACACAGTTGAAAAATGTACTAATTTTTATTTAGCATTCCAAAAAAAGTCATTTACTCAATTGGGATAAAGATTAGCTGCAAAGGTATTTGAAATCTTTTTCTCAGAATAATCCTTAAAGCCGTGCACATTCCATTTAATTCGTTTAATCGATTAATCGACAGGTTAATTAACATAAAAATACATTAAATTCTCTTCATTCCGCAACTCGGCACAAAATTCTAATCACTCCACAGTTGATTTTCGTCTCAGAGTTGGAAATATTTTCTGGGTCATTGGCAAAACAAAAATGCGAACAATTTTTAGACAGAGAAAGAGAGCGAGAAAGAGAGAGATGATTTTATTGTTGTTGCTTTTGTTGTCAGACATCATTAATCATTGCCAGTTAAACAATAATAAGAGGCAACAACATTGACGTTTACTTGTGCCAGACAGAGACGGAGACGGAGGCAAGTGAGATGGAAATCCAATGACTGTCAGACTGACAAAGAGAGAGAGAGAGAGAGAGCATGAGTTTGAAGGAATGAGAGAGCAGACAGTCTGTTTAGAAAAGGTCAAAGTTGATGTAACTACAGTGAGTCGCTAAATATGTGTTGCAAAACAAAGTCGTAAGTAAAATGCTCTACTTTCAGGTGTATTCGCAAGTGAACATGGAGGACAAATGAGTTGCATAGTTTAAATGAGATACTGATAACAAGTTTCTATATACCTTCAAAGTTTAAACCAATTTTCAAAGAAATTAGCACAAAATCCATTTATTCAAGTGTATTCTAGCATTATACACTTAAAGTGAACATGGAGAACAAGTGTTATGAGCTCGTCAAATTGGGTTTTAAATACAAATTAGTTAGAAGAGTATTTTCAGTGTTTAAAGTCGATTGTCCTGATTAGCTGGATCATTAATACACTTTTAACTTTTGTGCAGTAAAAGTGAGCATGGAGGGGGATTCATGAATATCTAATTTATCAAAAATCATTTATTGACCATCATTATCATAAGGACTTGAAAGTTAGCCCAAGTGCATATCTTTTAAACGCATTTCAATATAATGCACTTCAAGTGAACATGGAGGACAGTTTATATAGACTTCTAAGCGCTTTTTATAATGCATTTACCTCTACAGTTTAACCAAATGTTATTTTATCAATGTAAAAGAGCATCACTCGCTAAAGTGAACATGGAGGACCACTGTTAAATGAGTTTTTAGAGAAAATTTTGACTTTTTATCAAAATATAAACTTTAATTTTGGCATATTAGCTGGACTAAAATAGTGAAAGAGAATCTTTCAGGTATTTTCGAGGAATAAGGCCCTGAAGTGAACATGGAGATCATTTATTATACATATTCTAATCATCTTGAGACTTTTCAATACATTTTAAGTCATGATCTATCCAATCACTTAGTTAAAATGTCTCTTTTTCCAAGTGTATTTAAGCATTTCACTGTTAAAGTGAACATGGAGGACCAATGTTAATTGTGACATCATTTGACTTAACATATTTTAACTGTTTTTCAACCCAATTTTAACTGGATCTTCCTTATCAGTTAGATTGTTAATCAACTTTCAATTGTTGCTCTCAAAGTTGTTAGCAAAAATGCGTTAAAACAACAACTATGGCCATAAAAAAGCGAAGGTTCAGAGCTGTTGACCATCAACCATCCACTCTATAGAAGGAACCTGTCCTCTCGACCCTTTTTAATAAGCATCGTCGTCAGTTTTTCCCGTTTTCCAGGTCAAAATGTCATAAACGTCATCGTAAACTTGGAAGCTTTTCTTGCTTTGCTCTTTGTTTGTTTGTCTCTCTCTCTTTCTCTCTGAGTGTGTGAGCAAAAGTGAAATCTATAATAAAATTTTCTTTCTTCCCTCACTCCACATTTTGCACATTTTCTTCGTGCTTTTTATCAAATGCCACGCACACTTTTCACACGTTTTAAGGCAGTTAAAATTGTAATTTTCCTTTGCCTGATTTTAGTGACTTGGCCATAAATTTCCACTCAAGTTGCTTTATCAATGCGACACGCAACGGTATTTTTGGCATAACTTACGCCTGACTGACTGACGAATCATACCCTATAAAATGCACATTCATTTATCCTATAACAAAATCTCTACTTACACTGCAAAAAGTCGTTAATATGTTTGTGTTCATGACTCACCTGCAAAGAGATAAACAGAGAGAAAAAGTATGAGAAAAATGTGGAGAATGCGAAAGAGAGAATTAATTGACAATAAAAAGGTATAAACAAAGTTGCGACTTTATTAAAAGAGGTTTCTATGCGGATTTCAATTCCAAGTCGGATATTTCTAAAAACTTTGCGTTTATGCAAATATTTTATATGGGGAATTTGTTTTTTATCCATTTTGTTTCAACTTTCTGGTTTCTTTTTTTCCGCTTATAGTGAAAGGAAGTTTCGGTTGATTTGTTATGTAAAATAGGGGAGAAAAAAAACGTTGCATATTTAAGTAAGAGTAGCAAATATTGTGACGCAAAAAGAAAAAGCGCATAAATTGTTGGCAATGATAGGAGAAAATAAAATAATTCTCAATAAATACAGAGATAAATCTGAGAGATTATTCTTAATTATTCTAAATTAAGAAACTAAAATAAATAAATACATAAATAACTATTATAAATAAAATTTACTTTGATATTCACTAAAGATTTGATAACTAATTAACTAAATTAAACAGGCGCAGCCAACTTAACGCATATTCAATATGAGAACGTTGCCAGATCATTGATACATTTCATTTATGTTGCCAGATCGTTGAAATGTGAACAATTCTGTAATAAGTGGAATAATGCAATTATTAAAAGTGTTATATATGTATATAACTCAACTCTAATTGCAGGGTATCTCTTAATCGGGTACACTCCCATTATTTTTATAGATAACTTTTAAGTCACAAATAGGCTTGAATTCAAATTACAACTGACAGTTAAAAGTCTAAATAGGAAGCAGCACAAAGAGCTACCCCAATAAAGATAACACTTAATTAATTAGACTAATTAGACTATTTAGGCAAAGCTGCAACAATACCAACAAGCCAAACAAAAACAACAACACGTGTGCTGACTCATTTGGCTTGAAAAGAAAACAACAACATATAAAACTAGTGCCAAAAATTCAACAACAACAAAAAAAAGTCAGCTGAGGGAATTGACAGAGGGACCAACAATTTTGTGGTAGCAAAAATTGTTCAGAACGCTTTGCGGTTAACCGAAATTAAATGGAATTCAAGTGAACTAAACGCGGTTTTTTAATGTAAATATGTACAATTCATTTTATAAACTATTTGTTCAATCTAAGCATTAAATTTATTTCTGTCATACTCTTACCGCAAACATGACAACAACAACAACAAAAAAGAATGAAATAAACTTAAATGAACTGATAAGCGATTATACAATACGTGAGGACTGCAATCTTTGACGACTTATCAACATGTGCAAACAAACAGAAGCTATACAACCGTACAACCTTATAACTGAAATACGTACATACATACATATGTATATAAATACATACATATAAGAAAGCTAGCCAGAGTTTTACCAAGAAATAAAAGAAGAATCAAATTGTTACCTTGGACTTTGTCATTACACGGTCTCCGACTCCGATTCGACCCAAATTTGACTTGAATTTTAATTTCTACCTTATTTCTAGATCGTATATGTAATAATTAACTGAAAATTGGCATTGTTTCAGCTACGACTGCAATCATTGACTGAGAATCATTTTAAGTCACTTGATTTGCATGTTAAATAAGTTGATAAATAGTTGAATTTATAGTGAAAATTGGCAACGTTGGAAATTTACTTTAAAAAACTATACTGATGTGAAAATTGGCAACATTGCATTAATACTAAAAATTATAATAAATATAAATGTGAAAATTGGCAACGCTGCAGAGATAATACAAATTATATTCAAATGAAAATTGGCAACAATGCCAACTATACTGAGATGGAAATTGAAAAGTTACTAAATACTATAATATGTATCTATATAAGAGAAAAAACTGGCAACGTTTCAAATGCCATAAAAACTATACTCATATGAAAATTGGCAACGTTACACTTATACTATAATCTATAATGAATTAAAAACTGAGATAGTTGCAGTTACACATAAAACTATACAGAAATGAAAATTGGCAACATTGCTTTTATAAAATAAAAAACTAGATGAATATCTTTGAGTATTGAGTGTACTTTAAGTTCAAAAGCAGCTTAACTGCCCCTACGCACACCCCTTCATTTGGGGGCGGGTAAAGACCTTGGAACCGCACCCCTGTCCCCCGATTTGTCGCTTATGATTCTGCTCTATTTTAAATTTTATCGATCAAACTGCGTGTGCATTCCACATTCAAATTCACAATCACAATCACATACAAATCAACATCACAGTGGAAATGGAAAGCAATAAACTCATCACAATTTACGCTCTCTGCACTTTTGCTCAGTCTCTTCTCTTCTCTCTCTCTCTTTTTCTCTTTTACGCCCTCTTTCTTTCTATCGCATAAGTCTGGTAGGTAGAAAGTCTGTGTTTTCCAAGATTTTATAATTTAAATGTTGTCGTTTTTATAGCTATCTATATACATATGTACATATAAACAAGTAAGAAAGCTGCAGTAGACAGTGGTCGACGGTGGGATACCCTGTATTCATATTTTTATTAAATTAAATTCGATTATTTGAATATCAAAATATATATTCTTCAGATTTTTTGAGTAGATTTTTCAAATTTAGAATATCTTTTAGTCTTTAAAATGAAGAATGTACTTATATTATTTATATTTTTGTAAATATCTTCCAACTTATTATACCCTTATTATACCCTGCATATTTACGTTTATAATTGACTTTTATTTAATTTAATTCGGAATTTGTGCCCAGTTTGCTCTGTATTTCTTTTGCATTTTTGATGAAAATATTTAATTCGCTTTCACACTTCTTCGTCTTCTTCTTCTTCGTCGTGGCCTTGTTTTGAGTTCATTTTTTTTTTTACTCTCACTTGAAATATCTTTCTTTTTTTTCTTTCATTGTATTGCCAACAAAAGTAAAACATGCAAGCAAAAGTAAATTCGGTATGTGTCAATGGGAAGTTGTTTTAATACCCTGTGCAAGCATTTAATGGGCTGACTTAAAAGGTGTAATTAAAATGTTGATATTTGTAATTAAAAGGAACGTGGAAAATATCTTTTGAATGCTCATTAAAATCAGCTGCATTTAAATCATTATAAACATTATAAACATTTATTACATTAAACAGGGTATTTGCAAGTTAACCATTTAGTTTTTATTTTGCATTTGTAAGTTGTTGTGACGTCACAGTTGTAAAGCCGATATCTTAATAGGGGAAATACCTGTAAGATGAAGCTATAATTGTTTTTATCTATGTAACATAGTTTATTATAGGTTTATAGTTTTCTATTATTACTACTTTATTACTTTGCAATTTAACGATCTAACAGCGACTGTAAAGTATACAGAACTACTTAACATATTATGTTAAAGTGCGTGTGTGTGTGACTTCAGCTATCTCTGTTCCAGATCGCGTGCCTTTGCTATGTTATGTTAATTAACAGCGCTGGACTTCTGTCATATGTTAAATAACAGTGATATAATTCGCTGGCATGTTAATGAACAGCACTGAACTTGTATGTTATGTTAATGAACAACAATGAACTTGTATGTTATGTTAAGGAACAGCAATGAACTTGTATGTTATGTTAATAAACAGACCTAGTCTTGCCTGTTATGTTAATTAACAGCGCTGTTGATTTTGTCAAGAAAAACGTTAATATTCTTAGCTTTGTCATTAAGAAAATTATGGCTAACATATTTATTTGGTATTTTCCGTGACAGATCATTTGTTGGCATCAATTTCACAAATCAAAAACCCGACACAATTGTAAAATCAAATCAGACAACAACAGTTTAGCTCAAAACAAAGCATAGCAAAAATGAAAGAAGAAGAAGAAGAAGAAGAAGAAAGAAACAAAATGTAGGCCAAAGACAAACAAAAGCGGCTACCAAATTGCATTAGCCAAAATCACAGCTAAAAACTTTTGAAGCATGAAGAGAAGAGAAAAAAGAGAAGAAGAAGCAGTTGCAAAAAAAAAGTGGGAGAAAGAAAGCAAAATGTGCTAAAAGCCAGAAAAACAAGAAACATGTGCAACGACGACGATGACGATGACGACAACAAACAAGAAAAAATATAAACTGAAAGCAACAACAAAACAACCTTGACAACAATTAACACACATACACAAAGGCAAATACACACACACACACAAACATTTGGAGAAGAGCGCGCGTTTTTAAGTCGCGCGCGTGTAAAAACGCAACGAAAGTCGCGCCTCCGAGGTAATCAATCAATGTAAGCGGTTTTAAACGCACCCTGCGAAAGTGCGAGACAGAGAGAAGTCGGTGCTGGAGAGTGCGAGTGTGAGAGGGAGATGCAAATAGCGAGTGTAATTGGTATTGATAAATTAAGCAAAGTGTGTCGAGCACAAACAGCTTGTTTAATGAACCGCAACAGAATGCGAACAACGAAGAACGAACGACGAAACAAGACAGAATGCAAATAAATAACAATAAAAGCAAATAAACAAAATAATACTAAACGCTTTATGCGGAAAATTACTGGGGAAGAAATTGTCTTTTTTTTTACAATTATTATAAACTTTTATTTAGTTAACGACTAAAATTTCGAAAACTGATGAATAGCATTTGTAAAACAGAATGAAAATTCTTAATTCCTTAAAATAAAGCAATATTCAATTATTTGATAAGCTGTAGAAAAAATATTTTCACTTTAAGCAATTTTTAATTAGTGGATTAAGCGACAAGTTTGAATTAATAAATACAGTTTTTTTTAAATAGTATTAACAAACTTTAAATAAAGCAAATATTTTTTGGTAATATTATTTTAAGTGCTTTGTGATAACTGTTAAATTAAAATTTGATCTTAGCACTTTTTAATGAATTTTATTTTCAAATAAAACTGGGAAAATCCTTATCGCTTTTTATTTTTTTTATATATTATACATATGATAAAAATCAGGTTTTATTTTCTAATTATTTTGAATTTATTTGAATATATAATTACTATCAGGTTTTTTTTTGTTGCAATTATAAAATATATTTAAATATGTTTGGATGAATATATGTATGTAGCTGTTCCATTTTATAGCAATATAAAACAGGATCCTAATCAAATAATGTTCATAATTATATTTCTAAGCCATTTACTTATTTTCTTATTTAATTTAGTTTCAATTGTTTTTATTATTATTTATTTATTTTTTATAGTATCTACACAATTCTAATGAATGTATATTTATTATTAATGATTTTCAGTTTAATTTTTAAAATATTTCAGTTGATTAATATTCATAATTATCTTTTTTTTATTTTAATTAAAATTGTAATACAAATTTGTAATTGTTTTAAGTTTTATTCTGTTATCTGTACTTAAAGGCATCACATATAATTTATTTATTTATCTATCTATATCTTATTTATTTATGACTCATTGTTCATATACAAAAGTAGATTAACATATTAAATTTTCTCAGTTTAATTTCAAGTATTTCATTTGTTTATTGCAGTTTAAACAATTTTGTAATAAATTCAACAGTTTCTTGTTTGTTACATTGTCTGTTTCCCCTACTATATTCTCTGTTTAGACCACGCCCACATTGTTGTTGCCTCCTCTTTGCGTTGCATGCCACACAACATCCTCAATCCTCAACTTGACTCGCTCGTTTGGCGCTACTTTTGCGGCACAAATCCTTGCATAAACACGAGTATACATCCTTTTTTCCTCCCCCTTGCTCCTTTTACCTCTTTTCCCACATTTCCACTTTCTTTTGTGCATTTTCTAATGTGGCTCCACACACGCTTTTAAGTTGAGCGCCTAAAACGCTTCAACTACAAACACACACACACAATACGACACATCCCTTTTACTTGGAAATGCAACATTGAACTGTCAACT
Source organism: Drosophila kuntzei (assembly GCA_035042165.1). NCBI lineage: Eukaryota > Metazoa > Arthropoda > Insecta > Diptera > Drosophilidae > Drosophila > Drosophila kuntzei. Next base: position 66,675 of record JAWNLU010001919.1, on the reverse strand, counting down.
GCTGTGCCACAATCCACATTTCCTACTTCCCTCTTTTCCCTTCCCCTTCCCCTCACCCCTTCTCCCACTCTGCCTTTTACATCCTCATTGCATTTGGCATGCAATTTCCAAATGCAACATCAGAACTAAGCAAAAGCCTACAGACAAGACACCCGAGTCCAGTGTTGCCACATTTTAGCAATTTTATTGCTAGATTTAGCGCTTTTTAAAATTGTATTAGCTAGAAACATTGTTAGCTATAAATCTAGCAATTTTAATAAAATTATTTCGCTACTTTAAGAACTTTTTCGTAGTTCCGATTGATTTTACTAGATTTGGAAATTTTAAATTGCAAAGTTGGAAAGTTTGATAAAGAGCAATCTAGAAATTTGTACAAAAATTAATATACTTTTCTTCACTGTGCTGTGAGAAATTCCATTTTGTCAAAACGTAGAACCATTGAGATCCCGTAAAATTTATGTTAAAGAATTGGAATGTGTTATATTAATTGCCCACAAAAAATTATTTAAAAGTGATTAAGTAATCAGAAAAATTAAGATTTTTTTCGATCAACATCGTTAAAATTCCATTGTATGGAATAAAATAAGTTAATCAGAAAAATTAAGATTTTTTTCGATCAACATCGTTAAAATTCCATTGTTTGGAATAAAATAAGTTATAAAACATTATGTGTCTTATTTACGTACTATATCCTTAATCTAAATCTGTAAAACAAAAAATTGTCTATCTTTTTAATTTTCTTTTAGCTATTTCTAGCAATTTTTATTTGTCAATTTAGCTATTTCAGACCATAATATTCTGGCAACACTGCCCGAGTCTGCCTCAATTGGTGGAAAGGCAACTTTTTCTCTTTCTCCATCTCCTCCTCCTTCAACTCCTCTTTTAAGTCTAGTTGAGTTGAGTCTTCGCATCTTTTTCAAGTTCCAAGGCTTGCATATTGTTTGCTGGTGTCTCTTTTCACACTCGTTACCCAAATCATTTAACGAGTATTATTACTTTTTGACATGGTATGTAACTGGTAAAGGAAGGCATCTTCAAACACAATTTTATAAGTGTTCTTATATTCCTGATGAAAATATCAAATTGTCGAATATATCGCGAAAATATTTCTGATTCATTGATATATCGATTTTTTTTGAACAAATTCTTTAAAGATCATCGATTAATTTTGTTCTATTCATCGTTAAATGAAACATCGAATTAAAGTAGTTATAAGTTAAATATGCAATCATCAATTTTTAAAAAGAGTAGCCTGCCTTTCTTTCACATAATTATTTGATATAATAATTTCTTATTTATTTTTTATTTCTTCTTTCTTTATTTTGTCTTTTTCTTATTTCTTCTTTGTTTATATCTCCTCTTTTTATGTTTCATCGTTCATTTTTCTTCGATTATATTTTTTTCTTTGTTTATTTTCTTTAAGCATTTATGTCTTTTTTTGTAATTTTTATATTTGCTTCTTTAAGTGCTTAAATCGTTGTTTATTGTGTTTATTTGCATTAACATTTTATTCTTGTTTAATTTTTCTATTAATTGATTATTAAGAGATAGTTTATTTTATTTTTTAATATTGATTAGTTTAAGTATTTTTTTAAAATAACTATAATTGATATTTACATTTTTTTTTCTCTAAATGTATATATTAATTTTATATTTATATTTGTTATATTACTTGTTTATTCAATTGTTGCTCTTTCTTAATTTATTTATCGAGTATCTCACTGTCAGGTTCGCTCAACTGTAGCGTTTAGACTTGTTCATCCTTAGGGGGGGGAAAGGGCGATTCGACTCTTAGTTTGGAGCAAGTTTAATGGCGGCTATAACCCAGAAATTGCATGAATACTCAAGTGCTTCCATCCTCGTAACTCCCTCTCTCTCCCATCTCTCTCCCATCTCTCTCCCTTCTCTCTCCCTTCTCTCTCCCTTCTCTCTCCCATCTCTCTCCCTCTCTCTCCCTCTCTCTCCCTCTCTCTCCCTCTCTCTTCCTTACTCCCTTGCCAACGTCCAGTTGCCTTTCCCGACTTGGCCTCGTACATAAATCATCATTGCTTTTCAGCTTGCGTCCTTCTTGACGCTGAAGTTGTCCTCGCCAGCATATATACTACATATACATATATATATGTATCTATATCTATCTAGATATATATATATATGTGTAGACTTTACCCTTCCTTCTTCATCCTTCATTTCTCCTGCTGCTTTTGGCTTTCATTGCAATGCCTTTTGTTTTTTTCTACTTCAAGTGGCAGTTTCTTTTCGGCATGTTACAATCTTCTCTCCCTCTCTCTTCCCCAATTCCTTCCCACCCACTTTTGCGAGTCCTTTGAAGTTTTGTTTATGTGCTGGTCGCTTGGCTGCTGATATTTTATAGCCTCATTGGCGGCAGTTTCGCTTCGCTTTTGAGCCCTTTAATTGAGCGTGTACTTCAAGCCATGAGGCGGACAAAATGTGGAATGTGCCCAGAGATAAGACACATTTCCCACACCGCAATCAGGGATAACATCCTACTTTGTATCTCAAAGGAGAGTCAACTGATATGCAATTCATTAATCGATAACATGTTGCTTACACAAGTAAATTAAATCTAATAAAATTAAGAAAATTAATCCTTAATTATCTCATGACTACACAAAAACAATGTGAATTATTTTTGAAACAATAATAATCAATTAGTGTTATCGATTTCTAACATCGATAACATCGACACTAAACAACTAATTATCATTCAACGAATTATGATCAATCACAGTTTATATATATAATCGATAAATAAATCGTTAGTAACTTAATTTTCAGCTATTCATTCTATTATTAAGATTTGAACTGTGCTAGTCGATTATTGATATCGATAACAAACAATTAAAAAATATTCCCAGCGCTTGTTTTAAAATTAGAATTTGTATAATTTAAATGTAATTTCTTTTTAAATTTATATATATTTAACTCTTAAAACCAATTTTTCAATGTTCAATTGAATGTAAACTTAGAGTTAATTAAAATTTTTATATTAATTTCTTTACATTTCACGTCGGTTTTTTTAGTTGACGTTTAATAAATAAAATAAAATTATAGTTACAACATTTTGGTTTATCTTAAATAACAATTGATACTAACTCTTTATCCGTTACAATATGATATAATAAACGTTAATACATTTATCGATATTATTATTTTTCTCTTCCTATAATTCTTTTTTTTAGCTTCGAGTTGTAACTCAGTTTAATCTACTCATTTACACATTATCATTTATCATTTATCATTGAGCTTCGGGTCCACGTGTCGTATACTTAATACGTGTCCAGTCACTGAGCTACTTTGGCTAAGAACTTAATAAGAACTTTATATGTGTGCTCGTCATTATTAACAGCTTTATCATCATCATCATCATCATCATAATCGCTAATCATAATCAGTAGCAAATTTCCCACTCACAAGAAATCAAATTTTCTCGCTAAGAGAGAGAGGGAAAAGTGATGATGGAGGGAGGTGGGGAATGATTTTGAAGATTCATCGTTGTGTTATATGGCATTCAAAAAGTTAACCAAGTTATTAATAATCTGTTAGCCATAAGCACGTTTCATCTGCCTGATAGTTTAACTTTTGGCGCTGATTAATTTGTTGACAGAGAGAGAGAGAGAGAGAATGAGGGAGAGAGCACTGATAAGCGCACAGTTTTTGACCTGATAAGAGGCAAAACTTGTTTCGCATCGCCTTTTATATTATCATCTTACATCATTGTGGAAATATTTTTTGTTGCCTGAGATTCTTTCAACATTTTTGCACGTTTTTCGCGTTTTTTTTTTATTTTGTTATTACATTTATTTTGTAGGCTCGACTGTTTTATTTTTTCTCTTCTTCTCTGTTGGTTTATCTCATTTACATTGTGCTCTTCCTCTTGAGTTTTTATTATCTGCTTTTTATTCAATTTATTTCTTGTTGCTTTCCGTTGTGTTGATTGCAAGTAATCGATAAGTTATGAGCATAAATCGATTATTACCGGCACTTATCACAGCTCTATCACATTCCACATCAATTCAATTGACATCTGTCTTCCCCTCTCTTCTGTTCACACTTCCGCTCAATCTATGATAACCAATTTGCCACAGAAACTATCATATTATCATCAACAACATTCTACTTCAGCTGCTACCTCACACACACACGCACACACACACACTCTTATACACTCTCACAGCAAACCGCAACCGAAAACTTTAACACATTTTCATTTCTTTTCAACGCGCGCTTCACAAAAACTAAAAGAGAGATAAAGAGTGGGGGAACTAAAGAGGAAGTAACAAAGTTAGAGCCACTCACAACTGATGACGGCACCAAGAGAGTGGGTAAGTGAGAGTAAGAGAGAGAGCGAGAGAGGCACGTAATTTAATAAAATGCCAAAGTCCTCAGCTGCACATTGCAAGCCAGACAGACAGAGAGACAGACAGACAAAAAAAGAACGTGAGAGTCGAATGACGACTCACCTGATGCCCACGCGTGAGTTGCTCACACACGTGCTCTCAATATTTCTATGTGTGTGTGTGTGTGTGTTTGTTTGTATGCGTGTTCGTTGAGGATTTGCTCCAATGGAATTGCAATACAAAAAGTGTATGAAATAAATGTCCGTCTGTCGGCATCGACATACAAGTACATATACATGGATATCACTATCCCCCTCTCTCTCCCATATTACAGTTGCCAATTCAAACTGTGAATTATGAGAAAAGGGAAGCAGTGGAAAGGACGAAAGGAACAAGTTTTGTCCTTTTCTGTGTTCCATGTTGCTTCATAACCCATATACCCTATTGAAATTGGACAAAGCCGAGTTGAGTAACTGTAGAGAACTCTATGTACAATTTATTGGAATTTTGATTTAATCCGATTCCGAAGCAGAGACTTGAAGAAATACACGCGTTAAATTTGTCATATACGTAAATTACTAAATATTGATACAGACGAGTTCAATAAAATAAAAACAGCAGAAGTTAAAACTTTGTTCAGTTACATTTTTTAAATAATTATTTTATAATACGGGCATAAATACCACAAATTTAATTTATGCAAAGACAGGTAACTTTAAAATAACGATACACTATAACAACTTCTTAAAAAAAAGTTTATTAAAATTCCGAAATGGTGAATTTACTAACATTATATCTTTAATTTATTTAAAATTAACTTTTCATTTGTTCAGAAATTTGAATTTGATAAATGCAAAACATAATTTAAGCGAACTTAACGAATAGTTTTAGTGTTATCGAATTCTTTTATATTTTATGTATCAGATACTTTAAAATTTGAACTAAGTTTCTGCAATTTGTAAGTCAATATAAATTTCAGTTAATTAACAGACACCTTAATTAATTAAATTAAAAAAAAAAACCCACTTTTATTATTGTTTAGTTTGTTATCGATAACCACACTGGTTGAGGATCTATCTATGCTATCGGTGTATGAACTTCAAAACACATTTGTCATGCAATAAAATGAAAGAAATGCTTAAAACAAAAACAAACTGTAAGAACATTCGAAGAGGAAGAGAAAAGAAAGAGCAACAAACAGAGTAGCGCAGCTGGCAACGTCAGTCGTCAGCGTCAACGTCAGCGTCAACGTCAGCGTCAGGGTTTGGCATCAATTGCGTTTGCAGTCAGTGGGTAATATGACGTTTATGGCATTTTTATGTTGCCCATTGCCATTAAAACTAATGCGCATAATGCAAAAACATGTGAAAACGTTTAAAACTAAATAAAAACCAATAGACATTTTGTAAAAAGCAATTCTTGTACATGTGTACATATATTTATTTTAACATAAATATGCACAATAAAGCGTAGCGCATATGCATGAGAGTGCGAGCGAGATAGTAAATGAATGAGTCGAAAGCTCGGCGACAATGCGACGCGTAGTCGAAATGCCTTTTGCTCTGTGGGTGGTTGGTTGGATTCTTGTTTTTGTTTTTGCTTTTGTTTTTGCATTTGATTTTTTGTTGCTTTTGCTTTTGTTTTTGTGTTTGTTTTGACTGCTTCTGTGCGTTGACATTCATGGCGCACATGCATCGACACGTTTTTCACATTCTCGTTTTTGTTGTAGTTGTTGTTGCTGTGTCTGTTATAGTTTTAGTTATTGTTGTTGTTGTCGGTGATTGGAAGTTTTTGCATGCGAAATGAAGTGTTAATCAGCATGTTGAGAGAGAGAGAGAGAGACGAGTGCGTGTGTGTGAGAGAGTGGGGAAAGGGGGATAAGTTAAAAGATAGTGGGTACTCCCAAAATTTTCAAGTTACCATAACTTTGTCAGAACTTTACCGATTTTCTTGTGAAATGTGTTTTTGTTGATGGTGTTATCTTTAGATTGCAACAGACTCTTATCGCAAATAAGAGTTTAAGAAACATCAACTTGATAAAAAAAAAAAAATAATATCTGAATAAATAGGAAATCTTAATACGAAAATCAAGATAACACAAATTAAAATTCAATTTAATTATTTTCTTTAATAAAATAATAAAAATGATAACAAAAAAATCAAACTTGAATAAAATAAACTGGATGAAAAAGAAAATCGCAGATATACTATTTATATCCTGGAAACAGGATAATATCTTATTTTAAATTTTTATCTTAAAAATGTATTTTAAATCCATTTTCTAATATTAATTTAAAATAATTTGGGAAATAATAAATTACATTTTCTATTTTATTTGAAAATCATAGAATAACTACACATGTATTTACATATTTTAAATTTTGCTATACAATTTTCAAAACTACTAACAATACACTTTTTTGATCATTTTTGTATGTTTATTAAATTTATATTTTTAAATTTTGATTTATAAATTTTTTATTATAAAAAGATTTGTATTAAGTGTTTTTTATTATAAGTAATTGATTGATTTTCAGTAGATATATAAATAACTAGATTAATCGATTACACTCCACTGAATTGGCATCGATAAATGTTGAATGCCATTATTCGATATACAAAAAAAAAAAAACTAATTGCGTTTCTATTCATTCTTCTTGTATTGCCTTGCCTTGTTGTTGATATTCAATTCCCTAGTAACTTTTATAAATGTAATACAGCTACCCCTCCCCCAAGACCTATCAGAAAAACAACACACACAAACACATACATGTCCTTGCTTCAGCTCTATTTATTGTAGTGTGTGTGTGTGTGTCTATTTTTCTCTGTTTTATTCGCATTTAATTTCAATGCAAATTTTTATTCAATGGCAAAGAGAATTCCACAAAATCCAGCGACAGCGCAGTGACAGCGACGCCAGCAGCGACGCCCACTTAAGGCAAATGGATACGCAAAGGCGACGCACACACATACATACATACATATGCAAGTAAATTTAGCATTATACTCGCACATGTGTTGTTGCTGTAATTCATAGTTGTTGTTACTCTTCTTCTTTTCCTGCTTCTTTCACTAGTTGTTGTCGTTGTTGCCGGCGGTTGTTTTATAAATAAACGGCAACAAGCTGCTCGCAGCTCACGCGGTATCAAAAATAGACAACGACAAGAGAGCGTAAACAGAACGTAGGCAGAGAGAGAGAGAGCGGCAGAGGAAGAGCGCACGTTTGAAGTAGAAAAAAACCAGCCATCAAATAAAGAGAGTACAGAATGTTAAACCTCTTCTAAGTCGAGCTTTTTAGCGGAATGGCAACAATACATATCTATTTTTAAAACTCTCATTACTTGTATTTACTCTGTTTTCTATTTATTTATTTATTACTTATCAAAATTGCTTAGAGCTGCATTTGTTGTTAACGCTATTATTAGACACAAAACAATTGCAAATAGTAACTTGGCTCAAACGCATCAGGTGTTTGTATTGGCAAAGTGGTCAGGTCTCCCTCCCCCTCCCCCTCCTCCTACGAGGTGCGGCACGTTAGTTACACACACAAAAATACACATTCTTTAAGCCACTTAAATTATTTTGGTTCTTGTTGTTGTTGTTTTGTTTAAATATAATTTTGTGGCCACAATTTATGGCCTTATAATTGCCGTCGTATTTGTGCAATTTGCTATTTTTAACCCACTTTGCTTGCGGTTTTTTCAGCTTTATCTGCCTCTCTTCCTCTTCTTCATCATCTCTTGTTTTGTTGCTTTGCAAAACAGTTGTTTTGCTTTTTGTTTTGTTTGTTTTTGTTGTTGTTGCGTCTGTCATGCATTGCATTTCGCATTCATTCGCATATTTTAATACTCTATTGCAGAAGGTATAATGATTTTGTGGCGAAAAGTGTAACGCATTGAAGAAGATGGTTAATATATTTATATATTGAAACGAAATAAATACAATTTAATATAAAATTTGTTAAACTAACTGATAAATAAATTTTATTATTAAAAGTCACTGATTAAAGGTCAAGGAACAGTCGTAAAGTGGAAATTGCTTGTGCAGTGCCAGTGTATATATTTTTGACAAGGATGATCTGTCAATTAATTTATTTTTATTTATTTGTTTTTTTTTTATTTATTCATTTTTATTTTTTATGTATTTATTAATTTTAATTTTTTTTATTCATTTTATTCATTTATTTATTCATTTATTTATTCATTTTTATTTCTTTATTTTTATTTATTCATTTTTATTTCTTTATTTTAAATTAAATTATTAAATTGTATTAATCAGTTGAAACTGAAGTTTTTATAGAACAAATCTTTTAAATTTTCCCATAACTCTCCTCAAAACTTCCCTAAATCCAATTCTGAGTAATGTCAAAATCAAATTATCATCAATCAAATCAAATCATCAAAATATTATGAATTTAAGTTTTCTAAAAAATGTTTTTCTTAAGGGAAAAACTTGTATGTTTTTATAGATATCACGACAAAACTCATTTTAACTCTGTTAGAAAATGTTAACTTTTATTTTGTACTTAATCAACTTTCAGTTTATCAAAATTTGATTAAAGTCGGCTATCAATTATAATTATTTTGCTATGGAAAGAGTATTTAAAAACTGCTATTCAATTTAGTTGTTTGAGTTTTTTGTTTTGTTGCCTTGTGTCTTGACTTGTTTCGCCTTGCCGCCTGATTTATTTTGGTTGGCAATCAAAAGCGTTAAGCTAATTTGATGGGGTTCAACTCGCATGCTGTTAATTAGACATAATGGGATATATCTTTTCCTTGAGTTGACAGTGGAAATTACGATGCATATGCAGAAAATTCGAAACATCTAGAAATTCTATGTGTCATTAAAATTTTGTTTTAATAATGAATTGAATATTTTTTTTAAATATTTAAAAATGATAAAAGAGCTGAAGTTTGGAAAAATTTATTCAATATATGAAATATGCTGTATAAGATACTTAAGTATAAGTCCATTTCACAGGTAACAAATTTCTATGAAATTTTTAAGCCTAGCTTATGACGCAAACAAAATGTTATTAAATATGTTTGAAATATTGAGAAGTACTTAAGGAGATGTTCTCAGAAAAGTAATGCCTATATAATTGTTTTTCCAATATGCAGACGTAACATAAACATCCATACATATTTATTAACATTATTGTTTATAAATTGAAGTACTCTTTTTGAGTAAACTTTATAGTTAATATATCTTTATTATACAAATAAAAATAAAATCTTTTATATTTTATTTTATTCGAACTTTAAACTATGGAGATATTTAGTAAAATATTATATTATTTTCCAAAAGATTATACTTCAGTTATGCATCTTCTTTGTCAATAAGTTTAGTAGCATTAGAATAATATACCAGGGATCGCAAGTAAGATATTTATTTTTATTATAAAAATTACTTTTAACTCTTATTTTTCAATTTTTAAAATAAAAATCAAATATAATAGTTCAATTTCAATTTTTATTTAAAAATCATATCTTTTCAACCTAAAATATCCTTAATATGTATGCGTCCTTAAGGGACGTGTGATGTATCACATGAAAGGTATTGAAAACTAAAAATTAACAAATAATTTTTATTTTGTAATTTTTATTTTAAAAATTACAATTCTTACGGTCTCTTTTAAATACATTTAGTTGAATAGAATTTACAAGAATTCAATGCATGCCAATTGCATTAAGAAATTCAATTGACTCAATTGTAGTGCATTTGAGGTTTACTGCAATAAGTTAATCAGCTGATAAGCAATTTATGTAATTATTATTTATTACAAATGCTTGTTTATATATATTTTAGCATTTATTTGTCACAAGTCAAAGAATAATAAAAACAATATGAATAATTGTAGCATGTGGAAATCTAGAAATTAGCAGTAAACAATTTTGCATCGCAACACGCAAAGTACATAAATGTAAACATTGCAACATTTAAATATCAAATATGTATGTAGATATGTTTCCATATGCAATATATATGTTTATATGTACCTAGAATTGTATGTATTGTCAAATGGGGGGATTTACCGCTAGGCAAGTGTTGTTTCCTTGTACCTCTCTCCCCTTTTTGTGTGCTGGCAATCAATAGACAATAACAACAATAGCTAAAGCGACAAAAACGTAACAGAAATTTTCAACTAAAAGCCACTCAACTAATAAAATAAACAAAAACAAGGCAAATGCGTGACACACGTGTGTGTGTGTGTGTGTGAGAGAGAGAGGGGGAGAGAGCAGGGCACGATGCGGCATTTTGTTGTTGCCGTAGCCTATGGAGAGACAGAACTTACAATGTAATCCACAGGCAAATACATGCATACAAAAACTCTCTCACATTCACACACACGCACAGCAGGAAGCGCGCAATGAGCAGCGGCGTCAACGTCGACGTCGCCATCAGACGACAGTTTATCGATCGTTTGGCATAAAAGCAACACAATAAAAGAGAGGGCAAAGAGAGCGAGAGCGTGAGGTGTTCAACTTAACCCACACACACACGTACACAAATAAATATTTCATGTGCAAGCATTGCATAAATATTTCATTTATGTTATTTTTATGTATTTGTTGTTCTTATTATTGCTGGGCTGCTGCTCAGTAAAATGTCGTATTAACACCTAATTATGAGAGTACAAGCTGAATGAGAGTGCGAGCGGAAGCAGAAGAGCGCAGAGAGCACAATGCAAAGCACCAAATTGGATAGACAAATTCCAAATCTTGCTCTTCTTAATGGCATCATCGTTGTTGTTGCTTTTACTAGTGCAGCCGGCAAACATGTGAATGATGTTGAAAATGCTTGGAAAACTACGACAAAAATGGCAACAACAAATGTCAAATGGCAAACTGACGAATCACGATAAAACAAGAAGAAATCTTGTTGTTGGTTTGCCGAAGTTTGAGATCAACTCACTTTGAACATTTGACAAAATGAAGATATTACATTTACATTGTATGTCACATTCATAAATGATTTTGTGGTTTAGTCCGGCATTGCCCGTGCATAAAAATATATTTTCAATAAATAACATAGGAAATCAATTGGAAATATATTTTTAATAGTTAAGAACTTAAAAAATACCATATTATGGTATGTACAATATGTTAATCCAGAGATTTTCTAATGGTGGTAGAAATATTTTCCAAAATTAGTGAAACAATTATTTATACATTTTTTATTTATATTATGAATGTAGGAAAATAAAACTTTCAGCTTCTTTAATACGTATCTATGTATTTATTTTATGCAAAGATATTCAACAATAAGTTTGAGGTAGATGAAAAATAAGATATTACATGAAGTATTTCATTTTAAATTGCTTTGCATCTTGTTAAAATTCTATCAAAATGCAATTGTATCTGATGAATAACAAATAAATTTCGTAAAATCATTTTCCTCTTCTTTATTCCACAAAAGGTAGAACTTTTCAAAATTACGTAACAAATGCAAAATCAATTTCAAATCAAATTGCAAACTGTCATTTGCACAAACTAAAAGGGTTTGTAATATTGGAATCAATCATAAACGAATAAAATGAAAGTTGTTTTTTTTTTTTTAATATTCACAATTAAGTGAAAACAAAAAGCAGCAACAACAATTATCAACCTGACTGCAATACACTCGGAATTTATTCCCAATGCAATCAGAGACTTCAGAGGGTTGTCCCACATTTCCAGTTGTGAAAAAAATATATGTATATTCAACATATAAAGGAAATAGGAAAAAAAGGGGGAAAAAGGAATAAAAGCATTGACAAAAGTTTCTCAGTTAACCATTGCGTGACGTGAGAAAGAGAGAGGTTGAGAGAGAGAGAGAGAGAGAGAGAGGGGAGATGGGTAAGAAAGTTAGGTAGAGCTGAAAATAAGGGTTGAGAAATTCATAAAAGTAATAAAAATGCTTCATGAGTACTCATGAATACTCATGTTTTATAAGCCACTTCAATATAAATTTATTGCCCACTCATTTCCCACTTCCAAATAACGATAACAACAATAATCGATAGAATCGATGATTTGTTAGAGGTATTTATTTGAGAATAAACTCTATAAATTCAAAAATTTGTTACTATAAAATAAAGAAACTATGAAAACTTGCCATTTTAAGAAAAACGTTCCATATTTTTGGGGAAAATGTTTCGTTTTCGAAAAAAACGAATACAATCTAATAAATATTAATATAGATTTTTAAAATATCTAAAGGTAAAAAGCTGAAATTTTCTCACAACATAGATAAGACAATTTTACCGTGCAATAAGACGGCGTTTTGCGAAATTCCACCTGTAAGTGGGTCAAATTCAGATCAAAGGTCATGGAATTGCTTTGTAATAACCAAACTTACAGGTTATTTGTTTGGGACTATCTCTTATCTATCTAGTGTAAATAAAGAAAAACTTAAAATAAAAATAAAATTGTATAATCTTACAAAAAATGTAACATTTAAAAAAAAAGGTAATAAAAGGCAATGTTATAAATGTGGCAACTGTGATTACACGCTTCACGTTTCTCGTGAGAAGCTGAGAATGAGAGATAGAGAGAGAGAGATTCCGTTGGACCACACAACTTGTTCAACGCGTTGCTTCAACAATCAAACACAAACATTCATTAAAAAGTCCTTCAGTAAAGCTTCAGGTTACAATATTTCAACCACGACAAATTTATCCCTACACCGGAAGTGCTTGAGTGGACCGAAAGAAGCGACAGAGAGAGAGAGAGAATAAGAGAGAGGGAGAGAGTGAGTGAGAGAGAGAATCTCCCTCAAGGCGAGTCCAGTTCAACGCATTAAGCTCAAAAACAAACAAACAACCAGAGCAACAACAGCGACCCCAAAGGCTTCTCCAAGTCCAGGACCTGCCTGTCTCCCACCCCCTCTACCACCCTCCCTCCCCCTCACTTGTTGGCCCCCTTTCGCTGTCAATATTAATAACAGAAAGAAAGACAGAGAAAGACAGAGAGAGAGAGAAACGTCAACTGAAAATAAATGGCAAATAAGTTTTTGTTTTTATTTGTAGTTCACAAGCCACGAAGGACACTAACTTGGCCAGATCCGCCTGCTTTCCTTTACCTCTACTCCTTGCCACTTTTCCCCACATTTTCCCACTCAATCCACAGTTTAGTTGGCAACGCCGCTTTCCCTGTCAGCGGAAAAGTGCAACTTATTTACTGTTTCCGCGTCGTCTTCGAGGGGAATAGATGAAAGAGGGAGAGAGAGAAAGAGAGAGACCCAAGAATCCAACTACACCGACAGCAACAATGGGAAAGTCTTAGTTAAGGTTATATTCATATTGATAGCCTTGAAGTCTCCCCCTTCCATCCCTCTACCCCTTCCAATTCCTCCCCTGTCTAAGCCCCATTGACATAAACTTTGCTTTCCCTTTAAAGATTCGAAATATTTTGCATTTTCTCACTTTCTATTCTTTCGCATTTGTACTTTTTTTATATTAATTGCATCCATGCTTTATTATAGAGCTTCTTTAATATTACACGTTTTTCCTTTGATGATTCTTCCCTTTTGTAATTTTTTCTAAATTTCTGTGGGTACATTTTTCTTTATTGCGATCCTAAATATTCCCATGTTCTGAAATCGCACTATATTTTCACTATTTTTATTTAATACTTTTATTTTATAAGTTCTTATTATTATTTATAAAAAAAAAAACCTCCATGGTCACATTAATTTGAATCAAACAAATATTTTATTACAGTCATATTTATCTTTTTTTTCAAGTTCTCGATATTTTGAAGCAATTTTCTTTTATTCGAATGAATACTTTTAAATAATTGAACCTTTTCCCAAATACTATACACTTTTTGGACTTCCATGTCTACTTTTAATTAAATTAACTTTAATTTATTCTTTTCTTTATTTATTTTTTCCATGGTCACATTAATTTGAATCAAACTTCAAATATTGCAGTCGTATTTCTCTTTCTTCCAGGTTTTCTTACATATTTTGAAGCTATTTTCTTTCATGTGGATGAATAATTTTGATTAGTTAAAACTTTTTCCAAATATTATACTCATACTATACTCATTTCTAAATTTCATGACAACTTTATTTTAAATTTGCTTTTTTTTCTTTATACTTTGTTTATTATGAAGGATTTTTTTGCCTATTTAAATAATCTTTTTTTTGATAATATATTAATTAATGTTATCGTGTGATGTCACGGATAATATGCAGAGGTAGTAATAAAAAAAAGAACACAGACCCACTTAAAGGATGTAGGGAGAATAATCTTTCTAAATATGCAATTCTAATTATTTTCAGAATTTTCACAATCTGTGTTCATATTATTATGGATCTACTATTATTTGTTTTAATACTTATGCGTATTTAAATGATGTTTCTAAATATATAATATTAACATTTAATCTCAGGATTTTGTTTACCTTACTTTTAGTTAAAACTATTTTATAATATTTAATATTGCTATGTTAATATACTTTTTTATTTTATTTTATTTATATTATAATCTTTTATAATATTAAATATTGCTATGTTAATATACCCTTTTTGAGTGATTAAAAACAGGGTATCAAAACCAAACGCCAAACAGCAGCTAAATGCTTGGCCGCCATTTTAGTTGCAGTTGCAGTTACCGCTACATTCTCAGTCTGATTTTGAGTCTCAGTCTCAGTTTCAGTTGTTGTGGGCTTAAAGTGGCAAACACTTGTGCGTCGCGACTTGAAAGTGCCACACACACACACACACAGATAGACACTTGAGTAACAAGGCAACAACAACAACAACAACTACAACAGTAAGCAACAGTGTTGGGCAAAAGTGTTGTCCTTCAGTCCTTCAGTTAACTGAACTGCAGCTGACTGATGGGCGTGGCAAGCAGCGCATGCAACAGTTAATCATTTATAAATACATATACATATATATATAGATATATCTGTGTGTGTGTGTGTCTGTAACAAGGACAAGGGGTTGGGGGGTGTCAAGTTCTCAGCGACACCTTGAAGCAAGAGAGAGAAAGATAGAGAGAACTTGGCCATTAAAAAGCAGGTCGACATCGAGGTGTGTTCCAACTTAAATGTATTTAACACACACACACACATTAAGTTGCCAGGGTTGACACAGTTTTAAAATGTACATTATGTACAGGTAATTCATAAATTTGAAAAAAATAAAAAAAATATATAAAATAATTATAGTTTATAATAGATAAATAAAGATTTGATTACTTTGGCAAGATCTTTATTTAATAGAAATACATCTTTAAAATAATTGATAAATAATAAAAATATAATAATAAAATATATCAAATAATAAACTCTAATTTCAAGAATTTCTTAGTAATATTTGAAAACTAGAAACGTTTTTCATACAAAAACTCAATTTTTAGGCGATTTTTTCGCTCCGAATTCATTAAAAAAGGGTGCAGATATTTTAAACTGCCTTTAATTTGAATCTAGAAATTCTGTTTAAGAAATCAGCAAAAATTAAAGACATTTTTATGGAAAAACTCCATTTCTTTGACGATAATTCCTATGATATTCATATGAAATGGAGGTCCGATTTAAAAGAAACCTGATTTAGGAATATAAGACTTAATAAAAAAAACAGATTCTGTGAGTTTTACTAAACATTTTATAATAACAAAAAAGGTTTTCATACTATTCCTATTTATGATAGTTCTATTTAAAGAAATTCCATTTAAAATCTGCAGGTAACATAGAGTAATGTCTATATCAAGTTGTACAAGTAGAAATATAAGTAAAAACTTTGTAGTATATATAATAATATATTGAGTCTAAAGCGACTTCTTCAAGACATTACACATTTCGTGACAAAATTATAATACGTTCTTATTAATATGTATTTTCATTATACAGTATGAGTCACTGTAGTTATTCACAATCATCAGTTAATAATAATATGCAACAAATGATTATATTCGTAAATCAAACGACATTTATTTGAATACTTTTTGAGTGCTGCGAATGATTCATTTACAAATTCAACAAATAATTTGTATCTTTACCCAGAAATGGTTTTAAAATTGGCCTTATTTGTAGCTTATTCACATGATGGTTTTAACTCGTATACAACTATTTATAATATATGAATTTACACACACATTTACATTCAGTGGGAAATTGGAAGAAGTCCGTTCCACTTTACATAACACATCAAACTGAATTCATGATTCATGTGCAATTTCTAGTTCAAATAAGCGAATCCCTTTTGCTGGCCCCAAAAGACCAATAACCTATACCAATCCGAGAAGTTACTCCCCTGCCATTTTCCCTCCCTACACACTTAAACTATTGACCTACACACCTAATTGATATGCCGCACGTAGAGTCAACAATCAAAAGGCAGTGGGAGAAATTTGGAGAGACATTGAGAGCGTTCTCTTTACCATAAGAAATCTCTCTGGGGATTTGAGTTTTTATGTCAAAATTATACATTTTATTATGTCATTTTGAATGCTACACAAAAAGACAACTCTTTTTTCTCTTTTTTTTGCGAGAGAAAAGAGAGAATATAAACTAAACAGGCAGTTATAGCTCCACTTTCCCCGCTCGGATCATAAATCAGGAACCATTTGAAAGGATGTAAAACAGGACAAGGTAATGCCAAGTTTAAGGGTCTGTGTGTAGAAACTTTTGGTGGGGCACAAGTTTTATGACTCGACTCTGTCAGGATGCTAAGGATACTCCAGGATACTTCAGTCTACTCTCAGAATATTCTCAGCTTTTTCTCCCCTTTTTTTTTTTTGTATGTGTTTTATACCTTATAAAATCGAGCAGCACATTTCAGTTAGATTTTTGTGCGAATAAAAGGATTTGAGACAAACCGACATGACAGATGTTCTACAGTCACTTGAGGGATGCAAGCAACAGAGAGAGAGACAGAGAAAGGCAAAGAAAGAGAGAGTCTCAGTTTGTCTGCCAAAATTGTTTTATGTGTCCGTCCATCGATAAAGTAAATCACTTCCCTTAACATTTATATGGGTTTTTTCTTTTCTTTTCTCGCTCTGGGGTTTTTCCTCTTGCATTGGGATTCGTATTTGCCTTGTTTTTGTTTTTGTATACATACATAAATGATATGTATACATATGTATGTGTAGTTTCTCCCTTTTGGTTAATGATTGTGACAATTATTGGACATGTTTCTGAAGGGGGAGAAGTTTCATTAACTCCAGGGATAAAGTAAATACTGAAACAGCTAATTAAACTTTTGTTTCACTATGCTGAACTTTAATCAACTTTCCATCAATTAATAATGAGAAGTTCATAAGTAGCTGGAAGATTTAGCGACAATTATTAGACATGCCTTTGGTATTAAGTTTTTCTAACTCAGACTAAAATGGAAGCTGTTAAACATTCATTGAACATTTGTTTTATGAAGTTTAGATTTGAAAAGCTTTCAATTAATTAAAATATCAATTAACAATTTAATGTTTAATGATTTTAAGCTTTAATCAATTCACAATCAATTAAAATTGCAAGCTTTCAAATGAATAAAAGCTATGTAAAATTATACTACCAACAATTATTACAGAAACTTTTGGAAGGAAACTAATTAAACTTTAGTTCATCCAAAATAAGCTTTAATCAAATGTTAATGTATTCAAATTGTAAGTTATTATAAAACTAATCGATAGATTTAATTACTTAATAAATCGAGAGTTGTAATACGTGTATTTTAGAAGGGAAAATCTTTAATCATTATTTTAATTTTATTTTAAAAAGTTGTTTAACTCGAAAATGCTTAAAAAATAATAAAATAAATTTAGTCTTAATGAAGATTTAAATCTATTGATATTTTAAGCTAATAACGTAGTGGATGAAAGCCATGTAAATTAATATAATATTCACTATTATTCCACAAACTTTTGGAAGGAAGATAATTAAAATTTAGTTCAACCAAAATTAGCTTTAATCAAATGAAAGTTTATTAAAACTTAAAGTTTTATAAATTTAATCGAAAGATTTAATTACTTAATAAATTGAGAATTTTAATACATGTATTTTTGGAGGCAAAATTGCTTAGACAAAAAAAGCTGCTTCAAAAAATAATAAAATAAATTTAGATTTAATGAAGATTTCAATTTATTGAACAAATTATCAAAACTTTCAAGTAGATGGAAGCTTTTAAAATATTTTATTCTTAAAAAATTAGATTTTTATTCCAAAGATTGCATCAATTAAATCAAAAAACCATCAGATCTTCAGATTTGGTAGCTAATCAACGGGTTTGCCTAATATGAAAATTGATGAAAGGTCATTAGAAATACAATTTAGATTGTGAATTTGAGAACCTATGATACGAATATACAACCATTTATCATAACGGTCCGTTGGGCCTTTGGGGCCAGCATATAATGAAAATGAGAATGAAAAAGGCAGCTAGCAGCACTTGCACTCACTTAACTATTCATAACTGACACATACACTCACACACACACACACACACACTCACACACACTCATACACTTACTCACACCCCGACAAATTTAAATAATTCAACGAAAGAAATTCGCTTTTTAGTCAATGCCACAAGAGGAGAAGGAGAGAGGTGAGATATGTGAGGTGAGAAGTATGAGGAAAAAAGCCACAAAAACCAGAAACTTGCAGTCTATGCGTGTGTCTATGTGTGTATATGTGTGTGTGTGTGTGCCAGGACATGACAAGCGCAAAACGAAGGGATGACAGAGAGAGAGAAAGGAAGAAATTGAGTGGCGGAATGGCGAACGGAGATTGCGGGGCAGGAAATTCGCGCGTTGGGCACACATTAAAATTTCAATTTTAGAAAAATTAAAATTTTATCTGTATTCTCATTTTATACTAAGCTTTGTTGTTACAGGCGAATAAAATGTTTTATATAATATTATATTTTTACAACTTTTAATATACGTAGGAATATCAGGAAATAATGATATTTTAAATGTAGTAAATACGAAAATGTTTAACCTGTTTAGAGATGTATTTCGGTAAAATAATAAAATTTGTAACTAAATCTATAGTTACTCATTAAATTCATGATATTCTTAAAGTTTTTTAATGTCTTATTGTTCCCTTTCCTTCTCTTATTCCCTTCGGCTGATATTTTTAATATAATCCGTAGATGTCAATACCTTAATTCACTTCAAACTTAAGTATATACAATATATAACTTCTTTTTCTTTTATACAAATCGGTTTCAAATTCCATTAAAAAACTAAAACACAGATGAAAACATTTTAAATGAATTTAAATCACTTGTTTAATTAATTATTTAATTGAAAAACAAGTATTATAAGTTCTATAAAACCCATTTGAAAATACTATGGAAAATAACTACGAATGTGGCAGGAAAACTACTAGAAATCTATAATATGAACTTTTTTTAATTTATACTGAATAAAAATTATTATTATTTATTCCTAGCGCAACAAGGAATACCCTTAGAACCCTTAATGAAATGCTTCATCAGGCAAACAGAATACAAATAAAACTTATTTTAAATATATTCAAATGGTATTAATTTTTTTGTAATATTTTTATTGGATATTCAAAAATATTTATAAATGAAACAAAATTAACAGATGCAAGAAAATAACAATTTTCCAGTTCTCTTTTAAGTTTCTGCCTAAGCATGTAAACATTTATTTGATCAACTGAAACATTTCATCCTCTTCTTATTTCTTATTTAATTCTCAAATTCCAATTTGTATGACTGAGAGAAAAAAACGCGGGCAAAGCCGTCCAACAACAGCTTGTTGATTATGAAAGAAAAACAAACAGAAGTTTTTTTTTTGTTGTTTTGTTTTCTTTTACAAATGAAAATATCTAATGAAACTGGTTGAGCTCGTCAAATTAGATATGCAGGTTTATACGGTTGTTAACTGGCCCAAGAAGGAGGCGAAGGAGATGGAAGGAAGGGGGGCAGAGACAGTCAAATTGAGAAGTTGCGAGTTTTTCGGCCCTCAAGAAATGAACGCAAATAAAAATAAAAAAAAATAAAAAAAAATAAAAAAAAAAAAAGAAATCTGTTATGGTTAAACTTTAGTGCAATGTAAAACTTTTCGACAAATTGCAGCGAAAAGTGCACACAATGCTTTTTGCGCGGTTTGTCGTTGTCGCTGGAGAAGAAGTAGGGAGAATAAGAAGAGAAGTAGTAGAGAGTTGAAGAAGAAGGCGAAACAGTGCGTGGCGACGCCGGCAAATATATATATATGTATGTACTATAAACTCGTACGTAACAAAAAAAAAAATTAAATATAAAAAAGAACTTTAGATTTTTCTACTTTGGTCAAGGTGGGCACACTCTAAATTGCAGCAGGAAGGGGGAGAGAATGGCAGTTAAGAAAACCACAAAACTTGGCAAAGCTCTTGCCATCTCCCTCATACTCTCTCTCTCTCTCTCTCTTTCCACGGCACTTGCTGTTATCTTCATACTCTAGTTGTTGCTTTTGCTCTGTTTATTGTACGGCGCTAAAAGCAACTTGGGAACATTTTAGCTGCTAAAACTTCTCTTTCTCCCCTTCACCCTCTCTCTACCTCTCTCTCTCTCTCTCTCACACTGTCTCTCTCCCACTTTTTAAGTCGTAATGTGGGCGTACAATTTTCAATTATACATTTTAGTGGTCGCCGCAGCTCATTGACAGTAAAGAAGAAGAGCAAACAGAAGAAAAGAAAATAGACGAAATGGCAAATATACAGAAATATAATAAAAAAAAGGGTTGCGCAGAAATGAGAAAAGTTTTTAAACACGGCACCCAAAAACCAAATGGAAACTTGCGATGCGAATTTCCGCGTCATTTTCTGCATGTCTCCATGTGTTTGAGTAATGTGGCATTTGGGAAAAGCAGATTGTCTTGTTTAAACTGAATATCCTAAAGTACTACAAAAGGCTTGGGGAATATACATATGTATATATGCTGACTTATTTCATTTCGAAAATGTTCTTGAAACATCAAAAAGATTGGCAAAACTATTAAAATTGACATCAACTTTGAATATACTCAAACATATGTAATTCAGATTAAGTCCTATAAAAGGGGTTTACAAATAAGTCATAATTCTTTTTATAATGAACTATTTAACAACTGAATAGGTGATTTTTTTTAAATGTAACGGCAAAAGCGGGAAATCGTTTAAAATGGAATTGTATGAATTTCAAATAAATTATTATTTATTTAATTCTAACTACTAGGGATCACAAATAAGACCTTGGAGTTTGAAAAATCAAACTTGAAGAAAATGTATCTGGCTGATTGGGAAAATCTAATTTTGGATGAGGGGTATCCTGAAAACAGGATAAACTTTTATTTCTAAACGTAAAAAAAAAATTTAAACTTCAAATTTTATTTAAAAAAATCATACAATAAATCGAAGTTTTTAATTTCTGATTATTTAAATTTTTATATTTGATATAATACGTTTAGTAAAGTTAAAGGTATTTATCAATTTTTATAATAAAAATAGAAAATACAAATTAAATACAGATACCAAAATATCAAGAAAATTTCAAAAATATCTAATATACTAAAATAAAATTTTTGGAGTATTGCAATATTAATATTAAATTTCAATATATCAATGTCAAATTCATAAATTTAGGAAATAAATTTTAATTTAAAACTCTTTCTACCACAGCGATTGGGTTTTAACTAATTTCCCAAATTTTACAGAGCTGATAAAAAATGTTTGCTCAACTAGTTTTTATACAAATCAACCCCCAAGGGTGGGAAATTGGGGGTCAAGGTTGCACAAATGTTCTTTTTATTTCAATGAAATCACAAAGTCGGATTAATTAACAAACACAACTGACTTATGCTAGAAAAATAATTTAAATATTCAAGGAAAAATGTTTAATTTAGAGAATTTCATTCTCCTTTTTGGGGGGTTTCCCCCAAATCGATATTATAGTAAAATTGTAACTGTACTCACCGTGGTTTCGTTAGTTTTTTCATATGAATATCCATGTCCCGTTGCTGTTGACGTTGTTGTTGTTGCTGTTGACGCTGTTGTTGTTGTTGTTGACGCGATTTCTGGTATTTCCCCTACATGAGTAGCTTAGCGGAGGGTGGGGAAATACTAATCCAATATTAAGGCAACAACAACTCCTGAGAAAATGGTGAGAGCGTCGGCGAATGTCGCCGTTGCTCTCTTTAGCTTTTGGCTGCTGTTGTTGTTGCTGCTGTAGTTGTTGCAGTTGTTGTAATTTTTGTTGTTGTTGTTGTTGTGCTCCTTTTGTGGGGAATTTAAAGTTGGCGATGACTTTTGAGCACCGCATGAGTTGTTGTTGTTGTTCTTGATATTCTTGTTGTTGTTGTTGTTGGCAGGTTGCTGGCTTTGTTGTGGTTGTTGTTGCTGTTGTTGTTTCTGCGGTTGTTTAGTTAACATTTAACAATTAAATTTAATAATTTGTATGAGTAATATTGCTCGATTTACTGTGTTGATTGAGGTTTTTGTTGTTTTTTACATTTATGTTGTTGTTGTTGTTGCTGTTGCTGTCATTTGGGAGTTTTATATGTTAGCTGTTGTTGTTGTCGTTGTTGCTTAAGCACTTTGGGCGCATAGAAAAATTATTTTATTCTTATATTTTTTGTATTAATTTGTTTAACTTTAGAATATGCACTTGTTTATATTAATATATATAAATTGTTAAATTTTTCATTACATTTAAAGTAAATTTGCTAAAGTAATTGCGTTGATTTTTGTTGTTGTTGTTGTAAGCAAGCTGATAATAATTATTATTAATTATTAGTTTTCGTTGTTATATGAAATATATGTATGTATGTGTATATATGCAAGTATATACTGATTTAATTATTATTAATTAATTTATTAGTTAAAGATTTGATTGCATCGTTAGAATTAACGCACTTCGCATAAACTAAACTAATTAGCTTCTTTCTCTAAGTGCTCTATATGTATGTATATGGATTTGTAAGTTATGCATGTATTGATTTATGTATATATAACGGTATATTGTATATATAATAACTATTGGAAGGCGTACTTTTATAGGCTTTTATAAGTTTTCGGCTCATAAATGTTATGCGTTTGTTATTTCATTATTAAAGCTAATGGCTACAATTTGTTAATTTATTATTTATATATATTTTTTAATTTATGCTTCGTTTTATTACTTTAAATTTATTAATTTATTAATATTTATTGCTTTTGTGTTGAGGCGATTTTATTATTTCTTTTGTTTCGATTTGTTTTGGTTTTCTTGGGCTGTAAAGTGAAATTGATAATTACAAAAATATTCAGCCAATTCTCAAAACTTTATAATACACACAAATGTAAAAAACAACAACAACTACAACAATCACAAGGACAATAATAATATTTTATTCTCTCTCCCTCTCCCAATTCAGAAAATAAAAATTTTACATATGTAAGTAACAACAACAACGACACACACAAGGATATTTCATGCTCCCGCTCTCAGTTTGCTCTCTCTCACTCTCTTTGTTGCTCTCTGTTGCTCTCTACTTAACAGCTGTTGATCGCAATTGCATTAGCATTTACGACAGCGTTGCCAACCACATTGTGAGTAAGGCACGAGATGTTGCCAACGCTCTCATCAGCAACGTAGCAGC
Source organism: Drosophila kuntzei (assembly GCA_035042165.1). Lineage (NCBI taxonomy): Eukaryota > Metazoa > Arthropoda > Insecta > Diptera > Drosophilidae > Drosophila > Drosophila kuntzei. The sequence continues at coordinate 42,762 of JAWNLU010001919.1, read as the reverse complement.
TGCGACTTTAGAGTGCATGGCTCGCGATGATGGAAAAACAGCAGGTGTTAAAGAAAAATCACAAAAAAAAAAAACATACTACAAATACACATCATTAAAACAACAACAGAAACACAAGTCAAACGACACAAACGTGTAATGATTTCATATGTACATAAATATGTATGTTCATACGCTAAATTCTTATGTACATACATATGCTTGTCTCGTGAGTGTTTGTCTGTGTGTGTGTGTGTGTGAGAGAGCTCAGAAAATTGCCTATGCTGTTGTTTTTGTAGTATTTTCATTCATTATGCTGCGCCCTGTTGTTGTTGTTATTATTATTATTCGTGTTGTAGGCAAACTCAACCCAAAGGGCAACGCACGCATACCCGTTTTTTTTTTTTTGGCGTTTGCTTTTGTGCTTGACGCTGCCTAACAACAACAACAGCAATAAGAGTGTCTTGGCGGCAGTTCCGTTACGTGCGAGCGAGAGAGTACACGATTGAGCGCCAAGTGCCGTTTGAAAATTTTACAAAAAAAAAGCCAACTTTGAAGTCAATGCGCATTTCACTTTTTCTGTACCGTCTTTTCATTTCTTTATGTTTTTTGTTGTCTTTTCGAAAGCGAAATTTGTATTTAATGCTGTTGCGGCTGCTGTTTATTTCATTAATTGTTGTTGTTCCTATTGCTTTAATTAATTTGCATAACATTTGCAAGGCATTATAGAGTGACAGAGAGTCTGTGAGAGCGAGAGCGATAATAATAAAAATAATTCGCATTTATATATGGCACTGTAAATGTGTGCGTTCGTGTGTGTGCGTGCCTGAGTGTGTGTATATATTTGAGTGTATGCGTGTTTAGTTGGCCCGTTGGTCAACAGGGGGCGGCAGGCGACGGTAACGCGGCGCGTTTGCTCTACTTGCGACGACGGCAACGACAATTGTGACGCTTTTTTACTGTTTTTATTGCTCTTTGTCATAAATAATTAATAAACACAACTTACGTATTATATTTGATTTTGATATTGCATTTGCTTTTTTACATTCGCATTTGATTTGGCTATAACTAGCTTATTGCATTGCTTGAACTTTGCACTTATTGCACTTTAACAATTTCCACACACATATTTATAATAATTTATTTATTTATTTAGCATGGCGTTTTATTTGACGGGCGCGTACAGATGAAAAAATGCACGATTTTCGCTATTCGCTTTTTACATCTTATGCGGCGCGACGTCGTTCTGTTACTGTAGAAAAAAACTGTTAACACTGGCGCCAACTGCTAACCGGGTCTGTTAAATTTGTTGTCAGAGAGAAATGTTGACTCAAATTGTGCATGTTAAAGTGCTGTTAATTAACAGGTGGCGCTCGCGTTCTGTTATGTTCGCCTTGAGAGAGTAAGAAATAATTTGGAGAGCAATGCGTTAACATAATTTGTGAACTAATTGCGAAGATCATTTTAAATTATTTTGTACCATTGTTGTTTTTAATTTGAAAATATTATTTAAATGTATTGTTTTAAAAAAAATATATGTGTAAAACAACAATAACATATGTTTGGTACGTTTTGCCGCGCATTCCGTTTTGTGCTCTCTTTCGCTCGCGGCGACAGTAAATTGTGAATGAATGTTTGTGAGCGACAAACGCAAGAGAGAGCATTAGAGGGAGAGGGCGCCTGACGTTTTGCCTGTTGTTTGTTGTTACTTTTGCTTAATGTGTGCGTGCGTATGTGTGTGGGTTTGTTGTTGCTAGTTAATGCTAGTGTTGCCAATGCATTGGAATTTGAAACCGTGCGAATAACAACAACAACATCAAATGCTCTTGTTATGCCTTTTGTTTGTTTGTTGCTACTTGTTTTTTTTTCATTTTCATTTTCTGTTTGTTGTTTTGGGATTTAATTGCATGAATCAGTTTTTCATGACGTTTTCATTGTTTTGGAAAATATGTACACACTTATTGATGTGGGGGATCACCGATATTTGCAATATGTCATATTTTAGTGCTTTTTTATGAGAGAAACTTGAGAATTCGAAAGTTCAAAGTATAGCTAATTAGCACACTTAAACTGTTATATTTTGAAGAATAACAGAGAGAATTCTTAGCAATACTGTCTGAAAACCTCGGATGCTTATCGAACCATTGAGCGACCTTTGGAAGTTGGATGAGCCAAATATTTACAAAACATTACGTCATCTGTAAACTGAATTGTTGGTAAAAATAATTAACTATCAATTTCACTAAGAAAAAAATTTAATGTGTAAATAAAAAAAACAAGAATAACATGCATGCAAATCATTAATAAAATCGTGCTGAGTTTGATTCTTATTTCGAGCTATTTTGATATTATTAGTACAATTTTCAGAATAAAAATGTGTGATTCTAAAAATACATTTTACTATTCTTCGAAAGCAACGTTGAGGCTTTTTTTCTTTAATTATTGGCATGTCCGTTTCAAACAATTAAATGTCTTATCAGAATTCAAAGGTGTATGCGTGAAGTGAGTGTGTGTGTGTGTTGCATAGATAATCAGACAATGCAAAAACAACAGAAATCAAAATGAAAGACCAATAAAATGGAAAGAGTAGCAACTGTAAAATGAGTTGATTTTCGTGTTTCAAACAAGAGTTTTTTTTAGTTTTTGCACGTAAAAAGTAAATTATACAAAAACAAATCAAACTCACACAGAGAGAGAGAGAGAGAGACTCAAGAGAGCAACAGAGAGTCCCTGAGCGACAACGCGAGAGCGGCTTGTCTGACATTTGACGTTTGTTTGTGTGCTTTGCGCATTCACAATAAGCGCGCGAATCGCGCATAGCAAATTAAAATTAAAAAGGCAAACTATACAAATTAAACTAAAAAAATTAGTCGCAATGAAATTAAGAGCGACAGTGCAAATGCTGACCATACTGGGAGAGGGATAAGGAGCGGGAGAGAAAGGAGCGGAGCGACTGTTGTCGAACATTTGATTTAATTAATAACAATTAACTGACGTTACTCACCTTTTGTTGAACTGCAACGCATAAAATGTTGTGTGAAATAAAGAAATGTTTCAACATTATTTAACACAAATACTAATCAACACACACGCACACATGCAATGGCTGTGACGAGACGACGACACACACACACACAATGATGCGACATGCTGCTATTTTTTTTGTTTCTCTTTTAGAAATGTAGTGTTGTATAGCAGCAAATTATTGTTGTTGTTGTGATTAGGGCGGCTGTTGCCTTCTACATATTTAATTACCGTACTTTTTATTACATTTTAATGAACAAAAAAAACGTACGCAAAATGCAGTCAAAGTCACTAACACATTTACGGATGCACACATACGTACACATGAACACACACACACACGAGTGGGGCACGCACACACAGCAACTAGTAAATTCTGCGACACTTACGAAAAAATATTTTTTTATATGTAGCCTATATTAAACAATTTCTATTGCTAATTGCACTGCACATAGTTTACACATGTTCGGCCAGTTGAGGCACTTAGCTGGCAATCATCGTTTGGTTTTAATTGTAATGCGTTTTGTTTTAAATCGAATAAATATTAATTTTTGTTGCGTGTTTTGCTGTTTTTGTGCAACGAGTTTTTTTGGTACTGTGTGACCGAAGCATGTGAAAAATTCAACAGCTGTTCCTTATACCAAAAATCTGGTCACGCGAATTCAGCTAACAATTCATAAAGCTGGTCACACCAACAGTATGACCGATAACATTTCGATAATTATCAATGGATTTTATTATGTTCAGCACTGGCAAAAACGGTGCCATTTTGAGTATAACATTTATAATGGTTTTGGTTAACAGTCGCATAACAGCTTGCTGTAGCTGCACAACGATTTCAGTAGCAACAGATGAGTGAGGCCTAGGCTAGTATGCTGACCACTTATGGAGTAATTAAAATAATGTAGATACTTTTTGATATTTATTTAAATATTAAATATAGACAGTGGGTATGGAGGTAAAATAAAATAATTATAAATTTTGAAGTGTGTATTATAGCCTAGCAAAAATAACACGGCATGCAAATCTTAACAGTAGTGTTGCCAATAACATTTATGTAATGCGCTATGTTAGAGTTATGTTAAATCATTGCAGTTATAAATAAAATGAATTTGTTATTAAAATAGCGTAAACAGATTAATTGTAGCTGTTTTAAGTTGAGCTGGCTTAAAATTGGGTATGTAAATTATATAAAGTCATCTCTCAGTCAACATATCTATGAAATTGCCATCATTTGTTTACCTGGCGTTGATTGAATAATAACAATAATAAAGTTCAACTTTTGTTTGAATTCTCAGTGGGCCAGCAAAGTTTGTTGATGTCGAAAATGTTGCTTGGGAATTTGTTAAAACCAAAAACAACTAATAGCTGGCGCTCGTTACATCTAAAGCGGCGCGAGGTGTACCAGGTGAGTTTTTAATAAAAATAATTATAGTACTCTTGAGGTTTAGTTTGAAAAACTTTGTTGTTTCTTAAGATATCCCAAACAAACTTGCAGATTGTAAAATTTCTATTATTTTATACATCCCGATCAAATTTGGTGCACTATATCATGTAGGAACAATCAGTAAAAAATAGAATACAGGGCTCTGCAAGGGTATTAAATCTTCGGCTTGCCGTAGATAACATTTATTTTTTTTATTAATAATAACAATATATTGTTTTTAGCAATGTTTTCGTATATTGGGCGTACATGAATCTGCTGATCAGGATACAGTGCGTCAGGCGTATTTGGATTTGGTTAAGCGCGTCCATCCCGATGCCGATACGGATGAGGCAAACAGCGAACGCTTTCAACAAGTTGACGAAGCCTTCAAAATGCTGCAGGAGAAGTTTGCCAAGGGCAGACGCAACATAGCCGAGAACGAGGAGGAACCTGTGGAGTTTGATATAAAACATACGGCACCGCAGCATCGTCAGTATCTGTCCAATGATGGCATTGGAATTGGCACTCCCTTTCAGCGTCAGAAGCAATATCAACAGGTGCGTGCTATGAAGGCTCAGGAGCGTGTCCTGGAGCATCGCATCGAGAAAGCATCAGCTGGAGATTCTACATTGATGTGTAAGGGAGGCAGCTATTATGGAAAACATGCCATCAAGACCAAATATGGTATTGAACGTGTCGTCGAGGATCTTATACAGGAGGCCATGTCCAAGGGGGACTTTAATAATCTGAATGGCGCTGGGAAACCCCTTTCAACGGCTCAAATGCAGAATCCCTATTTGGACTTTACCACACACAAACTAAACAAAATCTTGCTCGACAATGGCTTCACGCCGGAATGGATTACGCTGAGTCGCGACATCCGTGAGGCTGTCAATAATTTAAAGCAAAAGGTTCGCACTGAACGTAGCTTTTACGGCGATTGGCCATTGACCAGCTCAGATCAGCTGGCATCCTGGGAATCCTTTGTTCAATCACATGCTGAGGAAGTGCAGCAGATTAACAAACTCATCGACAAGTATAATCTTATTGTGCCCATTCTGGAGAATCAATTCTTCCGTCTGCGTATGGATAAACTGGCCGAGGGCATCTTCAAGGAACCAGATCTACCCCGCAATCTTTCACGTCCTCAACTTCAGAGCAAGGCTAAAAATGTTGGTACAGGGAACGAAAGAAATTTCATGGTAAATTTCTTCTCAATTATTGGATTTCAATAGGGAACAATGTGATAAAAATGTGTTAATAATTGGTGATATTAGTTATGTATATTTAGAAAATGTTATGTTTAAAAGAAGTTGTCTCATTAAATAAAAACAAAATTTATTTAATAAATATTGTTAACTAATTGTACATCAAATAAATAAAATTGTTTCTAATTACTGTTTAAATTTTGATAAAGTTTAAAAGTTTGTGTTTAATTTCTAATCTATAATCAAAAATCTTTTTAATGATACTGAACTAGATGATGATAAAAAATCCACCAAGATACACTTAGTGGAAACCAGGAATTAAAACCGAAACGAATATCGGTTTCAGTTACGGTTTCGGTTATGCTCGAATTAAGGTTTTCGGTTATCGGTTATGCAAAATTTTGAAATATCAATTTCGTAACGGTTATCGGTTTTTTGAAGTCTCGTTTTAAAAATACCGGTTTGGTTTCGGTTCACAAAAAAATAAAAATTATGGTTTTCGGTTGACCAAAATAAGAAGCTTTATTCATTGTTTTACATAAAAAAAAAGACTTTATATTCGTATTAGCCTGGAAAAAATGTTATATGGTTACTGAATTGATTCAGTGTAATGTCGATTTTATTATAATTTGATCTCATATAAATTTTGTTAATTTGTTTTGAAAATTTCGATTATTTTGATTTTATTGAATTTCAATAAGTTCGAACTGCCATAACTTTGTCAAAACTCAATCAATTTCCATGCACAATGTAAATTTGAGCATAATTTTACCTCTTAATTCGTTTTGCATTTAAATTTTGTTCATTTTTAAAATTCGAATTTTTTCGAAAAAATCAAAAAAGATAAAGGGGTAACACTGTAAATTTTCCAAAAAAAATCGATTTTCAAAAATTTTTAAAAATGAACAAAACTTAAATCCAGAACGAATATGAAGGTAAAATCATGATCAAATTTACATTCCGCATAAAAATTGATTGACTTTTGACAAAGTTATAGCACATTATAGATATCAAAGTTGCTCAGTTGCTGCGACGGCCAGAACCGAAATTAACCCTTATAAATGAATCGGTTACTAAACGGTTATTTCGGCTTAAAGAGTTTCGGTTTGTGGGTTCCCGTACAACGAAAAACTTTTGTTTCGGGTACGGCTTTAGTAACGCTTTCAAATTTCATAATAGAAATCGAAACCGAAATCGAATTTCATTCATAAAATGTAATGCTTTGCACTAAGCCCACAATAAATTTGAACTCAATATCTCAAATATATCTGTGTTTTATTAATAGGTTAAATTATTATGTCCCTAATGGAAAACCCTATACTATGAAAATAATTGCATCGTACAAAACTCGCTATTCCCTTGTGCTTTTATATTCGAAAGATTGCACATCATTCAACTAGATTATGAATAAAAAAAACCCACCCAGTTCGGTTTTACCCGACAGCCAACAAAGAAAAATAAAAATCCTTAATCGTGTGGTAAATCCACAAGTCATAAAATTTCTTTCTTCTATTCAAGTCAATCTTCGATTCAATCAGTCTTCCAATTCATTTTGAAAAGATCGGTTGCAAAATGTTGCAAAATATAATTTTTATAATCCTTGTGATAAGTTCATTCTTATCATTCGCATTATCATCATTCGAATTCTCACCATTCAGGATCTCACCATTCAGAACTGAACTTGACGAAGCTTTTGCGGAGAATCGACGACTTCAATCAGGAATTTGTCATTTATACGAGTTAAAGTAAGATCAAAAATAATAATAATTTTCCCAGACTAATTGATTTCTTAGTGGGGAACAGGAAAAACAGAAGAATTGTGGACTTACGTGGAAATCGAATGTGGAGCTTCGAGAGGAGCTTAATTCCGCCATTGAATCTCATTTAGCGAATCTGAAACGACAGAAGAAAGAGAGAATTGACATGGAGTTGAATACTCAAATTCCAAAAGCGGAAATACTTCTCCCCAAATTTAGTAGTCAACCTTTTAAAGTTGCTCGCGATGAGGAAACTCAGGGAGGCGGCTGGACGATCCTTTTGAGGCGAATCGATGGAAGTCTGAATTTTTACCGAAACTGGACTGAATATAAAAATGGTTTCGGAGATCTGGATGGCGAGTTCTTTCTGGGCTTGGATAAAATTCACGCACTGACAACGGAAAGCAAACAAGAGCTACTTGTAATTGTCAAGGATGATCGGGGAATTAAAGCATTTGAGACATATGAGGAATTTGCTATCGGCAACGAGGATCAACAATATATTTTACACACTCTGGGCAAAGCCAATGGAACTGCTGGAGATTCTCTCGACTATCATCGGGAAATGAAATTTTCCACATATGATCGCGATAATGATAAATGGGAAAGAAACTGTGCCGAAAAATTTGTAGGGGCCTGGTGGTACAATTCATGTTTTGCCAGGTATGTTGGAATTTTAATAGTTTTTTGAAGCTTTGTATATTAACTTGAATTCTTACAGTCAATTAACAGGAGAATATAAAGAACAATTACATTGGTCCCGTTGGAGTTCATGGAACTCCCTTGAAGGAGCTGTGATGATGATACGGCCTCAAAAGTATTCACATACTGACACTCTATTACATCAACTGCCGTTCAATTAAAAGATCAACTATCACTTTATTCGATGGTTTAAATAATTGAAATAATAATACATATGGAACCCTGTATGACAAAAAAATAACTTGGTTCTATTTTTTGTTTTTTCAGTTTTCAGAGGCTTGCACATTTCGAATTTTCTTAAGAATGTCGAAGGCAATTTTTAAAAACTTTACTTTTTCTGAAAGCTAATCAAAATATATTTATGTGTCTCATTTATATATAATACAATTTTAAATATAAGCCAATAGTTTTCAGCTATTAATTTTTGAATTTAGAAGATTATGAATATTTTCTTTATTTCTTTTTTCGATTTATTGATTTTAAAATTCTTGAAAATCTTGTAAAATAATCAAATAATTTTTGAACAATGAAGTCATCAAAATCGACTAAAACATCCCTGCCTATAAAATGTCGTATTATTGCCGATTTTCCATAAATTCTACTAAAATTATATTTTAAACGACGCCTGATTAATGCAAATATCTAAATAAAGCGTCAAACTGAAGATTAGAATTTTCTTAGAAATCGCATCATACAAAAAATGTACAAAAATTTTATAAACTGGAAAATCCTTGAAATCAGCGATATTTTCTAGCAACGGCAATTTCAAGATACTAATAAATTTAATTTCAGAACTCAATGTTTTCTTAGTAGTATAATAATTAAATAGAGAAAATATAAGAAATTCAAGAATTATACTTTATTTTCATATTACCCTGTGAGAGTTTTTTTTTTTTAAAAAAAAAAAGACATGACCAAACTCAACGGTTTCCCCCTATTTCGGGTCATAGGAATCGAACTGCATCATTACTTTTTTGAGTTACAACTATGGATTCATACAAAATTTTTTTTTAAAGTTATGCCTGGAAAATAATGTTATCTGGTTACTGGAATGGTCCAGTAATGATTTTTAATAAATTCGAATTTCCATAACTTTGTCAAAACTCAATTAATTTTCATGCGGAATGTAAATTTGAGCATGATTTTACCTCTTAATTCGTTCTGCATTTAAATTTTGGTCATTTTTAAAATTCGAATATTTAAAAAAAAATCAAAAAGTCAAAGGGTAACACTGTAAATTTTCAAAAAAATTCGATTTTCAAAAATTTGTAAAAATGAACAAAATTGAAATGCATAACGAATTTAGAGGTGAACTTATGTTCAAATTTACATTGCGCATGGAAATTGATTGAGTTTTGAAAAAGTTATAGCAGTTTGAAGTTATCAAAGTTGCTCAGTAACTGCGACATCCAGAACCGAAATTAACCCTTATAAATTAATCGGTTACTAAACGGTTATTTCGGTTTAAGGAGTTTCGGTTTATGGGTTTCGATACTGTGGAAAAAGTTCTTTTCGGTTACGGTTACAAATTTTAATCGGTTTTTACCAGTTAAAGGTTTCGGTTAAGGTCTTAATCTCTGTGAAAAACTATTGAATACAAAAAATCGAAACACTTTTTGAAATGGTAACTACAATTGAGTATTTTTAAAAATCTTTTTAAAATATTAAAATCTATTGTAAAATCGTGGTACGAGAAATAATTACCAAAGAAATTTGTAGTATAAAATGTAAACATATATTAATTTTTTTAATTGTAACCATATTTTATTTATTTGTCAAATTATATTATTTATTATTATGCAGCTACTATAAACAATTGATTAATTTTATTTAAGATATTAATAAATTCAATTCAAGAACTGTCTTCGGGGATTCCCAAATAAATCAAAGATGAAAGAGTAGAATGAGTTTAGTTCTTCTTATTGAGGGGCTTCCCCCCGGCACTGGGAGAGATGATGCCGCTGGCAAGTAAAGCCAATGCCCGTGGATACGCCCAATATTCCGCCTGATGGATGCGCTGTGTGAGAGAGTCGACATCATCGTTCTCCAGAATGGGAACCTCGGCCTGGACAATAATGTCGCCGGTGTCGACGCCCTCGTCGACAAAGTGAATAGTGCAGCCGGATTCCTTTTCGCCGGCATCGAGAGCCTGCTGCTGGACATGGAGACCCGGATATTTGGGCAGCAATGAGGGATGGATGTTGATGAGACGACCACGCCATTGGCGAACGAAGGGAACGCTGAGGACACGCATAAAGCCGGCCAGACAAATGAGATCGACACGTGCCGCCTCCAGATGACGCGTCAATTCCGCATCGTAATCCTCGCGACTACCGAAATCCCGATGTGAGATGACCAACGATGGTATGCCCGCTTTGCTGGCACGTTCCAGACCCAAAACATCCGGCTTATTGCTAATCACAAGCACAATCTCCGCATGGACAGACTGTGCCGAGTCCCGCGTTGCATTGATGAGCGCTTGAAGATTGCTACCCGATCCGGAGATGAGAACCGCAACACGACGTCGTGGTTGGGTCAACAGTTTCTGGCTACGCTTCAGATTCTCCTCAAAGTTGAGCATCTGCACTTGGGGCTTCTTCACATCCTTGCGAGCAATGACCTCGCCCACAATCACAGCTCGTTCTGCATAGCGAAGCTGCTGCATCACCGCGTTCACCTGGGGCGGAGTCACCACCAGGATGAGACCCAATCCACAGTTGTAGGTGCGTTGCAGCTCATCTGGCGTTATATTTCCAGCGGCTGCCAACCAAGCGAAAACCGGTGGCAATTGGAATGTGTTGGCATTGAGACGCACGGCGAGATCCTTGCGCAGGACACGTGGTATATTCTCGGTCAAACCGCCGCCAGTGATGTGGGCCAACGCCTTAATGCCATGCCCAGCTTGGGCCAGCAGAGGCGTCAGCGCCTTCACATAGATCTTTGTAGGCACCAGCAGCTCCTCGCCCAATGTGCGATCACTAAAGGGAGCCCGATCATTTAATCCCAATCCCACACGCTTGAGCACCGCATGCACCAGACTAAACCCGTTGCTGTGCACACCCGACGATGGCAATCCGATGAGCACATCACCCGGCTGCACATCCTCCATTCTCGGCAAGATTCCGGCTTTCTCCGCAATGCCCAGCGCAAAGCCGGCGAGGTCATACACCTGCGGTTCATACAACAACGGCATGTCGGCTGTGTGGGCACCTGGAACAAGATTAGAACGTTCATGATTATCAGTATTTTAAAAATAAATAAATAAAAAAAATTTAAAAAAAAACATTTTAAAATTTTTTGTTTGTAAAAATTGAACTTAAAAAAAACTTAAGTATTTTCAAAACAAAAAAATTAAATAATACAAAAAATTGTGATTGAAAAAAAGGAACTTAAAAAATATTTAGAATTTTTAAAACAAAGAAAATTATATAAAATATAAATTAAATAATAAAAAATATACCTACAACGTTTCAACATTTTTAAAATTTAAGCAATAAAAAATTAAACTTCAAAAATCTAAATTTCATTTTTGTAAATTTAACTTATTAAAAAAATTTAATAATTATAATTGAAAAAATAAATTGAATCTCATAAAACTATCTTTAGTATTTTTACTTAAAATAAATAAAGAATGTGCAATTTATCAAACTTAACAAAATAAAATAATATTAATTGAATAATAATAAACTTAAAAAGAAAACAAGTCTTCAATATGTGTACATATGTATATGTATATGAAAGTTTAAGAAAATATTGAAATGCATGGATATTCACTCTGGTGATTTTTCCGATTTTTAGTTAGCTGCATATTTTGTTTTTCGATAAAATTAATAAAATATTAAAAGTTTATAAATCTGGAGCAATACATCCTTAATTAAAAAATAAGAAAATTAAAACAATTAAATTAGTTTAAAAATTTGAATACTTCAATAAAAGCTCAGATAAGCTATGTATAAGTGGTTTATAAGTTTGATAGGATTGAAAAAACCATTTTTTCAGGGACTGAAAAGAATCGTTATTGATAAAAAAAAACTCATCTAAAATAATCAACCATGTTACAATATCTCATCAAAAACTCTTATAAAAGACTGAATAAATAAAAATCAATAATAATAATTATTTTTCAAATTTTTTATAATAATAATTAAATTTGATTCTTAAAATAAGTATTTAAATAATCATTAAAAATGTTTTTTTCCTCATATCAGTTATGGACCCTGCAATTTTTATTGATTCCTAAAAAAAATTAATTTTAAATAATATCCAATAATAATATACTTAAGTAAACAACTACATGATTTTTATTGACTAATTTAAAATCACGTTTTATAATAATTATAAATTTTAAGCTGCTTTTAATCGAATTCAAATTATTAAAATAAAATAAATATAGATTCCTATCTCTAATGTTGCTACTTGGATTAATCTTTTAGCTTACCTATAAAGCTGCTCTCGGCCTGCTGGACACCTTCGTTGACGCCAGACGCAACCTTGTCGGCCAAATCCTGTTGCCACTTGCCGCAGGCGTAGTAGCTGGAGAAGCTCATGGGCTGGGCGCCATTGCAGAGTATATCGTTGACACACATGGCGACCAGATCGATGCCGACGCTGTCGTTGCGACCGATTTGCTGGGCAATCTTCAGCTTGGTGCCGACACCGTCCGTGCCCAGGATGAGTATGGGATCCTTGTAGTGAGCAGGCAGACGGGTAAGACGACGTCCTGCCGCATTCTCAAAGCAATCTTCACGTGTTGCTGGCGAGGATGTTGTTGCCTGTTCCAATCCCTCTGGTTGCAGTTGTTGGTCACCCAAACCACCAAATGGTTGGGCCAATTTCTCCAACTGTTCCTCAAAGTTGCGCACACGGAGACGAGACGATGTTGTTAGACTTGCCGTGTGTTGTTGCAAAATGCCGAGCACCTTGGCGCCGGGCAAGGATTGACGCCACAGCTGACTTGACTGGGGCAGCACCAGCATCATGCCAATGCCACAATTGTGCCGCTCCAGCAACGCATTCGCACTGAGTTGAAGTCGACCCGCCAGCCAGCCAAAGATCTGTGGCACCGGCACCGCACCAAAGTCCAACACCACCTCGAATTCCTTGGGCACCAATCGGGCCACGTCGTGAAGCAATCCATGGGTCACATGTGCCACGCCCTTAATCTCACCAGACTGCAGATGTGGCAACAACTGTTGCACATACAGCTGCGTTGGAGCGCCCAGCACCTGAGCCAAACTCAGTCCATGATCTCCGCCAGCCACTGGTGAGCATTCCTTGAGATTCACCCCCTTCAGACGGGTCAACAGCTCATTGAATCCAGCACAGTGCAGTCCGGATGAGGGTAAACCCACCAGAAGATCCCCCGGCTGATACAGATCGAAGCGGGGCAGCACACGTGACTCCTCCACGAGACCCACACAATAACCGGCCATGTCGTACTGACCGGGCGTATAGAGCGAGGGCATCTCAGCGGTCTCGCCACCTGGAAGGAAATGAAACAGTTTGAGATTGGTATATCATATTATAAATAATTCCACTTTTAAATAAGTACAAAAATAAATAACGAAAATTTATTTATTTATTTATTTTTAATTTTTTCGTATTTCTTTTGAAAGTATTTAAATTTTTGTTGGTTAACAGGTTAAGATTCTTACATAGATTATAAATAATTCCACTTTTAAATAGGTACAAAAGTAAATACGGGAAATGTATTTTAGTATTTCTTTTTAATTTTTGGTATTTATTTTGAAGACATTTAAATTTTTGTTTGTTATTTTTCAACTATTGTTTTAAATATTTCCTGCAATTTTTCCTAAGGAGAAACAGGTTGAGATTCGTAGATTATAAATAATTCCAGTTTTAAATAAGTTCAAAAATAAATACTAAAAATGTATTTTAGTATTTTTTTTAAGATTTTTAAATTTTTTTTTATAGTTTTAAATTTTAGTTTTAAATTTTTATTGAAAATCATATCAAAGGGGTTTCAGAAATGTAAACCTGTTAAGACCCATATATTTTTTGGTTTGCTTACATTTCTCGAACAACCCTGAGCAAAAATTGAAAACAAGAGTTATTATGATCTTAAAACACAAATTGATGTTTAATTTTTAATTCATTAATAAGAGTTAAAATAATTTTTTATGATACAAATTGAAAATAATACACATATTCTGGTTCCAGGATAATCCATCTATAAATAGTATTGGTATTATAGGAATTTTCCATCCGTTCTGATAATTTTTTAAGGTTTGATTTTAATATTTACAGCTTATCCCCCCTACAGTTTTAATTTTGAATTCCTCGGATGTTCCTCGCCTACTCAAATTTTATTTTGAAAATAGATAAACTTTTCTACCACGTAGATCAATCGTTCGATTGAGGGATTCTTCAGCAGTTACTGCTCGAATTCGAAGGAATCCAGGGGAAAACATTAAGGTAAGATCAGGTAAAAAGATTTGTAGTAATACCAGCTAATCCTTCATCAATATGTTAGAAATTCAATCTATCGATCGACTGTCTTTAATAGATACAGATCGGTAAACTCCCTTTAATTTTCTTATATGTATGTGTTTCAGTGATCGCTCTCAATCTCTCAAAGTATACTTAATTTTTTACTGATCGGTAAACTACCAATAATTTGCTTAGATTTTTTAAAAGATCCATCGGGATCTATCTTTAGTTTGTCATCTACTCAGAGGGCATCTATTGACTTCCACAATCTGTCAGGGAATGCATCGATCAATATCTTGAAACACACTTCAACATTTACTGATCTCCCAATTAATTTCCATTCATTTTCTTAGAGATCCCCCTCGATATCCCTGTAGTTTCTCACCTACTAGAGCGCATCGGGCATCCCGACAGCCATCGGCCATTCCCTTGACGAGTTGTGCGGCCAGCGGAACCTGCAGCTTGCCACAGGCAATGTAATCCAGGAATGCAACCGGTTCAGCGCCAAATTCCAGCAGATCATTCGCTGCCATGGCAAAGAGATCGTAGCCAATGTGATCGTAGAGTTCATGCTGTAGGGCCAACTGAATCTTGGCGCCCACTCCCTGAGTGGACTCCGCAATGATGGGTTGACTGTAGCTCAGATCCTTAATGCGAAAGAGTCCACCGAAGCCACCCAAACCGCCTAGAACGCCAGGACGTTGAGTTCCCCGGGAAAGGGGTTTAATCCTTTGGACCAAAGCATCGCCAGCATCGATATCCACACCGCTGTCCTTATAACTGAGCGATGGAGCTGGAGTCCTGCAGGACAGCACAAAAGCAGAGAAAAGGAGATAGAGAGAGATAGAAAGTGAGAGCGGAAGGGAGAAGAAGAAAGAAAGTAAGAGCTTAATTCGAAACAAAAGTGATAATGATTTAGGAAATCATTTCCAAACTGAAACATTTTGTTTTTTTTAATTTCTTGCAAACTGAAACAACTATCAATTAATTAAATGTATTTCGAAATTCAACCGATCCATAAATAACATTCTCAACATAACCTCACTTGCAATAATTTCCTTTGCTTCAAGTAAATTTAAAATTTATTATTTAAAAATCGATTTAGAAAATCATTTCCAAACTGAAACATTTAATTTTTTTAAATGAATTCCAAACTGAAGCAACAAACAGTTAATTAAATGTATTTCGAAATTCAACTGATCCATAAATTACACGCTCAACATAACCTCACTTGTAATAATTCCCTTTGTTTTATTAAGTAAATTACATTTTGAATGCCTTTTGTGCAATATCCGTACGATATTGTGTTGTCGATCCCTCAAAACTGAAACCAGCTGCCATTTTAGTTGCCTGAGCCGCTGCTTCTCTTAGATCGGCATTTAATGCGATCGCAATGAGAACGCGTCCTCCATTTGTTATCGGTTTCTTATCCGCATTTAAAGCTATAGCACTGTGCAAGATCAGTCGATTATCTTCAGCGGCAATGGGCAAACCTGTAATAAGTTATTATAAATTAATTTAATTACTTTTTCTTTGAACATTTAGTTTTAATTCTTAATTATTCAATCAGGACGAGCAGGCACAATAGAGTGAACGCTACTGTAAGTTATCACAGTGGTTTCTAGGTATATTAGTTTATGTGTGAGCAGATCAGCTGTTTCTCTGATAAAATGTCTGGGGCTTTACTTTATTGAATAAAGAAATAGAATATATATTTTTATAATTGTTTATTTACGAAATTATTTTGAAATATTATTTTAAATTTCTGATATTTTTAACTTTTGATAGATAAATAATAGAAATGAAATTCTTGACTTCCTATACGGTTTTGAAAAAGATCAGTTCACCCAATAAGTTGATTTTGCGCATATAATTGTTAGTAGCTTTTACAGTGAAGTCTAAGTAAAATGTAATGTAATGAAGTCGAAGTAATATTTAAAAATCAGTTCTGCTTTCCTTGGGGAAGTTTTATGTTCAAGGAAGTGAGCTGACTAATTTTAAGTATCTCACTACAGTCGCGTCTACATTTATGTGCACTACTCATTCGTTCAAAGAAATTTGTTTCCCACAATTTTATCTTATCCGATGTGGAATATCTTAAACAGCTTTTCATATTTACCTTTGATGAGGCAACCTTTGGTAGAGGTTTCCGGATAACCGGCACTGGCAACGACGACGCCCACGGCACTCACATTGTTGCGCCACTGCAGGGTCAATTTGTTGAGGGTTCCAGTGCAACAGGCCTGCATGACCTCAAACAAATCGGACTCCAGTAGGGAGAGTATGACCTGAGTTTCGGGATCACCGAAGCGACAGTTGAACTCCAGGACACGGGGACCATCACGTGTCAGCATGAGACCCGCATAGAGAACTCCCTGATAGGGAATACGTTCCTGGGACAATCCCTTGATGGCACGTTCCAACACCGCACGTTGGACCAGCTCCAAGGCCTGTTTACTGATCAAGGGACAGGGACAATAGGCGCCCATGCCGCCAGTGTTGGGTCCAGTGTCGCCAGTGCCAATACGCTTATGATCCTGAGCTGGAAGCATAGCCTGGATCGTGTTGCCGTCGGTAAAGGCCAGCAGAGAAACCTCCTCACCCTCCAGAAGCTCCTCTACCACAAGAGTAGCGCCTGCCTGGCCATATTTAAGATTGCCTAGAATATCATCAACAGCCTGACAAGCTTCATCCGCATTGGCAGCAACTACAACGCCTTTGCCGGCAGCCAGACCAGCTGCCTTAACGACCAGAGCGGCATAGGGTGCACTATATATGGAGGATAATTGGGTTAGATTAAAGACTAACAGCAAAGAAAAGCTTGAAAGGATTTTATACTCTTGAAGATCAAAGTCAAATATTCATAGCATCTTTCTATTAATCTAACAATTTATACATCTCTTCTTAATCTTTCCACTTTGAAATGCTAATCTGTAAATTTATATTGTATTGCCGAAATAAAACAACTACTCAGATAAGTTATGTAAAAATATAATGCAGAAATCCAAATTTTTTAAATCGATAGATGCTATAAGAATCATCTACTATAGAAGTAAATAAAACTCTTTGTCCTAATTGACTGATTCATCATTGTGGAGCCAATGCGATAAGATCTTTGAGGTTACAATCTTCACACCACATAGCTGAGCAAATAAGAAAGTGTTTTGTGAAATTTAAATTGCAAGTGAGTCAAATTCGGGGTCAAAGTTCACACTACGAGGGCATTGCTTAATATTAAATCTTTGTTGTTTTTTAACCAAACTAACACATCGTGTAATTTTTACTCTATGCTACATTCTGACCAAATTTGGTCAAAATGGGATTATTTTACATCATACAGCTGCCATAGGAACAATTAGATGCAGTATGAACAACTAACCTTTAACCTGCAACCTTTGTTGCATTTTGAGGTGTCTATACCAAACTCTTAAGCTGTGTTTTTCACAGTATTTTATACAATCTGACCAAATTTTGTCAAAATCATATAGTTTTCATAGGAATGATCAGTTGAAAATTTATTTTATGAAAATGTAGTTGGGTTGAAATATATACTATTCAAACTTGCAAATTATGCGCTTAAATATGATAGACATATTCTCAATCTAATCTAATCTATCTATTTCACTATTCTTATCTTTTAAAGGATAGTGAAAAATAAGTTTTTATTTAAACTTTAATAATTTAAATTTAAATATTAAACCAACAAGTCGCATACTTAATGTACCTTATGGAAGCTGTGCTGCCTATTTAAATGCATAACTAAATTAGAATACCCTTTGAAAATATATGAAAAGTATGCTAAGTTCTCTTACCTGCGTATAAACTTCTTGGCCTTAACCACATCCGTGAAACTCTCGTATCTTGCCGTCGGAATGCCATGTCTGAGCATAAAGTCCTTAGACCACTTTTTATCCGCCTCAATTTGAGCGCCTTGTTTGCCGGGTCCAAAGCAAGCGATGCCCGCTTGTCGCAGTACATCGCCAAGGCCCAACCCTAATGGTTCTTCGGGTCCCACGGAAACCAGCGAGATCTTGTTCAGTTTACACCATTTGGCAATGGCCTGGAAAACGACAAGATTGCAGAGATATAAAAATGTAAATAGCTAGAGAACAAGCCCAAGAATTATGATATTTATCATAATTATTTATTCGATAATCAATTTGTCGTCGAGAATATTTAAATATAAGATGCCTTCCTAATTGTTTTGCCATTAAAACTGGGTGCATTGTCTCATTGGTGAATGTCGAAACGACACGAATTAAACTGACTCAGTTGCCAGCTATGTAAGCAACAACAATAACAACAAAACCCACTAAATCCGGGCCCTGATGATCCGGTTTTTTAATTTTTTTTTTTTTTTTTTTTTTTTGATTGGGAGCGTGACTGCGTCTTAGTCTGCCTTCTAATCGAATTGGCGCCAATGGCGAAATTGTTTTAATCTCCGTAATGGCAAGTGCAACGGCATTCCAAAATCATTTAGCACATCTGAAGATTCCCCCACACTGGGGATTGGGTTCAAGTACGTTCAGTGATCGTAACGATCGGGAAGTCATCGTAGTCATCGGCTGTGACGTCTTCACATTGTCATTTTAGTGTTACCATTTTTGGCAATCCGGCCAAGGCTTCCATTTCCCGCTAATACAAAACAGTGGGAGACGAATTGGGAGAGCATCTTGAATTATTATTGTTGCTGTCGTTACGTTTCGGAATTTCTGACCACTTTCCAAATTTGGCCAGCACATTTCTTGTCTTTATCTTCTTAAAATGATTTACTTTATTGCATACTATATGCAAATGAAACACAGGGAAGAGAGCATAAACTTGAACTTAGACTGTTGACCAAAATATCGTGACTGTCATGACGAGAATCTCAAGAATTAGTTACGCTTTGTTGAATTACTTTGAGAATCAGAATGGAAATAGTTTAAACAGCTTTTTTTAAGTCAACAGCAAACAACAACGGAACTATTATAATAAGAAATATGTATCTCAGAAGTATTTCGATATTTGAAAGGGAAAGGAATAAAATAAAATATACACAGCTCGGGTTTGGGAAGTTATAATAATTCTTAAAGATTGAATAAGATAGATATAAGATAGTTAAACTGGATATATTGATCTCTTTCTAATATCTATCTAATAATTGTAAAATGTCGAGAGGAAAATTCTAAAATATAGCCAATTCGAAGCTTTTTTAATAGTTAAAGTATATTTCGTTTCTAGAATATTGAAAAAGGGAAAGTAACGTAAATATTTTCCTTAAACAATATATCTACTTAATAAATATAATGTAATATTATAATAATTATATATATAAAATGGCGAGAAATTGGCAAATATTTAGATAATTACAAAGGAAGTTATTTTAATATAATATGCCTTAATAAAATTCAGGAAAGGGAGTTTTAAAATATCTAATCACAATAGAATTTTATTCTATTAAATTAACATATATCTAGTATACTCTAAAATTTCTGGAATATGTGTAAATTAGAAAAAAGTTAGTGATTGCTATTGAGAATTATTACTGAATACAATAGGGTGTACTTAATAAATAAAAGATAATTTCAAAATAATAGAAATAGAAACTAACATAAATAAAAGACAATTCTAAACAAAACAGGCATATTCTAGACGAATTTGTTATATTTAATACAGATGATGCTAAGATATGTTTAAATAAATCCCAATTTAATATGCAATAAATGTTTGAAAAATTCTACTTCCTATGATCTAGATCTTCCCCAAATATAACGTATTCAAACTCCATTTTAAGATGAAGTTCAATGAATTCTTTGCCTTGCGAATTAAAAAATATGGAATGCAAGGTAATATTCGAAAAAATATATATCAAAATTTAAGTGCCACACAACCTTCGAGTAGGGCATACAATTCCGATTCGGATTGCGATTCGGATTTCGATTACATGAATTTAACCAGCCCACATCTTAAGGAATTGCAGCGACAAACAATTCTGCGATGATATATATAATAATAATTATAAAATAAAAGAGGAAAAAATAAATGAAAATAAAAATAAAATCATTTAATTTATGACTGCCGTTCAAGATGATGACGAGCGCCAGACGACGACGACGACGACGACGATGCCGCCTTCGTCTTTCCGCTCGCTCCCAATCTTGGTTGTCGTCGTCTCCGTTGATTATTTCGGAACTGGGTTTCCAGAGAAAAAATGTCAAAAATAATCACGGTGAGCGGATTGGATATAAAAACGAAAGCATGGCAAAAGCAACCAAACAGTCGTTGATTTAAAGCGCTAGAACGAACAACCGCGACGAGCAGATTTCCCCGAAAATACGAAAATAAAAAAAAAACAGAAGATTATAATCAGAATACATAAAGATAGTTAAAAATGTGGCTTAATCTGTTTGTAAGTCTTCAGACACTTTAGGCCAACTTCATGGAATTAAACTAACCCATTTAATACTTTTCAAGATTCAACTGGCATTTGTGATGGTTGTCATCCAGGCGGCCGTTTATGTGCCCGACTCGGATCGTAATACCCATACACTACACAATGATCTGCAGGTGGACACGGATGGCAGTTATCATTATGCGTATGAAACATCCAATGGCATTGTAGGCCAACAATCGGGATTGGGAGGCGTTGCAATCCAAGGAGGATCCAGTTGGATATCACCAGAAGGCACACCGATTAGTGTTAGCTATGTGGCCGATGAGAAAGGATATTATCCAGTCGGTGATCATATACCCAAAGTGCCCGATTATATACTAAGATCATTGGAGTACATACGTAATCATCCATATCAAGTGAGGGATTATTATACAGGCGAACTGAAGACAGTTGCCCATGATGCGGAGGCGTTTAAGGTCTACACACGCAACATTCAAGAGCCGACGACACCACGATCTCGTCCCAGCACCACACCAAAGGTGGTGCATCTGACACATCCGCCCACAACTCAGTTGCTAAGCAGACGACGCTGACGGGATGTGGATTTCACGAGGGGATTGGGGCGGGGGGGATGACTTGAAGACAAGGCAACACAAACTGTGAATTTGATCTAAACAATTAATTAAGCCACAATAAATAGAAGTGTTAAGACAAAGTAAGCACAACATTTATATACATTTATACTTAAACTTTTATACAATAAACAAATATACAAAAATTAGATTGATTTCTTGATACTCGACTCAATCTGAGGCCCCAATGGGAAGACGCTAATGCGCTGAGGACGCTGAGAGGGGGGACGAGGGGAGTCAGAGCTGGACTTGCTAATGGGTAACGGAATTTATGACGGAATTAAAAATGAGTTCGAAATCTCAAACAGACTGAGAAGTAAACACGTTGTGAGTTAAGGATGTATACAAATATACATAAGGTACATAAGGTACTTAATAAAAATATAAATAAAGCATTCAAACCTTGAAAGGTTGGATTTTGATCAAAGAAATTAAGCAGAAAAATTGGAAGCTATCGGAATTTATGACGGGATTAAAAATGAGTTTGGAACTTCAAACAGACTGAGAAGTTAAAAGGTATTTAATAAAATTTAAAAATAATATTAAAAACCGTAAAAGGTAAAGAGTTTTATGAAAGAAATAAAATAAAGTACGAAAACCAAATGAATTTGGTACCATAGCGGAATTTATGATGGAATTAAAAATGAGTTTGAAATTTCAAACAGGCTGATAGAAAACTCGTTGTGGGTTAAGGATATGTACAAATATACATAAAATATATAAGGTACTCGACAAAAATATAAAAATCTTATAAGGATTAAGACTTTGTCAAAAGCAAATATTAAATAATTAAATCTTGAAAATTAAAAAAGTTTGGTACCATAATGAACAGCTATTTTGAAATGTTTGGCAATTCCAAAAAATTTAGAATTTGTATCTATAATAAAAGACAATTAATAAAGCTTAGTAGATAAAGCGAATATAGGCAAAGAGAATTTCATCATTTATTCTATATAGAATATTCTACATTACACATTATTCTACGAAATATGTATATTTGAATCTAATCTAATCTAGACATAACAAACCATTCAATTTTAAATAAAATTGTATGTAGAATTCAGAATTTATTTATTTATTTTTTTCGCTAACAAAAAATAAGGTAAGAATTTTTATATTAATAAAATTATTGCACCAAAATATAAAACGAGCACTTTTGAAATTACTAATATTTTATTATTTATATCTTTATACAAATTTTTACATGTAATATAAAAATAAAATAAACCTAAGCAGTAAATACTTGCAAAATACATAAATAAGTGAAATAATAACGCAAAGTAAGCGTGTTTTCATTAAAAAAAAATAGCTTGCAGATTAAAACTATTGATTGATTGTTGTTACTAAATAAATCTATTTTTATAATAATATAATGCACATCACAATCTATTGGGTTAAGCGTGCGTTTTGCGACAACGATAACAGTGCGACTTAACACCCCGCACGCAGCACAAGGGTTAAGGCATGCTAAACACAACACACACACACACGCGCGCACACAGATGGAGATTGCAAAGATTGGGCGCTGTTATGGTTTTGATTGGATTCATTTATGAGCCCCGGTTAGCATTAAAACGAAATTAACTGAGAACCATAAAAATACGCGAAAGAAGGCCTTACAAATTATAATAAAAATTTTGAAAATTTGCATCGCAGCTGCAGCAGCAAAGTCGGCAGAGAAGAGACTCTGTCTCTTCTTAATGACAGTCGCTGTGTAACTTTAAGCTCGACCCGAAGGTTAAGTGAAGGACGTGCACAGTGGTAGATTACAACGGTGCGTCCAACCACAACAGCCTCCATTGGGGGCGCTGCACTCACCTCAAAATCCTTCGCGTCCAGTACATCAGCACCAAGATTCTGGCACTTGGACAGCTGAGAAATGCCAAAGCTGCCGGGAAGCGCAAAGATCTGCGCCACTTGCGGCGATTGATTCAGTTTCCAACAGATGGCGTGTTCGCGTCCGCCACTTCCAATTACCAACACACGATGCGACATTTTTAATGTACTTTTGCTCTTTTTCTGCTTTGCAAAATTCGTAACAAAACAATCAAAAACTGCGCACGTTTATACACAAAATGTTATTAAATTGTTTTTGCTGTTATAACTTGTGCCCACGTGTTGAGCGATCTGTTGGTTTCAAAGAGAGTAAGAGAGAGAGAGCACACGCGAGAGTCGAACGCACGTACAATGAGAGCCAGAGAGCGAGAGAGCGTAGCTTTTGGGCTATGCTTTCTTATGTTGCTGTTGTTGCTGCTGTTATTGAGGGGGCTTTAAGCACTTATTAAACCGCACCACACGACGACGCGTTTACAACTGAAACTGAATTGAATTAAATATTTTATGTGTAGCAAAAATCCAAATGCCAGTCCCTAGGTAAGCCGATCCGTGACGTTAACTGCGACGTCAGCTGATTGGACTTAAATACCCTTTAATAACGTTATGTGTAACGAATTACAAAAGCCACTTCCAATCACATTAAGTGAGTGCAGTACAAGGAGCTTTACAAATATAGTTATCTCAGTCTAACGCCCACTTAATAACGCAACACAATAATTGTAAGCCTCGCCCAAAGCTTTTGATAGTTTGGCAGGCATTTAATACAGTGGCTGCAATATAAATAGGGTATCAATACTTCGGCAACCCATTTCTAGTAATTCTATCTTGTTTTGTGTTGCTGTCCGCTGATAAGAAAACTGGCTGAAAAGGCGTCGGCGTCGTCGTCTACTTGTTTCCATTGCATTCTGTTGTTGTTTTTGCTGTTGTGAAAAACTGTGAAAAATAACGAAAACACATCGATAACCTTTATTGGCCTTAACCGTTGCATCCGTGGGGGTAAATAAATGCAACAGCAGCTAACAGCACAGCTTAAACATTTCGCGTATTTCGGAAATTTAAAATCCATTATATTGTAATTTAAAAAATATTTTTAAATTCTTTCCATCAACTAAATCTTGTTATTAAGAAATTAAAATGCTTGAGATTTCATCAAATTTAATTTGGACATTTAAAGTGCAATTAAAATCACATTAAATGAATTTATTGACTGTCGTGGAATGTCAATTAACTGATATCAATTAAGGAAATAAAAATATATATTTACATATATTTAAATAATAATATACTTATACTTTACTCGCGATTATTGAACTTATTTTCAAAGATTTTTGATTTTTATATATTTACATACATATACAAATAAGAAATCTACAAATACAATAAAATTAATATTATATTGTCATAACAATTTATCATTCTTGTTTGTTCTCATATGTAATTCAATAATTCTGTACAAGTCAATATATTTTTATAGTTTAAATAAATTTGTATATACATATCTTGATGTTATTCCTTTTCTTTTTGAATTGTATTATGGTGATTTAAGTTCAACTATATTTATAAATAAATATGTATGTATGTACATATATATGAAAGTATTCATGAATATTTCTCCGCATTCCGATAAGATTATGGCGAAACGTCTACAATTACAACAATTATGAATGTTGCTTAATCTAAAATTGTTCAAGTTTTTGTTTGGATATCCAAAACCTGGATAATCCGATCATACACAATTGAAAATTTCATTGGATCGTTTTGTAAAATATTTATTTTATTTCAGTTTGTTTGTTGTATTATTAGTAGTAGGCATTAAAAAATTGTGTTTTTTTTTTGTTGTAAATTTACAAGATAACTACCAAACTCCGTCATAAATTTGTTTACATAGTGGTTGTTGTTGCAGCTACAATCAGATGAGCCACAAATAATAAATGATAATAAATGTAAAACAACAAGATAGAAGAATTACTCAATGCAATCTCAGAATGACAATTTTGAATGCATGCAAAATAAAATTGGCATGGGATAATTGAAATAAAACAACTCTTGTTCCGTCCCGTCGTCGCCTGTTACCGACGCATCTGAAAGCCAATGGTGCCATTGGGACAAGGACCACGTGGCAGCCGCAATACATTATCATTGTAAGCATGTGCATATTGTGGTGGCGGCGGTGGCGCCGCCGTCTGTTGCTGTTGATGCTGCTGCGGCGAATGCATTGACTGTTGACGCAACAACGCAGCTGAAACGCTACCGCCTACAACCGGTGACCAGCTCTGCTGAGGATTGGGCGTTGGAGCTGCTGCTGCTTGGCCAGCTGGTCCTGCAACATATGGAGGCATGCGTTGGTGCTGAAACATTGGTGCTGAGTATATATAGCTCATGGCTGCTGCCGTTGCCGGCGGCGGCGGTGCCTGATAGTAGTTGTTATAGTTGTACATTGGCGTTGCGGACTGTGACATTTTTGGCGCCGAACTCGATCGGTGCATGCCAGGTGCTGTAGATGCAACGCCACCGACTCCTACACCTCCGCTGTTATTGTTGTTGTTATTGTTATTGAAGTTGGGAACATAAGAGGGTACTTCTGTTTGCCATTGAGCTGATGGATTCACTGACGTTGTGCTGGCATTGCTAACTGGCGTTGTGGGTGTGGCACTGCATATGGAAAAGTTGATAATTTTAGTGATGAAAATAAACAAAAGGACAGAAATTAAATAGGCTAGATAAGTCGACTAAATTGTCGAGTTTTCTATGATAGTTATACAAATAGATGTAAATCAGGAACGGATTTAATACAACTATATTTAATACTAACGGCTTATCGTCCTCGGGATTCTTGGCACTGCCCAGAATGCGCAGGCGCGCCTGTGCATATTCCTGTTCCCGCTGCTGCAACGTCTTGATGGGCTGCTTGGGTCGTATACCATTTGAGTCACGTCGCTCCTCGGCCTGTGCGGGTCGTCGCAATATTTTGACCGTTTGATTGTTTATCGGATTGGCATAATTAGCCGCATCGTATTCACTGGCCGACTTGTGCAATACCATCATAACAGGTGCCGTAGTCAAATCAGCATCTATCGCCTGCACTGACGCTGATGCCGCTGTTGACGCTGGCTTTTTGGCAATCATTATCTGCTTGGGCGCTGCTGCCGCCGCGCTGCCGACGCCACTGCTGTTTTCTTGCAGAGACTGTGGACGCTGTAGCAATTTCATTTTGCTCCCTGTTGTGGTATCAACTGTTGAGGCGGGTTTCAATTTGCTGCTTGTATCGTCGCTGGCGGTTTGCAGTTTCGTTTGCAACGTCATGCAAAGCTACAAAATAATTACACAGATAAATATGTATGTTCTTGTTGTTGCTGTTCTTCTTCTTCTTATTCTTGTTATTGTTGTAATGTCATTAAATACTCACGCCTGCCTCGTCAATTTCTTCCCAGTTGTCTAGCACATCGTCACCATTGGACATTGCAATCGGTTTCTTTTTTATTTGGGGATATGAGCACGTTGCGTGTGCGTTGCTTGTGTACAAATATGTATATATGTAATTTTTCGTTTCGCTTTTGTTTTACAAATTTGTTGTTGTTGTTGTTGCAGCTGCTTCACTTCCTCCTTTTGCGCCTGCTACTGCAGCTCGCACTACAACTGATACATAATTCCTGCGCACTTCTATCAGACATAAGTTCTACATATGATTTTGCACAACGTTTTGCACAAAATGATTGTTTTAAACAATGAAATATGCTATGATGCATATGCTTTGCACACACACACACGCATACGCAACAATTTTGCTCGCTCTGTCGTTGGCAGCCCTGCGATAGCACACTATCGATACACCTATCGATAGCAACGAATTGTGCCCTTTTGAGGCGAATGGACAACAAGTAATTGATTAATTTATATTATTAATAAGATCTTTTTTTTGTGTTTATTGCATACAAGAACTTTATTTTGTGTTTGCTTAACAATTTCAAAAATTAGATAGAAATCGCTGTGAATGTCGATTTTTATATGTATCGTAAATGTCAAAGTTGCCAGACGGTTTTTTGCTGGGTGGCAGCACGGTTAAAAAAGTCGCCGCGCTGAAAACATTGTTTAAAAATACTTTTACAATCTGATCAATTTGAAAGCCTATCAAAATTATTATTTTTAAAAATGTAAACAGAAACAAAAAAGTACACAAACAGCATCTTTTTGAAGGCCGAACCTACGAAATTGGTAAATATTACAAAATTACATTGTTTCGATCAGTTAACATTATTTATTGCTGTAATGTTAACTTACAAAACTGCTGTTTTTGGTCATCGCTGTTAATAACAGTTTAACGTAATGTTAAGGTTTTTAGTTGGCAGAAAAAAAAACATATGTTTTCTTTGGAATAAAAACTGTCTTTGCGATGGAAATTGAGCTCGCTGTCGAAATTCCTCAAATTATTAGTGCAAATAAACGGCAGCACAGCTCACTGATAACATAACCCAAGCAACAGTCATCACACGTGCATGTATCAATTAGTAAGCGCCGCTGAGAAGCTGACGATATTCTGGATTCATTTACGTAAATACCGTGCAACATGACGGCGGTAACGACAGATCACAAAGCAAATCCCGCGAAATCATTTATCGCTGGCGGATTTGGAGGCATCTGCAGTGTGCTCACCGGTTATCCACTGGACACCATTAAGGTATATTTTAAAGATATTTAATTAATGTTACACGAGACTTACAACATTATGTATTGTTGTAATTTGCAGGTGCGGCTGCAGACGATGCCGCTCCCGGCAGCTGGACAACCGCCCAGGTATAAAGGCATCATTGACTGTGCCGTGAAGACATTTAGTACTGAAGGTGTGCGCGGTTTTTATAGAGGCATATCAGCACCTCTGGTCGGTGTGACACCCATTTATGCTGTGGACTTTGCCGTTTATGCGGCATGCAAACGTTTGCTTCAAAGAGACGATCAGATAAAACTTTCCTATACACAAATTTTCATGGCCGGTGTAGGTGCTGGCATATGTTCAGCTCTTGTCACAGTGCCAACGGATCGTATCAAGGTGCTCCTGCAAACGCAGCCAATCACTGGGGGACCTCTAATGTACAATGGCATGATGGATACAGCCTTCAAGCTCTATAAACAAGGCGGCATTCGTAGTCTCTTCAAAGGCACCTGCGCCTGCGTACTCAGAGGTTAGTATAATACTAAGTTTAGACAACGGCAAGCAGTAAATGGCAATTAATTACATTTCATTTACAGATTCGCCAACTGGTGTCTATTTTGTTGTCTACGAGGGTCTACAGGATTTGGCTAGACAACGAGCGGGACATATAACACCGACTTCAACCATTTTTGCTGGTGGCATGGCTGGCATTGTATTTTGGTCTCTAGCTGTGCCATTTGACGTACTTAAAAGTCGGCTACAATCGGGTTAGTATCTTTAAAACTTGCACTCCCCCCGTATCTTTAACATAAACAACTCAATTTATCTTTTGTGCAGCGCCCGAAGGCACATATAAACATGGTATTCGAAGTGTTTTCCGGAAACTA
The DNA here is from genome assembly GCA_035042165.1 of Drosophila kuntzei. Lineage (NCBI taxonomy): Eukaryota > Metazoa > Arthropoda > Insecta > Diptera > Drosophilidae > Drosophila > Drosophila kuntzei. The sequence goes on along the minus strand of JAWNLU010001919.1, from coordinate 13,837 downwards.
ATGGCCACAGAGGGTCCCAAGGCATTATACCGCGGAGTTTTGCCGATTTTAATACGCGCCTTTCCCTCAACTGCAGCGGTTTTCATTGGCGTTGAATTGGCCAACGATTTAATGAATTTCTAGATGTAAGTTTAAGGTTGCGGCCAAACAGATGCTATTTTACTGTTATATTTAGTATATAAATATTATATAATTAAAGTATATAAATATTTTCATAGAATACTTTTGAATTCTGTAATTGCCGCGCGAAAAAAGTGAGTGGCAAAAGTTATCAGCTGAGCAAATGTTGGTACATTTTAAAACAGGTTGGCAGCGCTGAACTTTCACATAACAGTTGAGATGGAAGCATTTCGCGTTTTTTACACGAGTAGCACATTCGTGCCTACAGTAATTGTTATGCATATATATTGTACTATATTGCAAATATCAAGATAATTATTATAGTAAATTAATCAATTTATTGTTATAATAAGGTGATGAACAGCGAAGCAAATTAACTGTAGGTCGCTTATAATGGAATGGTTCGTGCCTGTTCGTGCGTGTCGGTTGTGTTTTGCGCTCCTCTCTAAATCGACACAGCAATTACACGAAACATATTTACATTGCTTCGGCATTTTGGAGATACAAATTCATTTTTAAATTTGTATTGATAAGAAAGTAAACAAACTTCTTATTGAAAATATATGTGTATAATCAGCATAGCTTTTCCGGCAGATAGCTGTTGTCAAAAATAGATGCGGCAGCGCCCAAGACCTAACGCGATAACGGACTTTGAACCCAACAGTGCCGGCAATGCAGCAAAGTTAACACAAATTGAGTTTCCCAAGGTACGTACGTAACAACGCAACGTGTTCATAATTTGGCCAAAATGCCAAAGTTGTTTGACGCTAAATTCAATGTGTGTTGATAACGATAAAATCCGTTCACTTTCTCAGACGCTGCCCCTGAAGCGAAACATCAGTCAGAGCTTTGCGCTGCTGCCAGCAACAGGTTCCCACTGAGACGCTCTCTCGCTGCCGCTGCCGCTGCTGCTGCCTCTGCTACCGTCACTGCCATCTCCAACGCCACAACGACAACTTTAACTTGGAGCTTGCCTCATTTATTGTGATCATCAGGTGAGAGGCAACAGAGATACAATTTGGGAATCCTTTAGTTGATGTCGTAACAGTTGCCGCATTTGCATTGTTGTAATTGACGCTAATCCTTATCAGCTAAAGCAAATGTCCAATACAGATTAGGCAATGTCTATGGGCAAGGTGCAAACTCCAATAATAGTTTTACGAAATCATATGTTTTGCGCATTTAAATGTGCATATTTATGCAGATTACAATGCATATATAAATAGAGGGAGTTGTATTTAGATTAGATATGCGAATATATTATTGAGTCAGAAGGTCAATAGACCATTTCAATTTGTTTTGGTATATACAGTCATAAACAGAAGTATTGGCATTTTGATGATCTCTCGTCTTATTGCTGATTTAGTCTATTGTGTAGTAAATTATTGATTAAACTTAAATTTTTCTTATAATTTATAGATATTTCCACATTTAATACATTTATTGCTATAAACGTTGTGTTTATGTATGATTTTTAATATATTATTTTAATCACAGTATGTAGATTAAATGTTGCAAATGTTAAAGATTTCTTTGATTAACAGTGATTTAACATTATGTTTTTTATAACATTATTATCTAATAACAATTTCATTTGCAGGCCCCACAAATTCTCTTACTATGGCAGTTGCTGAGAAATTGGAGAACGCGCCTACGGAGCGCAAAGCAAATCCGTTTAAATCCTTTATTACTGGCGGATTTGGAGGCATTTGCAATGTGCTCTCTGGACATCCCTTGGATACCATTAAGGTGCGTCAAATTGAACAAACTTCAACACTTTCTTAATTTTATCCACATTTTTTAGGTGCGTTTACAAACAATGCCACGCCCACCGCCTGGGGAGATGCCCTTATACAGTGGCACCTTCGACTGTGCTGCCAAGACAATACGCCAGGAAGGTGTTCGGGGTCTATATCGTGGCATGTCGGCGCCTTTAACGGGTGTGGCGCCCATATTTGCCATGTGCTTTGCTGGCTATGCTGTTGGCAAGCGGTTGCAACAGCGCGGTGAGGATGCCAAGCTATCATACTCCCAGATCTTTGTGGCCGGCTCCTTTTCCGGACTCTTCTCCACGTTTATCATGGCACCCGGTGAGCGTATCAAAGTGTTGCTCCAAACACAAGGCACTGGCCCCAATGGCCAAAAGAAATACTCTGGCATGATCGATTGTGGCAAAAAACTGTACAAGGAGGGCGGTCTACGAAGTGTATTCAAAGGCAGCTGCGCCACAATGCTCAGGGGTAAGTTATCCATAATCTATATGTATTGATGCATCAATCAATTTCTTGAAAATGTACTCCCATTTATGGTAAATCAGATATACCTATTCCCATTTATCCAGATAACTTATATTTTAAGGCTTTAATTTTTCTGAACTCATAACTCGTATTTTCCATTACACTTCAAATTGCTTCTGCTAGTTTTTCTTCCCTTCTTCTCTAAGATTAAAAAATTGAATTTGATTTTCAGTCTAAGCGTAATTATATATTTCGGTTTATCTAATTAACTTGTCATATTAATCATTCATTAAACATAATATTCAACTTAAAGCTAAACTATGTGCGAGTGTGTGCATTTTAAATCTCATTGGACATTTCCTGTGTCTCAGATGATGGCAAAGATGCCTCATTATGTTGCACCTGTTGCTGCTCCTGCTGTTGTTGTTGTTGTCGCAGTATAAAATCCAAACTGTTGCGTTGTGCGTAATGTGGTTTGTGTTGTTTCTTGTTAGGTTTCTTCTTATGCTTTGGCTTCTTGGAGTTGTTCAAATGTTGTTGCTGCTGTTGCATCTCCAATTTGCGCCAATGTGGCAGACCACGCGTGCTGGATGCCTTTGAGGGTGTAAGGATCAGCATCGCACCACAATGGAGTTGTTTGCGCATCACATAGTAAACACTGCGTCCATTGTAGTTGGCACAACGTGGCACAAGACTTTTGTCCGTCTCGTAGCTCACGACATGACGACAGGAAATGTCCTGGCCATGAATGTCGCGGACACAATGCTCCACACTGGGCAGCCGTATCGCATTTGTAAGTCGTGGCTTCCAGCTGCTCATGTCACAGCTGCATTGCCAGGGATTCTGATCGAGACGTGCCGCACGTAATCTCGGCTGTTGAAAGAAACTTGTGGGCAGCGTTGTCAATTGATTGCCCTGCAGTTGCACCATCTCCAACTGCTGTTGATCATCCAATAAACCATTCGGCACATGTGTCAAATTGTTGTGCGACAAGTTGAGCAGTTGCAACCGCTTGACACCCATCAATGCATCCATCGATAGCTCCACAATGCCGCACTCACTCATGTCCAGTTCCCTTAATTGCTCCATTCCCGCAAATGCATCGAACTGCACGCTGCCAATGCTTCCTCTCAACGTCAGTTGCTCCAAAGATTGTAATCCCTATAAGAAGAATTACAGATTCCTTTTAATGTTGTAATAAATGGATTATAGATTGTTTAACTTTGGTAAATTCAACTGTGATGTACATATATTCAAATATTTGAATTTAAATTCGACTTATTGATGTTTCTTTTAAAATATTCTCTGCATTATACACATCGAAATTGTATGTTTGATATAATAGAAAATCATATAATTAAATATCTTTTAGTCCCTTAATTCAGAACTTTTTTCTTCCAATATTAAGAAACAAATTTCTTGTAAATTAAAAAAGAAATTTTTTTTCGTCTTGTTTTTCTAAAATGTTGAACTTTTCAAAGTGTTAGCACAAAAATATATATATTTTTTTAAATTATATTTTTTGTTTGTAGTTTTTATGATTTAAAATATTTATTTCAATGAATCTAAAAACTCTACAGTGTATTTGCTTAAAGTTTGCAAGCAACATATTTTAGAATCTTTTAAGATGTCCAAAAAGTAAATTAAGAAAAATTAATTTTTTAATCTATTAAAAATTAACATTTCTTAAGAATTGTGTAGGCAACAAATGTTAACTTTTTAAGAAAGGAAAACATTTAAGGAAAACATTTTTAAGAGCGCAGAAAATAGTACATAATCGGAATTAACCTGTTTAAAAATGTTTTAATCGATGTTCAGATTTATTTTCCACATCAACAAATTTAGTTAAATAGTTTTATTAATTTTAAGCTCAACTTACCTTAAAGACTCCCTGTTCCAAGCTAACTGTGGTCACATTTCCCAGATGCAGTTTCTGTAGTTTGTGCAACGAATCGAATTGTCCATAGCTGTTCCAGCTGCGCAACTCCAGAGCTGCCACTTCACTTCCCAATTGCAACTCTCGAGTATCGTTCATAACCCAAAAGGTCGCCGGCAATATGTACATTATGGGATTCTTTCTCAAGTCCGCCTTCTGTAGGCGTGGCAAGGGAGGAAAACTTGACTCACTTAAACGCTCCAAATGATTATCGGCCAGATTGAGGGTCTCCAGTTCTAAGAGTCCAGCTAAGCCCAAGTAATACAGTCGTGCCACAGAGTTGTGAGCCAGCGAGAGGCTTCTTAAATGTGGTGCACCCGAAAAGGCAAATGGTTGCAGTTCCTCAATGCCATTCCTCTCAAGACTCAGGTGATGCAATTGCGTCAGGCCATCGAACATTTGCCAGTGCAACTCATTCAATTGACACTTGTGGATTCGCAACACTTCCAATCGACTCCAGCCATAGAAACTTGGCATTCGCGTCTGCTTTAATCTCTCCACATGCTGTTCATAACTCATAATCTCAACAGCGGCATCTTCCTCGAATTGCAGCTGATATTTGGGCGTCACTTCATTCCCAGCCACATCACTTGGCGGCTTGTACTCATAATCATCGCTGGGTAATTTGGAATACTTGGGACGCTGCAATCGATCGCTCGCTTGTAATCGCAATCCCTCAAAGTTGGCGTGCTGCAGAAATTCCAGCGGTTCATCGATAATAAGCGTTGTGGTGTCCGTGCCCCGAATTTCCAGTGTCATCAGCTGGTTGAGTCCACGCAGACTGCTTGTATTCACTGTAATCGATTAAATTTTCATATTTTCAAACTTCATTTTAATTTAAAAGCACATTAAAGCTTCAGAATAATTTTAAAAATCTCAGAAAACCAGCCATTCTCTCCATAATCTAACTTGTGTTGTATTAATTATATATTTGAGTATCCATTTCAACTAAAAGCACATTAAAGCTTCCACTTCATTTTAGTCTTATAAAGCACATTAAAGCTTCAGGTTATTTTTAAAAAGCTCACAAAAAAAGCACTTCTCTTCATAATCTGACTTGTGTTGATTTATTTATATCTCAGATTGTCCATTTCAACTAAAAGCACATTAAAGCTTTCAAGAAATATTGGAAAGCTAACAAATTTAGCTTTCTTTACCTATATAAAATATTTTTAAACAAATACAACATTTTTATCCAAAAACACATTAAAGCTTCCAAATAGTATTTAAAAGCTCTCGAAACTGACGAATTTCAACTTATTTCGAATTTATTTAATCTTTATTTGCATTTCTGATCATCAATTCATTTAATGACTTAAGCTTTTAAGCACATTTAAAAGCTCACAAAGTAAACTATACTCTGTTAGCTCAAGTTGAGCATCAATTCAATAAAATATATGATATCTTAAAGCACATTAAAGCTTCCAGCATGCGTTTTAAGCTTAAAACGCTAGCTGTCTATTAAACTCAACTCGTGTAAATCTCCGATGCAAATCTTGGGCATCAAGTAATCTACAACTTTACTAAGTAAAGCATATTAAGGCTTTTAACGGCCTTTTAAAAGTTAAAACAGGTGTTTTCTCTTATACAGACTTAACCATAAATTAGTCTATATTCAACTTAAAGTACACTAAAGCTGCTAGAATATTTTTAAAAGATCGTAAAGGCTAACAATACTAATTAAACCAAATTTATTCTAGACTAAACGAAAGTTTTAGCTCCCATTTAAGCCAATTGTCCAGTGTTTTAAAACTAAATGCAAATATTCTTAGAATACTCGCTACTTTAATGAAATTTGATCGTGCTGTAACTTTCATTTTTAAGCACATTAAAGCTTTTAGAAAGCGCTTGAAAGCTGATAAGGCAACTTCGGTTTCAACTTTAATTTGTTTTTGAGTATCACCTACCGATTTAGAGATTCCTGAATAGAATCTGCTCTCTATTAACTCACCTGTCAGCTGACTATCCAAACTGCCCGTGTGTAACAGGATCAATGCCTGTAGATCGATGGGCAGGGCATTGAACAAGGTCTGTGTTTCGTTCTCCTCCTGCAGCAGGCAAGTGGCCAGCTTGATTCTTGAGGGCATTAGGAAATCGGAATCAACAAGATTGGAATCATCGTCATCGCTGGTCATGTGATTCACCCAACGTGCAATGGGCAGCTCATTGAAGGCGGCATATTGACAGCTACAACTCGAGGGGCAATTAGATCTATCCTGCTCGGCAATTGGTTCCACCTCCAGATCCAGATCCAGCTCCCCATGTGGCAACGCTGCATTTAACTGGCATTGCTATTCAGAGTGTCTTATTAGCTGGACAAATTAATATTATTTATAGATCACTCACTATCAGCATCACAATCATCAGTTTCATCAACGTCATTATCGTTATCATTCTCATTATCGTCTGCAGCGGAGTTTAATCCAATTTCGCTTCCGATGTCGGATTTTTTTATAAACAGGCACGTTTGCCTCGAATTCCATTCATACACTAAAAGTCTGTCCCATGGTTCCCATTCAACTGAGAACGAAATCAGAAAATAACCGACAAGCTAATATCTTTGTATTTATTAACGGAAATGAGTTGCTCATATTAACATCCTAACCGATAATATAAAGAAAAAAAAATATGTTCTTTATATTTGTATACGAGTGTAGGCTATGCTGACTGCAGTGGGCATCGTGTCGATTTGAAAAGTCTGGTCCACATGCCTGAGAGATCATTGGGCACAAGGTCGTCTCGGTTGTATATGATGCAAAAGTCTTGTTCGATATGATTTTCAGATTATCTCTTAATATTTTATTTAAATATGGTATAATATAAGGTATTCTTCATTCATCATATAAAATCTATCTTCAGATTCTAAGAATGTATTAAGAAATTGTTTTCCTCGTTTTTGTCTTGATCACAGAAAACTAAAACTATAAAGAAAAATCTTGACAACAGTATTTTATTTTTTTAATTATCTATAGCTTATAATAATTGATAATTTTCTCCCCTCTATTTTTAAAAAACATTGAAAGAAAGTCTCCTGAAAAATATCTATAATTTATAATAATTTTATCTATATTTTTTTTAATATATATAATTATTGTAATCTAAAAATCGTTTTCATACTTTCCCTATCTCTCATTGAATTCCATATAGATTAAATCTCAACAAAAGCTCTATAAATATTGACATAACATTTTATGTCATCTATTTTTAATTCAAAACAAACATTTAATTCTCTTTGAAAACTTCGCATTGTATAACTGTATAAAAACCTGTTAAGTGTTTTCATCAAATCTATTCGATATCGATTATAATTTTATGTATAAATTATATTACTTTACATTGTATTTATTTATAATGACTGTTTATCTTATTTGAAAACTTGTTTTTTTACTCACGTCAAACGTTTATTTACGTTTTTATTTTAGTTCATTTCAATATTTAAATTCTTTCTTATATCAATCCACCCATTGTAAGCGTAACTTGTTTATGTTTTCTTCAGCCTTCTGCGCACACTACACATACATAAATTATAACAATACCCTGTAAAATATTTATAATGAGCATAAAGGGGTATAATAACTGCAAGTAAATGGTTGTAACATGTAGAAAATAGAATTAGCTCTGCATATAACTCAATTTTATTTGGAATTTTCAATATTTTCGCTGGCTTAAAAGTTATTGACCTTAAGGCATATATTTGTAATTACATTTATATACATATATTTATGCCTTGCGAATACGTTTTTTGGCATCTCAGTTTGATTACAGAGTATCTTGTTGTCAAACTCTCTTGACTGCAGTTTTTATTATTATTATATGCATATACTTATAGAGTTTATCAGGTCTTTTAGTTTAACTATAAACAAGAAAACTATGGCGCCGTTGAAGTCGCCGCTTGGTTATCGCTAATTTGTATACAGAATTAAATTCTCACAGTATTTGCCTTATCACATTTCCAGAACATCAAGAAATTAATAAATAAGAATTAAGAATTTATTGAAGAAAAAGGCTTGAAAAATGTGAGTAAATGATAAGAAATTCATGTAGTAAAAGTTGTTCCTTAAGCGTGTAGTTCTTAATTATTAGTTAATAATGTAATTATCAACTGTAGCATATTTTAACATTATCTCAAATGTATTTACAGATCTGCCTGCTAACGGCCTGTACTTCCTGGTCTACGAGTACATTCAGGATGTGGCCAAGGCGCAATCGAAGACCGGAGAGATTAACACTGCCTCAACAATATTTGCTGGCGGTGCTGCGGGCATGGCCTACTGGATTTTGGGCATGCCTGCTGATGTCCTGAAGAGTCGTCTACAATCGGGTAAGCTACACATCAAATATCCATTACTTTTAATTGATTTAACTTGAACTTTTATTTTTTTTTAGCACCCGAGGGCACCTATAAGCACGGCGTTCGCAGCGTGTTCAAGGATCTGATTGTTAAGGATGGTCCATTGGCTTTATATCGTGGCGTAACGCCCATTATGATTCGCGCCTTCCCAGCGAATGCAGCTTGCTTCTTTGGCATCGAGTTGGCCAATAAGTTCTTCAACTTTTTCACCCCCAATTTCTAGTTGAAGATGAATTGTTATTAATTGTAGTCTCTTTTATCCCAGGAAGTGCAATGAATTTATTCAAATGTTCCAGTTTAAGAGTCAAAATGTGTAGAACTAAAATAAATACGTGATTTTTATATTAAATGAGCGACTTTTTAATTTATTTGATTCCAAAACTAATCAGTATTTATATTTCTTTACTTTGAATAAACAAAGGTCAGGTTTTTATAGTAAAGTTAAATTTTTATTTGCAGATGATAAGAGCAGTAATTTTATAAAATATAAAAATGATTTCAAAAAGAAATCTACAGAAATCTATAAGCTTTCAACTATTTTCATTAATTAACGCTCTTCAACAGTTTGAGAGTCGCATTTAAGAAGCAGTGCAGCGCAATGCAGTGCAGTTTCGCAAGCAGTGCACTATGAAAAATATATAATACAAACATTTTTTTATACCCTCTGCATGGGACATTGCAGAAAATACATTATATATAAATTTTTATTAACTTAATAGTGATGTTAGCTTAAAATAAATTAACTCTAGTAAAAGCATTACATTTAAAAATACTAATTTAATTAAAAAATAAACCCAAATAATGTAAAATGTTAAAAACCTTTTGTTTTCTAGTATCTTAATTTATACCCTGCAATTACAGATTCTTTCACTCTTTTTTTCAGTGCCTAAAATCACAAATAAATGAATGGAGAGAAAAGTGAATAAAAAATTAGAATAATTGTGTCGACTAGTGAATTTATCGTGTAATTTTAATTAGTTTGAGAGTCACAAGTGACGTTCAGTGATCACAACTTAAAAAACATTTTACACTATAAATGGGTTACTCGTAATCTTTTTGTATTTTGACTTTAATTACCGTGATTTAATTAGAGACACGGCGCATGTTGATATTATTCAATAACTGATTGTATAATAGTTGCTCTCAATTTTGATCTAATCGATATCGACACACAATTATCACATATCAAAGGCATATTTAATGAATTTATAATCTCATTAAGTAAACTTTTGCGGCGCGGTCACTTTGACGCACTAATCCTAGGGTATTTACATGCGAATTAAAGTTATTGAATATTTATAGATATACCAGCCAATGGACTATATTTTCTGGGCTATGAGCTGTTAACGGACGAGTATAAACGACGCTATAACCGACCCAATGTTGACTTAATTCCGGCCATTGTTGCGGGCGGATTGGCGGGAATATTTTATTGGATCGGTGGAATGCCAGCCGATGTCCTAAAGAGTCGACTGCAATCTGGTAGGTGGAGGGGAATCCCCAAATTTTTTTTAAATATTTCTATGCATTACTCTGGAATCTTTCAGCTCCTGAGGGGAAATTCAATGGTATTAGAGCTGTATTTGTGGATCTATTGAAGAATGATGGAATCACCGCCTTATATCGGTTAGTTAATTAAATTATAAATAATTTAAATTTTAATTAATATCTTATCTATTTTAGGGGCTTTACACCTGTCATATTGCGCGCCTTCCCCGCAAATGCCGCCACCTTCTTTGGCATCGAGTTGGCAAATGCATTCTTTCGAAAAGTTGCTCCCAATTTTTAAAATATTTTAATATATATAAAAAAAGTTTACAAAACAATAAATTTATTTGAAATGTGCATTAACAAGCAAAAGGGTGAAAAAAATCTACAAGTATATGAAAAAAAATAATTCTCTTTTGTTTTAGACTCAACAATATTTTTTTGTGCTTACAACTAAAATACAAAATGTTATTTGTTGATGTGTAATCCGTGTAACAATTTTTAAAAAATAATAACTTATCTAGTATGTATAAATTTGTTTGAAGAATTAGTATTAACAAAATGTGCTTACAACTAAACGAATTTAATAAAGATATAATATTTATTGAAATGAAATCAAAGTGTAACAAACTTAAGTCTCACCAGGAGCTCAGTTACAGAGAGTTCAGAGGTCATTCTCTCTGACTTTAAACAATCTTGCGATCGTGATTATCAAAGTTGAACAATTGCCGCTTCATATTCTTATGCTTTGATATGGTATAAGGTGATAGAAACATTGGCAATACATTAAAAGCCTTCAGCTCCGGCAAACGAATGTTGAGTAGATTCTGTTTTGGCTCCTGCAGCTGATTGCTCCAAATGGGATCGATCCAGTAGGGCAGCTTCTAATGGGGAAAATTAATATAGATTATTTATTAGTAAAATTAATTTAAAGTGAGAGAATTTGATTAAAAACCGATTATTTAAATTTTCTTAATTTTTTTTTAAATATTGCTTAACCGGTAAAAACCGATTGAAATTTGTAACCGTAACCGAAACAATTTTTTTCCGCTGTCCCGAAACCCATACACCGAAACTCCTTAAACCCAAATAACCGTTTAGTAACCGATTCATTTATGAGGGTTAATTTCGGTTCTGGCCGTCGCAGCTACTGAGCAACTTTGATTACTTTGAACTGCCATAACTTTGTCAAAACTAAATCAATTTCCATGCGCAATGAAAATTTGAGCATGATTTTACCTTTAAATTCGTTCAGCATTTGAATTTTGTCCATTTTGAAAATTCTAATTTTTTCGAAAAAATCAAAAAAGACAAAATTTTCAAAATTGAAAAAAATTTAAATGCAGAACGAATTTAGAGGTAAAAACATGCACAAATTTACATTGCGCGTGAAAATTTATTGAGTTTTGACAAAGTTATGGAAGTTCGAATTTATTAAAAATCAAAATAATCGAACTTTTCAACCAAATGAACCAAATTTGTATGAGGTCAAATTATAATAAAATCGACATTACGCTGGATCATTCCAGTAACCAGATAACATTATTTTCCAGGCTTATTAGAGTATTAAGTTTTTTTTCCATGTGAATCAATGATTAACGCTTCTTATTTTGGTTAACCGAAAACCATGATTTTTATTTTTTTTTGTGAACTGAAACCATACCGATATTCTTAAACCGAAAACCTTAATTCGAGCATAATCGAAACCGTAACTGAAACCGATATTCGTTTCGGTTTTAAACCCTGATTATAATAAATCTTTTGTGCTCACCTCTGCAGTGGGCGTTTCATACTTGACTGGATCATAGACGCCACTTGTGGTCATCCCATCCCCATCATACAAATCCCGTCCAGCTTCCATGGAGTTCTGATGTTGCAACAATGTGGACTGCTGTTGTTGTTGTTGCTGTCGCTGTTGCAGTTGCTGCTGTTTTTGTTGCTGCTGCTGCTGTTGTCGATTGCCGAAGCTGGTCTGACGGCGATACCAAAGTTTGCTGGAATATTCATAGGGAGTGGGAGCTGTAATCGCTGTGCTGGAGGCGACATCGCCCACACAGAGGCTGCTGTTCAGCTCCGAGGATGTATTGAAGGAGCTGTTGCTGTTGTTGTAGCTGCTGTTGTGTGTAAACTGCTGTGAACTATTCAAAGAATTCTCCTTGTTGCTGCAGTTGCTCCACAAACCAGATGCCGAGTTCGAGTTGGAGCCGGAACTGTTGAGCAATGTGGATGACATGACGGAGCAGTTGGCCAAACCAGGTGGCGAGTATTTAGTGGCAGCAGCAGCATAGTGCTCCTGATAGGCCTGGAAACTGTTGACCTTCACCTGCGGCTTGTAGGCCACGTTACTCACAGAGCTGCCCACCGAGCTGGCATATTCATTGGCAATCGCCCGGGTCTTGGATGGAGGCGGCGATTGGGCCGGAGGTGGACGATTGTGTTCGCCAAGTGCGGGGCGAGATTGACGCTGGGATTTGTGCTTGGCATAGGGCAGTTTAAGGGAACCAAACAAGTGCTGATGAGTCGCCCCAGCACTGAGACGTACTGCAATAACAAATAAAAAATATATAATAAATAAATAATAAGAATAGCAGACAAAAAAATATATATATGTATATTAAAATATCTTAAAAAGAAAAATATAATAAATCCTTAATTATTGATAATTTATTTCTTTAACAGCTATATTAATTAGTTGTCCAATTTTAATTAAATTTAGTCAGAAATCATAAGACAAAATGTATTTAACACAATTTGCGAATTTATTTGGGATATCTTAAGAAATAAAATGGTTTTCATACTTAAAGTTTATTTTCAAACGATTGTTTCTATGGTATCTATATGATATATTCATATAATTTAAGCCTACTTTCTTCAGAATGTATAAGAAAATACTAAATATACAAGCTGTGAGATTTGTTGAAATATATCGAAAAATAACTGGATTTTTTTTGAGTGATCATTTCTACGAATATTATATGATTTAGAGATCCGATCAAGCCGGTTAGAGGGACGTTGACTGTTCTTGTTTAAGAATATACATATTTACATATTTCGTGACAATATTTTAATATCCACCTCAAGGATCTAAAATCTAAAGGGTTTCAGAAGGGTATCAAATTTGTTAGTCTGACGCCTTAAAAAACTATCCTAATTACTACGAATATAATGTAAACACTCACTAGTGTCATAATATTATTTATCCATTCAATTGTTGCACTTATGTGATGTTAGCTCATATAAATTAAAATAAAGAAGCTACTTCTTCTAGGGGAATCCCCCTTAATAGAATCTACTATTTACTTACATTCACAGTTGACATTCAAGGTGACATCGCTGCGTTCTTGGGTGGGTCCATTGTTGATGGTAAAGAGATCATCATGGGCCACAATCACCGAATACAAATTGGGAAAACCAAACTCAAATGTGGTGCTCAAGCCACAATCCAAAGATGTCTTCAGCTCGTGCAAATACATGCTGGGACGTTGCTCCAGGAGACGCACCAGGGAGACCAGGAAACGCATGAAACTCGTGAGACGCACGCATGTCTGATCCGACTCCGTATAAATCTGGGAAGAGAACAGGAGTTGAGATGGAGTTAAAGAGTTACTTAAGAGGTGTTTTAAACAGTCTTAAACCATAAGTAAATAAATATAAAACAATTTTATCCTTCAATCGTTACATGATTTTAAAATACAAATTTATTAA